>QRDG01001988.1:0-465803 GCA_012064385.1 Puccinellia tenuiflora
AAATGCCTTTTACATATCTTGGCCTTCCTATGGGTACTACTAAGCCAACTGTGACTGATTTGCTCCCTCGTAGACAGAGTTGTGAGAAAGATGACCACCACAACTCTTCTTCTATCCCATGCAGGAAAACTTGCACAAGTTAAGCAATTTTAACTTCGATTGCAATGTATACCATGTGCACTATTGAGATTCATCCAAAAATTATTGAACAGATTAATAGGATTAGGAGAAGATGTCTATGGAGTAAGCAAACTGAGGATGCTGAAAAATGCTTATCGCTAGCAGCATGGGATCTGGTTGTAAGCGAATGAAGAAAGGTGGACTGGGTGTTTTAAATATGAAAACCCAAAACCAAGCTCTTCTTTAAAATTCCTAGATAAATTTTATAACCAAAAGGACATTCAATGGGTAAACCTATTTGGTCTACTTATTACGAGAACAAGATCCACATGCGGCTGACACTTGTGGATCTTTTTGGTGGAAATCAGTGATGAAACTTTCGCCTATTTATAGAGGAGTGGCTTCATGTTCAGTTGCTGCGGAAGCACTGCTCTATTTTGGAAGGATGAATGGAATTCAAATATATTGCAAGTTAGTTTCCCCTGTTTATATTCATTTGTGATTGATGAAGACATTTCGGTGGCACAATTTCTTTCAACAGAAAATGCTTTGGAGCCTTTTCATCTGCCATTATCAATCAAGCTTATCAGGAGTGGCAGCAACTTCAAGGTATCACAACTACAGTACAACTTTCTACTGAAATGATAAATGGATCTATAAATGGGGAGACAAATATACAGCTAAGAAATTCTATAATTTCTGCTTCCAAGATATTAACCCACCTGCCCCACTCTTGTGGATTTGGAAGTCTAAACTATGGCCGAAACTCAAAATTTTCTTGTGGCTGCTAATGGTTGACAGGCTGAATACTAGAAATATGTTAAAAGAAGAAAGTTTAATATTGGTAACAGTTTTGACTGCCCTCTTTGTGGCTCGGGTCAAGAGGAAACTTTGGAGCATCTTTTCTTCCATTGTCAATTCAGTATATCTTGTTGGTCTCAAATTAACATCTACTGCTCCATGGGTTCAAATAGATTGGATATTATTTCTCAAGCGAAATCCTCTTACCAAGGGTCACTTTTTATGGAATTTTTTACGATTGCTGCTTGGGGAATTTGGAAAGAGCGTAATAATCTTGTTTTCAACGGAATTCCACCTAGTGTGAACTCCTGGAAGGCAAGAGTGAGGGCTGATCTTATCTTATTACGGTTCAGGGTGCCGTAAAACCTGGTCACTTATATTACTAGTTTCTCAAGACCTTCTAGCTTTTTTCTTCCTCTTTGTAAATAGAGTTTTATACCCAACCCATGTAAACTGCGTTTTATTATTATATATAGCACAGTAGGAGCCTCTCCTACTGTTTTAATTCAAAAAAAAACTTACTCGTCCACGCACGAGAGACCGGTTCCACGACTGACATGCAACTTGTTTTGCATAAGTGGCTGGACGGGTGTCTGTTTCTCTTACTTTAGTGAAGATGCAATTTTCAATGGAAGGCCTTTCGAAAGGATGAGTAAATACGCAACTTCTATATCACCGTTGTGGTTTTGCGTAGATTAGAACGGTTCTATCTTCGTTGACCCAAGCCACGTAAAAATTGCATAAACAAAGTAGAGGACGTCTAACTTGTTTTTGCAGAGGGGCCATGTGATGTGGTATGGCCAATGTGTGATTTATGATAATTTATGCAATGATCATGTTTGTAATCTTTCACGACTTGCATGTCGATGAGTACGGAAACCGACAGGAGCCATATGGTTGTCTATTATTTTATGTGACCTGCGTGTCATTGAATCACCATGTAATAGCTTTACTTTATTGCTAAGAGTAGCATTAGTTGTAGTTGCAATAGTTGGTGGACAACCATGGTGATGGCGCCACAATGATGGAGATCATGCCGGTGATGGAGATCATGCCGGTGCTTTGGAGATGGAGATCAAAGGCATAAGAAGAAATGCCATATCATATCACAATTATGAATTGCATGTGATGTTAATCCTTTTATGCACCTTATTGTTATGCTTAGATGTGATCGCGACGGTAGCATGATAAGGTGATCTCTCTCGTTAATATCAAGACGTGTTCTCCCCTAGTATGCACCGTTGCGAAAGTTCGTCGTTTTGAAGCACCACGTGATGATCGGGTGTGATAGATTCAACGTCCACATACAACGGGTGTAAGCCAGTTTACACATGCGGAAATACTACGGTTGACTTGACGAGCCTAGCATGTACAGACATGGCCTCGGAACACAAGAACCGAAAGGTTAAACACGAGTCATA
Organism: Puccinellia tenuiflora; assembly: GCA_012064385.1. Taxonomy (NCBI): domain Eukaryota; kingdom Viridiplantae; phylum Streptophyta; class Magnoliopsida; order Poales; family Poaceae; genus Puccinellia; species Puccinellia tenuiflora. The sequence continues at coordinate 2,343 of QRDG01001988.1, forward strand.
TGGACGATATGATCAACATGGTGATGTTCACCATTGAAGCTACATCATCTCACAAGATAAGTATTTGATACTCATTCTGTTTTATGAAAACAGAACTTGCTGCTTAAGATTTGCATAAAGGTTATGGGAAGACGTTGCGGAATGGTGGCAATCAAGGAGTTGATGCTGGCAACGATCTGTCTCTACATTTATCGTTTGGATTAGAGGATTTGAATAAGTCTTTGTAATCGAATTAAGTGTGATTTTAATTAGTGTGTCTTGCTTATGTGAGACGGTTATTCATGTTAAAGACAATGGTTGTTCTATTTTCATGAGTGATCCTTTTTGGAAATCACAAGTTTTCGATTATAAGTGTATTATTCTTATTATAATCTAAATGATAAATTGGTTGAACATTTATAAATAAAAGACATACTAAAATATCCAAAACTTAATATGACAATTGTTTTAGTTGTGCTAAAGATTGAATAAACATTTTGATGTTTTATCATTGCGCCTTGTTGAAGGAGTATGACTAAAAATACCACCCTTTGGAAGTGTGTCATGAGTTGCCGAAGATAAACACAAGTGTTGGTTGTATTTTCAGCAAATGTGAGATGTCATTATTTTGTGCGCTCCATCATAAGTGATATGAGTAAATATATGTATTTGTTCGAGTTATGATATTTGATGAGATCAAATAAATTTCTGGAGTTTAGGATATTAAGTTAACAAGAAAATTGAGTCTTTATGATTTGATCAAAAGAGACAAAATATTTGAGTTATATGTTAGTATGCGGACTTGTGAGAAGTGTTATCACAAATTACAATGTTTAGAATATTTCAAAGGCGTTTGATATGTCCTAAGATATTGTAATCACACACTATTTGATATTGTGTGGTCTCAAAGAAGGGTTTTACTTCGGGGTTTAATAATAGCATTTAGATTTATTTGATAAACATTGTGTTTAGAAATAAGGATCTATTTAATGATTCGCATAAACTTTTTTCATATGAGTTATGAGAAAAGGTGGTTTCATTAATTATGAGATAATTAGAGACTATTGCGAATAATGTTGTAGTATATTCTAAGTATGCCTATGAATGTGATTCCACAATATGAGATTAAAAGGGGCAACCAATTTGTTGGTTGTGCTAAGTGTTTTAGTGGTTTTATCGTGAAAAGGTTTCATGGATAAAAGAATTGATGGAATAAATGGAAAAGCTAAACCTTGCTTGTTTATGTATCAAGTGGCACATATGTAAAGTGCTATGTTGGTTAAAACTTGACACATAAAGGAATTAATGATGGTGATCATTGAATTTCGGTTCAGCTTGTCTAAAGAAAAGTAGGATTCAAGAATATAAAATTTTGTCAGGTTACAAATAATATTCATGATTTACTTGTCATGTTTCAGAAACAAGACATACCTACGAAACTACAAAGAAGAAAATAGAAGCCTTAAATACGAAATGACTAAGTTTCATCCTATGTTAAGTTTAAATCACAAAGTAATTGTTACTTGATTTTGTGAAAGCATTGTTTCACATATTTATTCTTCAAAAGGGTTTGTAAGGAATAAATAAAACTTACTGGACAAAAGCACAAGAGGTAAAGCTCTTTAACATATTCAATGTTGTTAACTACATGGTGTAGTTTGTGCTTAAAGTCAAAAGGATTTATGCTAGCAAAGTACTAGCATTCGTATAAAGAGTTCTCGATGTTAATAGTTAATTTAGAATTTTGGAGGTGTCCAAAATATCGAGAAAATACATGAGTGTGATCTAATTAAGATATGTGGCGACATATATTAAGTTAGAGCAGAAACTATTTTCCATGATCAAAATATGTGGTGACATATGTTTGAGTGGGAGCTAGTTCATGGTCAAATATAGAGATAACATATTTCTGAGTGGGAGCCAAAGTGGTTTCACAATTTAATATGTGTATGGTGTATATTTGAGTGGGAGTTTACAACATCTTGTTTGTGTGAAATGGAGATTTCAATTAATGTTGTAAATAAGTCAGGAACCAACGTATAACTTGTGAAGTTGGAAATTGAATGCCAAATATCTATGGTGGATAGATATGTTTGAGAAACATTATGTCAGGATGTTTAGCCTAAGTAAGATTTTGAAGGAGTTCAAAATGGAACAAGTGAAGAAAGTTTTATTTGCTTGTGAGAAATAGGTGAAACATTGAGTTGATAACTCAATACAAAAATGATGGTTGGAGGATATGTTAGAATTCACTATGAATTGTTCATAGGTCTAAAACATATAAGAACCATGTGTTTGTATTTGACGATATGTGACCCAAGTTCTTGGTTAGAAGAACATGTTAAATGAGGAGTCATTTTACATGGAGTTGAGATAAATTGAATTTAGAGATTGGTAGACTTGGTTGAAGTCATAAAACCAAACTAGATTGGGGATCTCATAATAGCAGAAGCGCAGCGAAAGCATGATCGAAAATATCGAAGTGACTTGACTGCACTGTCGATTTGTGAGTCTACAACATATAGGAGTATATGATTAATTCAAGGATTAAAGATATAATATTTTGGTTTGAGAAATTTTATTTCAAGACTGAGTGAGTTCCGGGTGCACATGCTATGTGAAAGTCCTCTTGACTGATCATACGTCATGTAGGCATGAAAGGGAAACGAAAATCTCACTCTATAACCAAATATATTATATTCATCATATGATGATGATATGAAGTTTTATCATGTGATGATAAAGTAATGTCAAATTAGGTGACGTTAAGTTTTGCAAAGAACATAGAGAACTGTATAGTACAGAGCACGGACAGAACCTCTTCCACAAGCAAACATGATCAGCACTGAGACTCCATGAGTGTTAGACACCATGAGTGTTGGATCGAGAAAATGTAAACTAGATTATTGACTCTAGTGCAAGTGGGAGACTGTTGGGAATATGCCCTAGAGGCAATAATAAATGGTTTATTAGCATATTCATGTTTATGATAATAGTTCATTATCCATGCTATAATTGTATTAACCGGAAACATAATACATGTGTGGAATATAAACAACCAGATGTCCCTAGTGAGCCTCTACCGGACTAGTTCGTTAGTCAAGAGATGGTTAGAGTTTCCTAACCATGGACTTGTTATAGTCACTTGATAACGGAGTCATATCATTAGGAGTAATGATGTGATGGACAAGACCCAAATAATAAAGAGTTGCAATTGATCGTGTCACACAGTTTAATTGCCAACACTTTTAGTATGCCAAGTATAGTTTCCTTAGACCATGAGATTATGTCACTCCCATTTACCGGAGGAATGCTTTGTGGACATCAAACATCACTTCGTAGCTGGGTGATTATAAAGGTGGCTTTCAGGTATCTCCGATGGTATTTGTTGGGTGACATGAATCAAGATTGGGATTTGTCCTTCCTTGTGACGGAAAAGATATCTCTGGGCCCTCTCGGTAATATAGCATCAGAAAGGTTGCAACCATGTGATTAAGTGTTAATCACGAAGATTCTATATTATGGACGAGTAAAGAGAATTTGCCAGGCAACGAGATTGAACCAGATATGGAGATATCGACGATCAAGTATCGGGCAAATTAAATATCGGTGAGACAAAGGGAATCGTATACGAGATTAAGAATCTCCGGCATCGTGGTTCAATCGATAAAGAACTTCGTTGAATATGTAGGAGTCAATATGGGCATCCCGGTCCCGCTATTGATTATTGATATGATCATGTCTACATGTTCTCGAACCCGTAGGGTCACACACTTAACGCTCTGATGTAGCTAGGGTTAGCGATGAGATAATTGATGGTATGAATGACTGGTGATTTTGAGTCTCAGATGGGATCCTAGACGTGACGAGGAGTTCCGGAGAATAAGATTCATATAAGGAAAGTGGTTTCCAGAGGTATCGGAAAAGTTCCGGAATATTTCAGCGGGGTACCGGAAGGTTCTGAAAGGTTCTAGAAGAGTCTAGAAGTGGGGCCCATATTGTATGGGAGCCCACATGGACTAGAGGGTGGTGCAGCCACCTTAATGGGCTGGCCGCACCAGCCCCTTAGCCCAGCCGGCCAAGCCCTAGGTTGACTAGGACTTGGGCCAACCACAAAGGCCCAAATTGAGTCCTAGATGGACTCAACTTGGGGGCCAAGGCAAGGGGGGCTGGCCAGCCCCTTGCCCAAACCCTAGCTGCCCCATATAAAAGGAGGGGAGGGGAGGGTGCGCCCCATCCCTGGTTGCCCTAGCCGCACCCCCTGGTGTCCTAGCCGCCACCCCCTTCCTCTCTCCTAGCCGGCGCCACCCCTCTCCCCGGAGGGCTGCCGCCACCACTACCTCCTCCCAAGCCGCACCACCCCTATGCCCTAGGGATGCTGCGCCTTCTCCTCTCCCTCTCCCTCTCACATGGCTTGGCGAAGCCCTGTCGGACGGAGCATTCCACCATCAACGCCACCACAACCGTCGTGGTGCCGAGATCTATCTAGCCACGTCCTCCTCGCTTGCGGTATCAAGGAGAGGACGTCTACATCTAGCCGTACGTGTGGATACCGCGGAGGTGCTACCCCTTGTGGCACTTCATCGGATTGGATCTTCGAGGAAATACATCTCCTCGCGACTAGATGAGTCTAGTTGCGGGGATCGACTAGCCAACCCCCGCACCGACAAAACGCGTTTGTTGATCTTCAAGGGTAAGAGATTGGATCTCATCTTTGCTACCTCCATCTAGTAGATCTAGATCCTTGGGGTTTCTTCCACTTGTTTTGTAGGAAAATTTTTGTTTTCTATGCAACGACCCCTTCAGGCCCCACCCGCGGGTCCCCCCCAGGCCGCGGCTGGTACCCGCGTGCGCCCTGTGGGACGCCTCCGAGGCTGCCCTTCGGACTCCGTCTTCGTCTTGGCGTAAAAATAATCCCCGTAAATTTTCGTCCAATTCCGAGAATATTTCCAGAAGTAAATTTCTGAAACAAAAAGACAGCAAAAACAGGGAACTAGTACTGGGCATCTTGTCAATAGGTTAGTCCGACAAAATGCATAAAAATGATATAAATGACAGTAAAAACATGTGACAATATCACAAAACTAGCATGGATCACTCAAAAATTATAGATACGTTTGAGACGTATCAGCATCCCGAAGCTTAACTCCTACTCGTCCTCGAGTAGGTAAGTGATAACAAATAATTTTTTATGAGACATTCTACCAACACAATCTTGATCAAGATAGTAATGCAAAGCACATGAAGTCAATAAGGTGATCCAAAACAATTGTCTATAGTTCACATTAAGCAAACAATGATTAAGAAACGCTAGCTAACAAATTCTAGAAACTTTTCATGAATAAGTGCATTGGAGACATGGAACCATACATAAGGTTTAGAAAGAAGAATTGCGAATTATGTCTCCAATGTAAAGTATCAATCATTCTTCAAAGCATCTAATTAGTCATTCATGAAATAGCCAAGCTCAAGTCAGGTGTCCTAATCCATCTACTTCATAAATCAACTGTTTCGAAGTCTACTCAACTAGTACAAGTAAGAAGTGGCTTTGGCACCATGATGTTATGGCAAAGAGAACAATATTGGAGGTTTGGAAGGTCAAAAAGAAAGAATCAAACAGTGAAGAAGGTAACCACAAGACAGAAGGAAGTCCCGTAGTTGACACTGTATGAGGAGTAGTGATTGCCATGCAACAGATGCACAAAGAGCTATAAGTGTATGAAAACTTTCCAATGGAACTAGTGGGGGTGCATCCAACTTGCTTGCTCATGAAGACGTAGAGCTCACTTAAGGAGGCTCATCCTTGGAATATACAAGCCAAGTTCTATAACGTTAATTCCCCACATAGTTATACAAATGAAAACATGAAAACTCTCTATAATGAAGTGTATGTGCTACTAGCACAAGTGTGGAATAAAGGATAGTAGTGCTGCCCCCTCTCAAGGGGTGGAGCTACATAGTGCTACCCTGATGCACATGCACCAGGGTCTAAATAGTTGGTTAGCGATTAGCTAACGCATTGAGTGTGCACCAGGTTCTACCAGCATCAGGTGCACCACAAGTCATGCAGCCGAATGTGGGCACGTGACCACTTGTGGCCTTTTCGGCAGTAGAACACACAAGCCCTGAAAGCACCAAGGCCCATTAGTATAGGAGATAATGAACGGTGGTGGACAATTAGCTGACGAGACGATAGGCCAGACAGAAGTCAATCAATCAGGCACAACTCTGTCCTGGATTGGCGACCCGATCAGCCACCACTCACCTCATTCAATCCAGACCCAACTAACTAGAGAATTATCAATATCACGTCCTAAATCCCTAATTATTAATTCTTTATTAGTGTAAAACTTGTTCTTCAAATTCCATAGATTCGGCTGAATTTTTCATTTCCCTTACAAGTTTGTTTGAAGTAGTGAATCATAGTCAAATAAGGTTGCACAGATAGGTTACTACCGAATTTGGGTTCTACGACGAGTGCACGAGGCACTCGACAAAATCAGGAAAACACCTAGCATACATATATGATGAGTGCCACACTCGGCATTCAGCATTCGACACTATGTAGCCGAGTGTCTGGCGTGTGGCATTCGATATTCGGTAAAAACAATCCGTGGAGTGTTTTTTCTTCTCAGCAGCAGCGACGCTTGGTGAACCCTCCCCACCCCCTCCCGCGATAAAATGATCGTTTGGACGGCTCCGACAGGTTAGCCGAGTGCCAGATACAGTCGGCAAACTCGTCTACGGCCTTCGGCAACATGGCCCGAGCCGCGTGTCACATGGTACACCAATTTTTGCACATGGCAAACATACGCAGTCGTCTCAATTGTGATAGTCTGGGTAATAATGTTATTTGCTACGTGGAGAAAAGTGAAAGAAGATTTTTTTGTGTGAATCCTTTTCTTTCTTTTGAATTTTGTATGCTAAAATTTGTCAAGCAGTACGCAACACCTTAGTAAGTTTTTTTTTGCTCAGTTACATACAGTGTTGCGTGGTGTCAATCAAAGTGGTGCACGGAGGGTTATTTTTTTCTAGCTCCGCCCCTGCCCCTCTCTCTTTTATATTTATCTTCTTCTTTTTTTTTAATTGTGGCCTTCGTGGCTATTTTAAATTTTCTCTCATTGGTCTCTTTTGGACTCTTTTATGTGGCCACTTTGGACTCTTTTTAATATGCTCACAGGTAGGGGCAGACACTCTATTTTTACAAGATGATCATCACACTTTAGGTACTCATAACTCATAAATACATGATGTATAAAAGAAGATATGCATGATCGAGCGTAGTGTGGAAAAAAAATGTAGAACATGTGGCAAGCTGATGCATGTAAAATGCATACATGAACTTTGCATTATAATTCTCATATTTCAATCATATTTGCATCATATAAGGGTTATATCATTGTTTTATAATGATTTTGGGGATAATTCACAGTTTCCCCATTTATTTGGAATTAACCCTGCACTGGCAGAAAACCCTATTTTCTATATTTTGATGTTTCAGGGACCCAAACGACGTCCAAATGAGCTGAAAATTTACGGGGATCATTATTTTGGAAGGAGGAAGACCTGGGAGCGAAAGAAGAAAATGAACGGAGGCCGGAGGGCCAAAATAGGGGGCCCCATGCAGCTACAGTACCAGGCCGCGTGGGCCCACCTATTTCTGCCCTCGTGGCCCCGTTTGCGTCGATCCTTCGCCCTGAAGCATCCTCGTGACCTAAAAACGCCTATATAAAAGGTCCCCCGACGTTTTCCAGAGGGAGGCGGCGGAGAAAACACAAAACCAGAAACAGAGAGACAGAAGGCTGCCGCCGGAGAAGATCGGAGGGGGGAAACGCCGCCGGAACCACCTCCGGAGGTCTTCTCCATCCCCCCCTCCGGAGTCTCCATCAACACCACCACCAAGACCAGCACCATCTCCATCTCCATCACCATCTTCATCACCATCTTCGTGATCCACTTCATCCCCCTCATAGTTTGAGATTGGTTGATCCCTAGCCATTGTCTAAGTGCTATTTTACATGTTTGTGAATCGCTACTTTTCATTGTTTTGTGGGGAGATCATAGTTTCAGATTGTGTTGTATCACTTGTACCACTGTATCATATCATGTCTTGGCGTTGTGAGTAGTTCTCTCATGTTCCTGGGGGCATAGGATGAATTGGCCATGATTTTTATATAACATGTGTTGGTATCTTGTCTAGTTTTTATCTTTGATGTAATTCTATGATGGTGTTGTGCGAACGTCGACTGCATATCACTTCACCTATATGGGCTCATAGGAGAACACTATGATGTAATGAATTGAGGAGGTCTTAGGGGGACATGTAAACCTGAGACCAAGTTATGAAGTTACTTTATGGGGTATTAGTATCGGGGCCCTTAAAGATTAATGCTATGGGGACTTTATGTCTTAATAACTCTTGTGTAATCATTTACTTGGCACCTTGATCCATCATAAGAGGTGTAGTTTATTTATTAGCTATTCCTAATTATGGCTCCGTCCAAAGAAGATTAAAACTTGACAAAATGTTTACCTTGTTGTTCTAGAAATATTTATGCCATGAAGTCTAAGTAGCCCTTGGGAACTCTCTCCACCTAAAAGAAACACACACTTGAGATTGTCCTCTTGCTGCATAGAGGATTGGGCTTTCTCTCTTTGAAAGCTTTCACTTGTCATATTGCATTCTCAGCATTTTACTTTATTGCAATCTATACACCAAAAACCCAAAAACACTTGCATCATTTAATCATTTTGCTTGTCTAGTGCATAGATAATAAGAGTAGTGACGCTCTTATTTGAGAGGATAAATACTTATACCTTCTACTCCTCGTGGGATCGATACTATACTTACACATCGAAGACTTCAACGATCCACTATACTTGTGGGTATCACAAGCCACGCTGCACACTAACTCAAATGATCAAGCAAACTATATGGTAATGAAGAACGACATCAAGTCATAATGTAATGATGGAGGTTGCATGGCAATGTATCTCGGAACGGCTATGGAAATGTCGTGGTAGGTAGGTATGGTGGCTGTTTTGAGGAAGATAGTTGGCTTATGTGTAGGAGAACAGGATGAAGTTCTCCCACGGAGTTGGATGTACTCGCGAAGTATGCACCAATCTCAATGTGAGAGAGGGCATTGCGCAACACCGAAGATGCTAGCAAAATATGGAAGTGGAAGCGCCAAAAACCAAAGCTCACAATGCATTTCGTATATTGCAAACAACTAGAAGTTTCAATGTTCCACAAATGGTTAGAGACACCCCGAGAGGGATCGTGGCGGCGACACAAGTGTCCCGTTGGCTTCCCCGACTATTACAGTAACTACCCACTAGGGACTTATTTTCAACTTAGTAGAATTCATGACACATTAGTATTGCTGACTTAGGTTGTTTAGTTCAGAAAAGTATAGCTCCATGCTTTAATAACACCTCTCCACTAATTAGCTCTAACACCATTAACCAACACATTTTAACTATTAGTTATTTTAGTGCCTCAAAACAATTCAAGAGTATCAAATTATCATATCCATAGTGATCTACAAGACTATGTAGGTTTTTCTATTTCATATTACTGCCACATGCGTAGCATTTTTCCGATCTAACACATTAACCAAGCAACCAAAACAACTCTCCAACAAATATAAATGAAGAACAAGACAGTTTAACTTAACAACTAGCAGCTCTAAACAATATAAAAGCTAAAAGCGAGAGCTTACTAGAAAACAGACAGTAGCTAAGAATACTCAAAAAGATATAAGCGAAGCAAAGACGTATTGAAACGAAAAAGCGGAGCGTGTCTCTCTCCCACACAAATAAAGCTAGGATCAAACAAAGATATGACCAGCAAACAAACAAATAAAACTGAAAGTAAAAAGACACTCCAAGCATAGCACATAATATGTAAAGTGATAAAAACGAAGTTCAACAAAGACGACCTTATGATAGTCGATGAAGATGAGGGGATGCCTTGGGCATCCCCAAGCTTTGACTCTTGATAGTTCTTGATATTCAAAGGGGGTGCCATGGGGGCATCCCCAAGCTTGAGCTTTGATCCATCCTCGATTTCTTCATATTCCTCTCCTTTGGAACTTAAAAACTCCTTTCACACAAAACTTATCATAATTTGATTAGAGGGTTAGTGCTCATAAATTAAAACGCACATGTGTTCAACTCATGACAAATTGCAAACCTAACTTTATTAGACATTGGCTACAGTTTACTAAGCCTTAATGTGTCACTCCACCCCTAGAGTGTCACATATGACGATGATAAAGAGACAAATGCAAAATAAAAGCAGAATCTATCAAAATCTGAACAGTCTGTAAAGATCGAATTTTTCGAGGCACTTCTACATCTAAAATAAAAAACCTAAAACTTACGAAAGATAGATAAAAGCATCAGGCTTTCTGTCAAAAATTATCAGAAAAAGATAAAATTCTGGCGATTTTAGGATTTTCGTGCAACAGGTGCACATAATTTGTTTTTGGATAGCAACACAATACCTCGCACTTTCAATGCATTAGAGGCTAAACTTTGCACAAAAAAACTAAAAGAAAAAGATACAATGAAGTTGCTACAGAGGTAATAACTTCATGACTCAAGAAAAATAAAAAGCAAACTGAAAGTAAAAGATGGGTTGCCTCCCAACAAGCGCTTTTCTTTAACGCCTTTTAGCTAGGCGCAATGCCAAATATCAAGTTTTTTCGAAATCCAATGCAACTTTTCCTTCAATAAGCACTTCTTTCTCTCTGAGAGGAAAGGAGAACCTGCCCCTAATGGGAAAACGAAAACGTATGCAACCCTTTTTAACATCAATAAAAGCTCCCACGGAACGAAGGAAAGATCTTCCAAGAACAATATTAGCTTGAGCCTTTGACTCAAGAACCAAGAAATCAACCAAAGCAGTCTTATGTTTAAAAGTGACAAGGACTTCATTAATTCTTTTATAAATTTTCGAAGAGCTACCATCAGAATGAGAGGGACAAAAAGGGTAATGAAATAAGTCGCCAAAATTCATAGCATCGAAAACCATTTTAGGCATAATTGACATCATAGAACCAATATCACAATAAGCAAGGCACCTTTGATCATTTATTTCAATAGGGATATACGGTTCCCAATCTCCATTTATTTCAAGGATTTGATAATCTTTAGAGTCATCTCTATTCCATTTAAATTGGATTACATAAGATATTTTCTATTTTATCTAATCTACCATGTATTCCGTTAGTTTTCTCATTGGTAGGAAAAACAACTAAGCCTTTTATAATTCTCAGGGATTCTGATTCATCAATTTCAAGAAAGTTTCCTCTAGTAATGACATCCAAAACATGCTTGCATGCATCAGATAGTCCATAATAAAAGCATCTCAGTAAAACACACATAGCAAGCATGGGTTAGATCTTTTGATGTAATTCTGAAATTCTATCCCAAGCATTTTTAAAACTTTCTTCTCCCTTTTGTTTGAAGGAAAAGAACTCGGCTAAGAGAGGCATATCAAGAGTGGTAAAGCTAGACATAAAGACAAGACAAAATAACAGGATAGGAATAAAGACTATACTAATTTTTTTGGGTTTTAAAATTTTGAAACAGGAAAATAAACTAAACGAGATATAAAGCAAGCAAGACAAAAACAAAGTAAAGAGATTGAGAGTATGAGACGCCCCTTGCTGTAGCTCGAAAGTCACCGGCAACGGCGCCAGAAAAATGCTTGATGGTGGAAATTGATAAGTTGGGTGGTGCCCCAAGCGAAGGCGGAATTGTAGCTAGTAGCGGTTTTCTCTCAATTAAAGAACTGAAGTTTATCGAACCAGTAGGACTTTGAAATCAACAACGAGGTGAATGTTGAAGATCTCTGGCGCTTACCCTTCAACAGACGTGGACCTGCACACATTCAACCAAAATACTTTGCCCCCAACGGCGGAGAGGTTGTCAATCTCTCCGGTCTCGCAGAACACAAAGCGGTTAATTGTATGATGAAATAGATAAAATATGAAAAGTGACCAGAGGAGTAATCACTATGGGAAAAACAGGCTTTGCCAAGTGGCCAAAACACTTGGCGAAGGCCGTAAAACGCTCGGCAAAGCCTTTGCCGAGTTCATTCCATCAGGGGCTCTCGGCAAAGGGTGTCGGCAGAGGAGGTACCGGCAAAGAGCTCTTTGCCGAGTTCATTCCGTCGGGGCTCTCGGCAAAACCTTTGCCGTGTGTTATTATCAAGCGCTCGGCAAAGAAAAGTAAACGGACCTTACCTACACGGAAACAGTGATGCCACGTCACAGGTGTCTTTGCCGAGTGTCTTTCCAGGCAGCCGTCAGCAAAGATTGTTCCTTTGCCATGTGATACAACCCTCGGTAAAGACCCGTCTTGTGGGGTCCAGTAGCAGTCTTTACCTAGTGCTCAGGTGAAGAGCCGTCGGCAAAGACCCCTCTTATGGGGCCGAGCCACAGGCTTTGCCAAGCGTAGCTCTTGGCAAAGACTTTGAATTTTGTTTTTTATATATTTCGCAATAATCCTGCAGTTCAAATAATTCAATAATCATGCAGTTCAAATAATTCAATATTCAAAAAATACATTATTCCGACTTAACAACACATCAATTATTATCTACTGACAAAATACCAGAAACCAGAACAATACGCATAAATCCATTTGTGTATATGCATGATAGGTAGCTCACACAAACGACAACTCCAGCAAGGGAACTGACCATGCCATAAACAAAGCAAACCTGGCCACGAATCAAGTATTGACAGAACTATACCAGTGGTTCAAAATTATTATAACTACACTGAGGGCACTCAATAGCCATGCCAGCAGATAATATCAATAACCTTTACAATCTCCAATAAGAAGAACAATAAATCAACCCCAGGGGGAGACACTACTAATGGAGTCCACCTCTGATTGAGATGCTTCCCGACCAGCTGAAGTATCTAGCTACACCGCCAAACATCCACTTCATACACTAATGCAGAAACAGAAGGAGACGAATTCTCATCTTCATATACCAATGCATTTTCAATTTCTACGGTTTTCCCAGAGGAACAAGCAAGCAATTCTACTACTGTCACAAAAAAGTGAAGGAAAAACTACAAGCGGACATGAAGGTAATCTTACCAAGCCTCCTAAGCTCATCTGGATCAACAAGAGTGTGACTCGTAAACCGGTAAGCCTCACATGTCCTCGAAATCACAGCCAAGAACCATGTCCTCATACAGCTCCAACGACTCTTCCGGTGTCACTGCCTGCATACAATGAGACACTACAAATTAGGAACACACATTCAACTATTGAGAGCCTAAGGTTCTCGACCTTTTCATATAAAGGAATGGCAGGTTCTAAACATGAAAAGGCTTCAAATATTTGACATATTAAAGAAAAAATCCTATATCATCAGCCTACAAGTACGTTCAAATAGCACTTGGATTTTCATGAAGCGGTTTCTGCAACACATAAATTAGGCAACACATAACTATGTATGGATGAGATCAAACACATAACTATTCTAGAACTAGAGCTGCTACTTGGGTTGTGCACATAAAACAAGATTGAACTAGCACTCTTTTGCCGATTTTGTCCGGGTTGATTCCAGTCCCGGGATGACACTTAAGAGGTCAGCAGACCACATCACTATAAAGCACCCTTGCAAGTGTTTTAACCAATATTGGTTGTACATTTAAAAATTTAAACTATATTTGTGTGATATGATCATCTGAACTATACTATAACTGAGCCTTTGAGCTTGCAGTACATAAATAACCGAACAATCACAGTTATATTATCTAATCGAAATACTCTTAGAGGTAAACACCTTTAGGCAAAGATACTCGCAGAATTTCGTGCATCCATTACTTACTGCTAAATCTAAACAACAAACACTAATTCACTAGCATGAAGCGTTCAGGTTCTTTGGCCACATGAAAACATTCTTCCAAAATAGAAGGAATGATACATGTGCTCAGATTTAGCACCTAGTCAAGATATTTAACAGACGTAACTAGAAACCTTCCATACAAATTCTTGAAACAGAGATCGGGGATCCTCACCTGCACGGCCAGTGGATGAGAGCTCGTCGCGGGGGAGGTCGATGCTGAGGCTGGTCCCGGAACTGCGGCTGGTGCAGCAGCAGCACGCCGCCCTCCCTGCTTCGTTTTCGGCGGTAAAGAAAGAGGACTGGAACGACCTAAAGCTGCAGCGGCGTGGCGGACGAAGGTTGCGCGCCTTGGTTGCTGGCTGCAGCATGCGCCGTCCGTGACGCGGGCAGGCCAGATCGACGGAGCGGCGCCCGTGGCTTCATGCACGGACGCACGCGCCGGCGAGCAGGCCCAGCCGTGCATCCCCTTGATCTGCTCGTGGGCATGGAAGGGACGGGACGATCTTGCGGTGCATCTCCACATCGCCGCCGCGTGCAGCAGCACCCTGGAGAAGGTAGAACCCATCCATGGCGGGGTCGGGGATGGCCACGAGCGGCGGCGCAGCCAGAGAAGGCGACGACGGCTCGAGGAGGTGCGCCGGCAGGTGGATCGAGGGTGGAGAAAAGGGATCGAGAGGGAGGCGGCGCTGAAGGGGATCGAGGGAGAGAGTGTTGTGCGGGTGTGGGTGCTTAGGGTTGGGTGGTTTCGTGCTGTGCGTGGGTGGGGATGGTTTGGACGGTGGAGATGGACGGTTTTGATCCTTCGCAGATGGTTCGATCCGTGGGCAGCCCGGCTCTTGCGTCTCATTGGCTGTACAACATCTCACCCGGATCATAGAAATATTAGGTTTTTTTGTTGTTGGCGGTACTCCGGATCCATTTTACTCATTTACGTGCAATAGGCAATGCATGTTGGTATTACACCTTCGCATTCATGTGTCGAACTTGTGTTTGTCGCTTTGTTGTGGTTTGTTGTGGTGGGCTTGTATTCTCGGGCTCCACCGTTGTCCGTCGGCAAGAGAATGGTCACATCTTGATTAAAATTAATTTGAACAAACTCAGTTCGGTAACATTGTTTTCCATACCAAGATACACCGATATACCAAATATGAGCATATTATCACAAACTATGCCACGGGAATGGTCAGATCTTGATAGTTTGGCTTGAAACCTATACATGTTTATAGATGATAGAGCTTTTTGTGAAGGATTATTTTGAAAAGTTTATCAGAACTCAAGTTTATTATTTTTCCTAGAAACTAGTACGCATAAGAGTACTCCATGCTGAAGGATTTATTTTTTTTGATGTTTTCTTCATTTTCTTTGAGTTTTTTCAAAAAAAAGTCCAAATGGAGAACATGGCTATTCGTTGAAAGAGATCGAGTTTTTCAAAACTATCTACGATTCTGTAAAATAATCACTACTTGTGTATCTTAAAATGATTTTTAAAAAAATTCAGAGCAAACTATCACACACTTCTAGTTGAAATTGGAATTACTTTCGGAAAATTGGCATAAAGTAATTTAAATGTGCGAAATTAGGTAGAAAGCGGGAAAATTCCTCATATTTGCGAATTATCCATCAAATATGGACTACTTTGTGTGAAAATTGGATGGGCGCCATTTTGCACCATATTTTTTGTACTTACTTCACAAAAAAAGTCATTTTTAGCACTTAAAAAATAAAAAATGGTATTTATAAAATAATTTGTAAAAACTCACTTCGGTAACATTGTTTCTCGTACCAAGCTACACCTATGTACCAAATATGGGCATATTATCACATACTATGCCACGAGAATGGTCACATCTTGATAGTTTGGCTTGAGACCTATACATGTTTATAGATGATAGAGCTTTTTGTGAAGGATTGTTTTGAAAAGTTTATAAGAACTCAAGTTTATTATTTTTTCTAGAAACTAGTACACATAAGAGTACTCCATGGTGAAGGATTTATTTTTTTGATGTTTTCTTCATTTTCTTTGAGTTTTTTTCAAAAAAAGGTCCAAATGGAGAGCATGGCTATTTGTTGGAAGAGGTCGAATTTTTCAAAACTATCTACGATTCTGTGAAATAATCACTATTTTTGTATCTTAAAATGATTTTTTTAAAAAATCAGAGCAAACTATCACACACTTGTAGTTCAAATTGGAATTATTTTCGGAAAATTGGCATAAAGTAATTTAAATGTGCGAAATTAGGCAGAAAGCGGGAAAATTCCTCATATTTGCGAATTAACCATCAAATATGGACTACTTTGTGTGAAAATTGGATGGGTGCCATTTTGCACCATATTTTTTTGTACTTACTTCACAAAAAAAGTCATTTTTAGCACTTAAAAAATAAAAAATGGTATTTATAAAAATAATTTGTAAAAACTCACTTCGGTAACATTGTTTCTCGTACCAAGCTACACCTATGTACCAAATATGGGCATATTATCACAAACTATGCCACGGGAATGGTCACATCTTGATAGTTTGGCTTGAAACCTATACATGTTTATAGATGATAGAGTTTTTTATGAAGGATTGTTTTGAAAAGTTTATCAGAACTCAAGTTTATTATTTTTCCTAGAAACTAGTACATATAATAGTACTCCATGCTGAAGGATTTATTTTTTGATGTTTTCTTCATTTTATTTGAGTTTTTTCAAAAAAATGTCCAAATGGAGAGCATGGCTATTCGTTGAAAGAGGTCGAATTTTTCAACACTATCTACGATTCTGTGAAATAATAACTACTTTTGTATCTGAAAATGATTTTTTTTAAAAAAATTCAGAGCAAACTATAACACACTTGTAGTTCAAATTGGAATTACTTTCGGAAAATTGGCATAAAGTAATTTAAATGTGCGAAATTAGGCAGAAAGCGGGAAAATTCCTCATATTTGCGAGTTATCCATCAAATATGGGCTACTTTGTGTGAAAATTGGATGGGTGCCATTTCGCACCATATTTGTTTTACTTACTTCACAAAAAAAGTCATTTTTAGCACTTAAAAAATGAAAAATGGTATTTATAAAAATAATTTGTAAAAATCACTTCGGTAAGATTGTTTCTCGTACTAAGATACACCTATGTACCAAATATGGGCATATTATCACAAACTATGTAACGGGAATGGTCACATCTTGATACTTTGGCTTGAAACCTATACGTGTTTATAGATGATAGAGCTTTTTGTGAAGGATTGTTTTGAAAAGTTTATCAGAACTTAAGTTTATTATTTTTCCTAGAAACTAGTACACATAAGAGTACTCCATGCGGAAAGATTTATTTTTTTGACATTTTCTTCATTTTCTTTGAGTTTTTTTCAAAAAAAAGGTCCAAATGGAGAATATGGCTATTCGTTGAAAGAGGTCGAATTTTTCAAAACTATCGATGGTTCTGTGAAATAATCAGTACTTTTGTATCTTAAAATGATTTTTCTAAAAAATTGAGAGCAAACTATCACATACTTGTTGTTCAAATTGGAATTACTTTCGGAAAATTGGCATAAAGTAATTTAAATGTGTGAAATTAGGTAGAAAGCGGGAAAATTCCTCATATTTGCGAATTATCCATCAAATATGGACTACTTTGTGTGAAAATTGTATGGGTGCCATTTTGCTCCATATTTTTTGTACTTACTTCACAAAAAAAGTCATTTTTAACACTAAAAAAATGAAAAATGGTATTTATAAAAATAATTTGAAAAAACTTACTTCGGTAACATTGTTTCTCGTACCAAGCTACACCTATGTACCAAATATGGGCACATTATCACGAACTATGCCACAGGAATGGTCATATCTTTATTACAAATATATAAAGTAAAATTGGAAAATAATCTTTGCCAAGCATAAATCTTTGCCAAGTGTAAATATGACGTTGCCGAGTGTCCCAGAGAAATATGCTCGGCAAAGAACTATGTTGGCAGAAAATAAAAAATTAATGTGGGGAAAATATTGCAAAAGAAAACTCAAAATTCTTTGTCGACTGTCCTGGAGTAATATGCTCGGCAAAGAATTAAAATTAGCCAAAAAATAAATAAAAATAAAAATTTTATTGCGGAAAAATTATTACATCCGCAGTAAAATTTGGCGCAAAAAAATCAAAACCTTTGCTGAGTGTATTTACATTCAACACTCGGCAAAGAGGACGACCGTTACAGTTCCGTCAAAGTCATGTGATGGAGGACGGCCGTTACAGTTCTTTGCCGAGTGTAATTCTTTGTCGAGTGTTTTTATAATTTTTTGCCGAGCGTATTTCTTTGCCGAGTGTTTTTCTGTTTCTTTGTCGAGTGTTTTTCTATTTCTTTGCCAAGTGTATTTCTTTGTCAAGCGTGTTTTTCTTGAACACTTGTCAAAGATCGTCTTTTCCGAGCGTCCGCAAAAAAACTCTCGGCAAATCCCCTGAAACTTGGCAAAGTTCCTTTTTCCCGTAGTGAATGATGCTTAAAAGCAAGTAAATGACGTTGAAAACAATGTAAAAAGATGGACCGGGGGCCATGGGTTCACTAGTGGAGTCTCTCAAGTAGATAAAATATGCATGTGATGGGTGAACGAATTACAGCTAGGCAATTGACAAGATCATGACACAAACCCAATTTAGCTATGACAAAAAGGACATGATAATATTTATGGAGGCATCATGACAAGGAACAAAGACCGTTGAGTCCAACTGCGTCTTTGTCTAAATAGTCCACCATGGGATCGCTATCCAGCCTATCACCCAACGGTATTAAGTTGCAAGCAACAGACAATTGCATTAAGTAAAGTGCATGAAGTAAGCAATACTAATATCAAAATAGACATTAACACCGCTGTTTTACCCTTAGTAGCAACAGCACACCCTCGCCCTTAGACGTTTCTGTCACTCGTGCCGAGGAACAAAAGGGGGCATGGACCCACTATCTAGCATAAATACCCTCTCTTGGAGATACACACAATCACTTGGCCAAATTAACTACGCACATCGGAGAGCATGCAAGAACATAAATTACTCATAGAAGAATCATGCACTATCTGAACATAACTTCATAATCCATCGGATCCCAGCAAACACATCACATAGCATTACAATAATCGATCTTGATCATGTTAGGCACCTCACAAGATCATAAGACATGAAGCACAAGAGAGAGAGACTACCATCTACCTATTGCCATGGACCCGTGGTCCAAGGTGAGACTACTCACAAATCATCCCAGAGGAAGGCATGTCGATGAAGAGCCCTCCGGGATTGATCTCCCCTCCGGCAGAGTGTCGGGATCAGCTTCAGATTGGACCCCCGAACTAGGGTTTTCGGTGACAGCGTGTCGGGGTCGAGTTTCTGGAAAATAATTGTCGCCCTGACATTTTTAGTTTAATTGTGATTTTATAGGAGTCGGAGGGGGCCGAGGAGGTGCCCACAGGGCAGGGGCGGGCCCCACCCGCGGGTCCCCCCAGGCCGCGGCTGGTACTCGCATGCGCCCTGTGGGATGCCTCCGAGGCTGCCCTTCGGACTCCGTCTTCGTCTTTGCGTAAAAATAATCCCCGTAAATTTTCGTCCAATTCCGGGAATATTTCCAGAAGTAAATTTCTGAAACAAAAAGACAGCAAAAACAGGGAACTGACACTGGGCATCTTATCAATAGTTTAGTCCGACAAAATGCATAAAAATGATATAAATGACTGTAAAAACATGTGACAATATCACAAAACCAGCATGGATCACTCAAAAATTATAGATACGTTTGAGACGTATCAATGGGTCCTACTCCTACCCCTCTATCCTATCTTCTCCCCCGTCTCCTCCACTCCACCATGAAGGTTCAAGAACTAGAATCAGAACCAGTAAGAGAGAAAGGCGCCACTACTCAACACTGAGCCGCGGTGGAGAAGGCGTCAGAGAGGATAGAGCGAACCTCAGGCGTACAATGACCTTAGCGGTGGGGAGGTGCCTGCGCGCCGCCAACACACAATGTGGTGGTGGAGGACATTCGAGGGAAGGTCGGGGGCGGAACCTTCTTGTGGGGTGGTGTCGTCTGTGAACGAGGTCACACTCGGGAGTTAGTTATTTATTATTTTACACCTTCCATCACACCTATATAAATATATTAGGATACCCCGCGCGATTCGGATGGTTTTCGACACCTCCTCGCCTCGACAGCAGCCATACCATCATCTGTGGGTCCTACGTCGTCTACCCCTTGACCGGAGATGAAAGAGGGTTGACCAATGAACTTTTCTCTTTGTTTGCGCTAGAGTGGATCATAGGAATATGGAACACAAAATCGACCCAACTATTGAAAAGATACCATCCGATGCCATCGATGTGGAAGTTTAACACACCTCACATAATAAAAAATTGAAAATAACTTTGCCGAGCCCCTTGGCAAAACATGCTCGGCAAAGAGGTTAAATTGTCGGGAAAAGCGAAATTTAAAGAAATTAGAGCTGGAAAATAGTAATACTAGCGGGAATTTGTGTGCGAAAATTCGGAAAATCTTTGCCGAGCATTTTTACTAAATGCTCTCGGCAAAGTGGGTGGCCTTCACAGCTCCGTCCACGCCGTTCGGGCATGATAATTCCTTTGTCGAGCACGTCGCTTTGCCGAGTGGTTTTCGATTTCTTTGCCGAGCGCGTTCCTTTGCCGTGTTGTTTTAAATTTCTTTGCCGAGCACTTTTATTTGCCAAGTGTTGTTGGATTCATTGTGCGAGTGTTATTCTTTGCCGAGCGTGTATTTGGCGGACCCTCAGCAAAGGGCGGCTTTGCCGAGCACCCGTGCTAAGCTCTCGACAAAGCCAGTGACACTTGTCAGAGTTCCTTTTTTCCGTATTGAATGGCGCATGCCCGTGCGCCAGTGGTATGTCTTAGCCGTGACGCACGGGCCTGGTGCGCCACGGGTAAACCGCAACAAATCCGTGCCGCATTAGCGAGATGCGTCACCACTACCGATTTATGAAATAAAAACCCGCCGGGAGCGGGCATCATGCTCGCCCGCATGGGGGGTGGGGTGGGGGGGCTTCGATTTCCAGACCACGAGGACCTCCTGCTCTGCCTCCGGGATGGGGATGGGCTCATGGACGATGACGGTAGGGATTCGTGCTCTCCCTTCGTTGATCTTTTTTATCCAATGCCGAATCGACGACCTATCTATATAAAAGAGAAATTTTTTGGATTTGAAGAAAAAAAGAATTCTATTAATTTTCATTTTCCATTTATTTGGTTAGTTTTTCTTAATGAAATTGAAATGATTAACTAAAGGGCAAATAGAAATAAAGAAAGAACATTGCTGACCATCTAGGAGGAAGAGTCCTCTTAATATTTATCTAGTCTTATATAGGTTTCGTGCCGTGCGCTGAGGGCTCATCGACCTCGTGCTCGGCCGCGCCACAAGGGGATCTTCGTGGTCAACCTCACGCCGGTGCCCATGTTGGGCAGGTGGCTTAGTCCGTAGCCGCCACCCCCGGGGCCTTCCTGCTTCGCGTCGCTCCGGGGATCCGTCCCCGGCAGCCGTCGGGGACCTCCTGGTCAACGTCGTCGGGGGGCTTTGTCCTGGACAGCCGTCGTCGCGGGCAGTGGCGGAGGCAGGATTAAGATTTGAGGGGGGACAAACATGCTAATACTTGATTAGGGGGGGGCGGGGGGCAATCCATGACATTCTCCAGTAAAAATCGTTTCTGAATGAGGCTAATGCCTAAAATTTTTTGCTGCTGAATGTCATAGGGGGGCCAAGGCCCCTGCTGGTCCCCCTAGCTCCGCCACTAGTCATCGGGGGCTTCATCTTCGCGCGGGGGACTCTGTCCTGGATGCCAGCGGGACACAATCGCGGGGAGGGGGGGAGGGGGCTTCGTCTTGGACTGGTTGCGAGGGGCTACATGGGATCCGCCGCGAGGGACTTCGTCTTGGATTGGTCCGCTTGGGGTGTGTGTGTGTGTGGGGGGGGGGGGGGGAATCGCGATCATCCATCGTGAACTGACGGCTTATAGGACACCACAAAAGCACACAACACTAGTAGGAAAAGGGCTATAGCCGCCAGCCACTCACTGGCGAACGAATAAAACGTGTTCGCCAGTGGTAAGTACCGCTGGCGAACTATAAAACTGATTCGCCAGTGGTACGTGCCTTACCACTGGCGAACTGTAAAACTGATTCGCCAGTGGTAAACGCGGACCCGGGCGTACTGAGCGGGGCCATCTACCACTGGCGAACGCTCGTTCCTGTTCGCCAGCGGTAAGTTAGGTACCACTCGCGAACAGCAAACGTGGTTCGCCAGCGGTAGATGGCCCCGCTCAGTACGCCCGGGTCCGCGTTTACCACTGGCGAATCAGTTTTATAGTTCGCCAGTGGTAAGGCACGTACCACTGGCGAACCTTCCGCTTGTTCGCCAGTGATTTCCTGGCATTTTCACCAACCCGACCAGCCCCCTTTGTCCTCTCCATTATTGCACTTTCCTCTCCTCTTCACTCCCCATTGTTGCTACTCCATTAAATGCCACCCCCCATCATTTCCTCTAGTTTCAACCAATAAAAACTACTTTAGTTGATAGATCTAGCCTCACCTCCCTCTCTCCAACCTATCCACCAAAGGATTTCACTCCACAACTCTACATCTAGTCCTATCTCGCTCGCTCTCTCTCTCTCCAACACATCGTTCTAGCTTAAGCATTACACATCAATTTCTTGGTGAACTTGACTCGATCTCATACGTGTGGTCATCTAATTACGGTTTATTGATTTTTATATAATAAATTGAATTACTGATTTTTTGTGAGATTTGATCGAAATTTGCCGGAATGGACCGAAATTAATGATTTTTTTGTAAAATTTGACCAAAATTTGTCGGAATGGACCGAAATTAATGATTTTTTTTGAAATTGAAATGAGTTGCGAATATTTTGCCGGGATGTTGATTAATTTCCGTCTCGGCAAATTTTGGCACTCCCTCTTAGGTCCTATTTCTAGGAAGGTCATGCCGAATTTTTTCGTGAAAAAAGATATATAAATGGTTCTAATAATTGTATTATTTGTTCTACACCATGCAGGCGACAATGGTCACTTTGAGCAAACGTGTCGTGAATAGATACTTGAGGCACGCGACGGAAGACATGTTACGGAATAATCGCAAAATGATACAATGTCTGTGTCGAAAATGCAGACTAGAGGGCACCCTCGACCCCTTTAGCGGACAGTTGCTGGAGCACCTGCTCAGGCGTGGTTTCATGGAGGGGCACACTCAGTGGATAAGTGATGATGAAGATGATGATGAAATCCATGAGGCGGCGGCAGGAAATGATCAGGAATGGCAGCAGGTCAATGATGACAACGAGGTGCAAGAAGATGATCAAGAGCCTGCTCATCCGCACCATGATATATATGCTGGAGAAGACAGTGATGAGCAACACGTAACGGAGGAAGACGAGGACACGCGGGCACCACTAACTTCAGTCGTGCGGGACCCTCATCTCAAAGAACTGCTTCTCAAGAAGACGACTAACCCCAGATCTGCCGCAAGAGAGCAATCTAAACTGGTGCAACTAGAGATAGACTCGAATACTCCGTTGTATCCAGATTGCGAACCGGATGACTCCCGCTTGAAAGTAGCGCTCGATGTTCTGCAGATGAAGGCAAGATACAAATGGAGCGACGTGAGCCTCGGCGCAAGTTTGCAATACTTGCAAAGAAAGCTTCTGAAGGAGAACACGTGTCCTGAAAGTTGTGATGAGGCCAAGAAAATCGTGTGCCCCTTTGATCTACTGCACGAAAAATACCACGTGTGCATCAACGACTGCTATATCTTTCGGGAAGGGGACGCATACAAGACCACATGTCCGGTGTGCAAGGCTGCTCGATACAAGAAAGGGAGGAATAAAGCTCCTCGAAAAGTTGTGAGGTACTTTCCGCTCATCCCCCGTCTACGGCGCTATTTCGCGGACCGCAAGGAAGAAAAGCTCATGCGTTGGCACGCGGAGAGAAGGGAGAAAGTTCTGAGAGATCCAGAGCGGTATGAAAAGGTAAATCTGACACACCCTTCGGCTGCATGCCAGTGGAAAGCATTGGATGATGAATATCTAACTTTCGGGGCAGAGCCACGGAACATTAGGTTGGGTGCGAGCACTGATGGGCTCAATCCGTTTGGCAACTAGAGCAGTACACATAGCACCTGGCCTGTGTTCGTATGGATATACAACCTCCCGCCCTAGTTGTGCATGAAGAGGAAGTACATACACATGAGCATGCTCATTCAAGGGCCGAAACAACCGGGCACCAACATCAATCTGTATCTGAAGCTACTGAAAGATGAGCTACACACATTATGGGAGGAAGGCGGGGTCAACACATGGGATGCCCTTGCAGAAGAATATTTTCCTATGAGAGCCGCCTTACTCTGTACGGTGCACGACTATCCTGGCTACGGATACGTCTCAGGCCAGGTGTGCCACGGACATAACGGATGTGTGAGGTGCATGGATGACCCGACGTTTCACCAGCTCCAGAACGATCCCAGGTCTTCAAAAACCGTCTACATCGGCCATCGAAAGTGGCTACACATTAAAGACTCGTGGAGAAGGCGTGGAGACCTTTTCAACGGCGAAGAAGAGCTCCGGGGACCTCCACGTAAGAGGTGCGGTGAAGAAATATATGATTTGCTGAATGAATGGGAAGAGTGCCCTTGGCCGGGAAAGAAGCAAAAGGCGCCAAAACCACTCCTGGATGTATGGAAGACGAGGTCCGTATTTTGGGACTTGCCATACTGGCCCATCCTCTGTACGCCTCATTGCCTAGATCTAATGCATATCACGAAGAATGTGTTCGAGAGTCTGTTTGGCACTCTGCTCAACATGCCGGAGAGGACGAAAGATGGGCCGAAAGCAAGAAGCGACCTGATACATATGGGTATCCGGGAAGAGCTTCACGGAGGACGCCCGGCTATTGATCATGACCAATCGGAAGAGGAGACGGACGGTCCCAAGGGCAAAAGGGTTAAGAGGAACGACTATTACTGCCCCCCCCTCTTGCTTCACTCTAAGTCCGAACGAGATCGAACAATTGATCAAGTGCCTTCTAGGAGTCAAAGTGCCTTTGGTTTACTCGGGGCTAATAAGCAGATTTTTAGACCCGCAGAAACAAAAGTTCAGCAGGATGAAGTCTCATGACTGTCATGTGATGATGACACAGATACTTCCGGTTGCGTTCCGAGGGATAATGGACAAGCACGTCCGTGAAACCCTTTTTGGCCTCTGTAACTTCTTCGACGTGATCTCCCGAAAGTCAATCACCGGGAAGCAACTCTCAAGGCTGTAGGAAGAGATCGTCGTGATACTATGCGAGCTTGAGATGTACTTCCCACCCGCATTCTTTGACATCTGTGTGCATCTGTTGGTCCATATCGTGGATGATATCATCCATCTCGGGCCGTTGTTCCAGCACAACATGATGCCGTTCGAAAGGATGAACGGGTTCATCAAAGGATTCGTTCGTAATAGGGCCCATCCGGATGGAAGCATCATTCAGGGATTTCTTACCGAAGAGTGCACCTCTTTCTGCACGAATTTTCTGGACGGGGAGGACCCTGTTGGTTTGCCCGGAAACAAGCACATTGGCAAGCTCGATGGATCAGGTCACAAAAATGGCCGGAGGGAGTTGCATGTGTACCACGCTTCTCGACGCACCGATTTTAACAGGGCAAACTTAGTGGCTCTCCAACACATTCAAATTGTCGAAATTTGGGTGGAAAAGCACAAGAGCCTGATTGAGAAAAAGTACACTGACCAGGGCAAGCGGAGGATAGAAGGAGAAATAATTAGAGAGCACAACTCCTCTTTCTTGCGTTGGTTAAAAGATGAGCTTGACGCTCCGCCCCCAACAGCTAGTGCGGAAGCTAAACTCTTATACGCCTTGTCACGTGGCCCAGCCCCCAACCTCGCGACGTTTCAAGCATATGATATCAACGGGTTCACTTTCTACACAGAGCAAAAGGACAAAACATCGGATTATCAAAACTCAGGGGTAATGATGGAATCCTACACCGGTGACAAAAAGTTAAGATAGTACAGAAGGATCGAGGAGATCTAGGAGCTTAACTACTCTGGAGAGAAGGTGCCGATGTTCCGCGTCAGATGGGCTAGGATGTCGACCATCCAAAAAGAAGACAAACACTTCACCACCATGGTTATACCCGAAGCCGGCAATTCATCAAGCGTGAACGTCACCGCGCAAAATGAGCCATGGGTACTGGCTAAGCACGTCTCCCAATGCTTCTTCATATCCGATCCGTCATGGCCTAGCCGTGTCGTCGTCAGGAGAGGCAAAAGAAACATCATCGGAATGGACGGTGTCGCCAACGAGGACGAGTTCGACATGTTCGGCGACCCAAATATCGACGATGATCAAGATCATGATGATAAGGCAACATCAGCGTTTTGGATTTCGGCCAAAAAATTGAATTTCGGCCGAAATTCGGCCATTTCGTTTGGGCCTGGTATTTGTACAAACCGGTCAAATAATTTCGGCCTCATTTGAATTTTCAGCCCAGCCCATGGTCCAGGAAAGCCCACTGCTAAAGCCTTGTGGTATTAAATCCCAAACGGAAGCGTAACCTAACCCTAATTTCGTTTTCCCCTTCTCTAGTCTTTGTGCGGCGGCTGCAGGAAATCCAAGCCGATGGAGGTGGGAGCGCCGCCTCTTCCCATCTCCCTCCTCCAGTCCTCCTCCTCAAGCAGTCCACCTCTCACCTCCACGCTCTCTCCACCTTCCCATCCATAGCCATAGTCCCATAGAGTGTGAAGGCATGCGGCCGGAGACAGTGTGGCAGTGGCATGAAACAAGGTCGTCGGCCACAGGACTTGCGTGCAGCGTGTGCACGGATGTCGTTCTGATCCGCGTCGAGCGCATTTGCGTTTGTTCCTGGTCTGCGTGATTCATATACTAGCTCAGGAGCAAGATGGGTTGTAATTAGTGTGGGAGTCCTACTAGCATATCGTATTACTGATTGGATCTGCTGCAACTAAACCGATTCATGGTGTAAACAATCAATTGCTAGTTACGATTGTGCAAGTTTCTGCTTTATTTCCTTGGCTTCAGGCCTTCAAATATTTGGTACAATTTTGATTGTTTTTTGTAAATTTTCGCTAGTTTTCGTTTAAAAATTCAAATTTTGGATTGTTCTTTTCGTCCGAGATTTTCCGAAAATTTTCCGAAATAGGGAATTTCGCCCATTTCGCCCAGGGGTGGTAAAATTTGCAAAACGAAATCCAAAACCTTGGGCAACATACACCACAAGAAGAAGCAGAACCACGCTACCTAAACAAGGTCTTCCAATCAAAAGAAGAAGTCATGATGTGGGGCTAAATTATGCACCAGCGACCAAAAAAAGGCAAGAAGAATGCCAAACGCTGAGAAAGACGCGCGATGTGTATCTCTTTTTTGTATCGGACTTGTATCGATGATCTACGGATGTGATATTTTGCACTAATTATATATATATATGTAACCTAATTATGTTTAATCCTTGAAACTTAATTATTTTTATTCATTAAGTCACTCTTTTTCAAAATCATGAAATGGAAAACAAAACAAGAAAACAGAAAAAATTAGAGGGTAAAAAGAAAATAAATGGGACAGCTAAATAATAATAAAACTTACCAATTTTATTAAGTCACTATTTTACCAATTTTAAAATCATGACTTAGAAAACGAAACAAGATATAGAAAAGAAAACAAGAAAACATGAAAATCAATAAAGGGAAAATTAATTTGGAAAACAAAATAATTAACAGAATGGAAAATAATAATACTAAAAAAATTAATCACTTGCCGCTAGCGAACACAGAACCTTGTTAGCCAGCGGCGAGCTTCTACCACTGGCGAACAGGATTCGCCAGCGGTAAGGCTTACCGCTAGCGAACCGCATACCTTGTTCGCCAGCGCTAAGGCATCACCCTCGATAGAGCAGTAAACACTTAGCAGTTTCTCAAACTTAAATCCCCACTGATTGTGCGCGCTCTCGACCCTGCTCTCGCCTGCGCCACCGTCCCCCGCGCCTCCGTCGCTCGCGCCGTCGTTCCCCACGCAGCCGTCGCCCGCGCCGCCGTCCCGGCTCCACGCCCTCGTGCTGCACCTCTCCCCCTCCCTCCTTTGCCTCCTCCGCCCCGGCCGAGCCGCGCCCCGACCGTCCGTCCTCCACGAGCTCCACGCCGCCGTCCCCTGAGCCCTCTCTTGGCCGAGCCGTCGCCGACCTCCACGAGCTCCACGCTGCCCGAGCTGCCGCCGCCGAGGTGCTACACCTCTCCCCCTCCCTCCCCTCCTCGAGGTGCTGCACCTCTCCCCTCCCTCCCTTGCACACAAGGTGTTTGTCTAAATGCCTAGTAGAAAATTAGGAAATTTTATTTGCTGCTAGGTAAAAAATTAGGAGATGTTAGTTGCTACTAGGTTAATTAGGTTAATTAGGAGATGTTAGTTGAATCTAATTTAGGAATTTAGGAAAAAAATTGGAGATGAAAAAATTAGGTTTAGGTTTAGGTTTAGTTTAGTTTAGGTTTAGGTTTTAGAAAAGTTCTATTATGTTTAGGTTTTAGAAAAAAATGATTAGGTTACTTAGTTAGCAAATTAGGTTAGTTAGTTTTATGCAATGAATTGGTGAGATAATGTCAAAAAAATGATGGATGCATATTAATTATATTGTTTGCCATATGAGGAAGTTTAGAAGGACCTCGACGCTGTTGTGTGGTGGTGATCGAGAAGGACCTCGACGCAGTTGTTGTTCTGTTTTTAGGTGAGATGGTGGATATGTGTGTGATGGTGGTGGTGCTGGATGTGTGGTGGTGGTGAATGTGTGATGGTGGTGGTGCTGGATGTGTGGTGGTGGTGAATGTGTGATGGTGGTGGTGGATGTGTTCGTGAATGGTGGTGGTGCCTTTGTGAAATGTTTACAGGTACCCGATGAGGCCCTTGAGATTGCCGGAATGTTGATTAACTTCCGTTCCGGCAAATTCGGGTACTCCATATGCCCTATTTTTAGCAAAGGTCATGCCGAAATTTTCCGTGAATTTTGGCATGACTTTTGCTATACAATAGGACATTTACCTGAATTTGCCGATACGGAAGTTAATCGACATTCCGGCAAATTTGGACTCATGGGGTACCTTAGTATTTAGTTAAGTGGTTTTTTCTTATATTTTTTGTACTAACTTTGACTTAATAATTTCCTCGACAGTGCGAAGATCGATGGCTCACAACGACCAGGCCGGGGGTTCTCGGACAGGAGGCGACAACGCATACTTGTCGATGCTTGCACAGTACAAGCATGCCGACGACGATGAGATCGAGCATGCGGCCGATGATGAGATGGAGGCCCCATCCGCTAGCGAAGCCGAGCGTGGTGATGCTGGGACCACTACTAGTGGCGCCGAGGAGGGCGGCCCTTCTGGTAGCGAAGCCAGAAAAGACCGTAAACGCAAGAAGAGGGAACCAAACAAGCTCGGCACCACCCAACATGCATTCACAGAGGTGGACCCTAAAAGCGGTCTTCCTACGAAGCCGGGAAAATATATCAAAGGGTATGGCATCCAGCTTGGATGCATCGCTCGGGAATGGGGGAGAATCAACGACGACAACCTAAAGGCGAAGGACAACGAAGGTTTGGCCTCCTACCTCATTGATAAGGTGCACACACGACACAAGTTCCCGGTACCCTACAATAACAAGGATATCAAAACAAATATTGTTAACACACAAGCCCTCAGCAAGTTGGGCAAAGCCCTTTCAACTTGGAGATCAGATGTTAGGAAGATGATTGAGGAAGAAGGTGCCGGTTTCGACGAGATCCACAAAATGTGGCCCAGCATTTCCGAAGAGAATTTTAAAGAATTCTTGGCCATAGAAGCCACTTCTGCAAAGCAGAAGCTGAGGCAGTGGGGGAAAGACATGCAGAAGAAGAACGTTGCTCCCCACAATCTCGGAAGCCGGGGTTACGCCGGAAAGGAGCCAATTTGGCAAAAGGAGGACGCACGAAGGGAAGGGCCGAACCCCTACGACAAGATCAAAGACCCCGCCCGTCCGAAATTTGTTAGGGCCCGATTCAGGGATAATCCCAAATCGCCCGGGGAGCTTGTCTTGAATGCCAAGGTGAAGGAACTTGAGAACAAAATTCTCAATGAAGAAGAAAAGGATGAACATGATCAATCCGAAGACTCCTCGGACCCGAAGGCCCCATATCAGACACCTTTCCTTAGGGCTCTAAACGAGACAAAAAAATGTGTCATCGGATAAAGTGCCGCATCGTGGCCGTGTGGTCGGCGTCGGAATGGGTCATAAACATTCCTATTACTTCCCCGACTCCAAGGAGAAGCGAAAGGAGTGGAAGATGGCCGAACAATCAAAAATAGATGCGTCCATCGATGCAGCGGTGGAAAAAAGGCTCAACGCCCTCCTGCTCAACCTCTGCATGTCCATCGGGGCTTGGTTTGAGGGGGGAAAACAAGGGCCTCCCGCCGTGATCAGCTTAGCAGGCTCCAGCAACTCGAGCGGTGTGGCGCCTGTTGTGCAGAGCCAGGCCGGCAACAACGCAGATGGTAGGGAGGAATCGCCGGCCGTCACCGCGCCTCAAAGATCAAGCCCTCCCATCTTTATTACCCCGCCGACGACCCGCGGTCCGTCGCCGTTAGTCGAGGTCAACGCCATCACGGTAATTAAGCATCGTAAAACCCTCGACAAGATACATATTACTTCATTCTTTGGTGCCCTCTCTAATGCCTTACACGTGGTTTCGCAGGCCGACGAGACGAGATGCACATTGCTCCTTGATGTGAACGGTGAGCTGAAGGACGTGGCAAAGGGTAAGATCGTGAGACCTCTCAACCGCATTTTCCACGGCAGGCCTATGGCCGATGACGTGTTCAGGGTTGAATTGATCCGGCCTTTACCGGGTTGCGCTGGTTTATGTCCTCCTTTCCAACCGGACGAAGCCGATAGCGAGTTAAACCTCGAACAATGCACGGTTTGGCCCTTGATATGGCCAAAAGCACTGATTCGTATGGACCCTTCTGTCACCACCCCGCCAGTGCAGCAAACACAGGACGAAGAGGAAGCCAATGATGGCGATGATGACCCCAATGACTTCCTCACTGATGATCCTTACTATGACGGAGCTCACGATGACAGATATGCTGGCGAGGGTCCAGTTGACCATGATCTTGAGGGGCAAAAGCTGATCTCCCAGATAAATATCAGTGCACGAAGCGTCTCTTCTGTTCTCAAGATACGCCAGAAGCTGCCCCCGAGCAAGTTGGTTTGAGCCAGGACACAGTCCAGGAGGCCATCAAAGATGCGATGGCGCCGAAGGAGCCTAAGAAGACGGGACGAAAAAGATATAAGAATAAACCTACCGATGTTGACTCCAACAGCCAGCCGGTGCCGGGTACTAAGTTGAAGCCGCCGCACCGGGTAATGGACATGTTACCCATCGTCGACTGGCATTCCGTCCATCATATGGGTAAAGCAATGATGCCGCCGAGGTTGGTAAATCTCCTCACCGGGGACATGAGGAGCCTCCATGAGGGTGTTCTTTATCATGAGGATAGGCTTCTCAAAGAGGAAAATCCAACATACCCGGTTTTCTACGCAAAGGTGCCAAAGATAGATGGCTTGGGCTTTATCACTAGAGACTCCGGAGACGTGATCCTTCTAAGATTTAATGACATCTTCAACATGTATCACATGTACGCGCTCCACCCATCGATCGTCCGCCTGGTTGCCCTTAGTATGGCGCACCAGATCTTAAAGGAGAATACCCCGGGCATAGCGATACTTGACTCCTACTACATGAAAGAAATGTTCCTTAGCACCTCTAAGGGTAGGGCAAAGGTGTCGCGGTACATCGGAGACTTCTTCGATACGCATTATGAGAAGAACATCTTTCTCGTGCCTTACTTTCCCGAGTAAGTCATTCACTAACCGTCATAACATGCTTTCGTATATTTCCATTGTTAAGCTATTTTGCAATTTTGACGATGATGGTCTATTTTGAACTATTTTGTGCAGTAACCAATACGGCACCCTCATTGTCATGTACCCGAAAGACTCGTATGCCGTCTATCTCGACTCCGGGAGTGATGTGAATAGGGATAAAGACTACACCAACATCAAGCTTGTTCTGAATGAAGCTCTTAATTCCTACGCCCGAAATGAAGCCGTCATGAAAAGAGAAAAAAAGGTGCGAAGCAAGTTTGTATTCAACCAGAGAGTTATGTTCCCCTGCGTCAAGCAGTCGCCAGGCAGTAAGATGGAGGCATGGTACCTCATCAATCACATGCAGGAGTTTGTAAAGGATCAACAACGACTGCAATTTCCTTCTGCTCTGGACAGATGGTGCAACGGCTTGGCAGATGCCACTGATTCTCGTATCAGACTAGAGTTCGGTCGCATCCAGCAGGTGATCGCGGGAATCATCTCCAACGATGTCTTGCCTCGCTCCGGGGTGTACTTCAACGGCTTTGCACCACCACCGAACGACGAGATCGAACGTCGTTTAATAGCGCAGGGTGATCACCGGCCATTCACTATAGATGGTGTTCTCCCGTTCCCACCGAAGCCGCGCAAGAAGAAGTGATCGACGGTATGTGTTGTCTACTTAGTACGGTAGATGAACTTGTGTTCGTAAATTATATCCGTAAATTAACTTGTGCTTCTAAAGTCGTTGAACCTGCATGTGTGATCGATGCTATATTTAACTTGAGTTGTTTTGTTTTGTTTCGTCTTTCTCTCTCTGAATGCCTATGATTAAAATGCCTATGATTAATATGTGTATATGGACAACAGAGGCTAAATTAATTAATATAAATATATATATGCACCTCGTCGGAGTTTGTAATAATCAATGTTGCACCGGAGCCGCCGGCTTCTGCCTTGTCGGCTTCTCCCTCATCGGAGATGCCGAGTTCGGGCTCTTTCCAGGCGTTGAGAGACTTGTTTCATCATCGGAGTCGTTCAGAAAGTGACTTGTTTCATCATCGCCGCAGATTATATCCTCGAGGATATTTTCCTCAATTTCATCTCTGCCGTGTTGTTCCATAGTTTCTGCAAAATACGAAAGTTATTTTCAGAGCCGTCTCTGCCGTGTCGTTCAGAAAACTTGTAGGGATAGAATGGTACTACAAGGAAAGGCGCGCGTTGCTGCGCCTGTTGTTTCTAAGCGTCGTCATGGTGATACATTTTTATGAACATGTGTGATTTATGCTCATCGTCGACACTTAGGTGACTAAATCGTCGATGACCTAGCTCATCGATTTCATCCCCCGCAACACGGTAAAAATGTCGCGGTAAATCACTCCTCACAAAAATGAAACACTTAGCACATTCGTGGTTTGTCGAGTTTTGACTTCAATTTACATCACTAAATAAAAATCAACATCGCTACATCACTGAAATTTGCACTAGCTAAATATTACATATGCGAGGATGATCCACTAAATAAAAATCATCACAGATCAATTTTGCAATTATCATCGGATACTTTATATACACTAACCGCTGTCACATATCACAGATCAATTGCAAAAAATTATTGACAGAAAAAAAGTAAATAAGCTATTGCTCAATATCATTTCCTATTTTAGCTATTGAAAATAACCATACATGATATTTTATATAGCATATAATAATGTAGATAGTCTTCTTGCAAGCATAATGGACTATTCTAATCATCGGCTTGCATTAAGCATAGCCAAGAAGACAACATTATTTCTTTCGGCTCATAAAAAACAGCAAAATCAGCTACCACTAAATCATTCCAAATTGACTTAGCAAATTTTTCTAATAACATTTCTAACACTAAATTTCCTAACACTACATTGCTTTGCTAAATTACTATTTGAATTTTTCTAAAACTAACTAACAACTATTTCAATTTTTTTTTAAAAATAACTTTGCTAAATTTGCTACATTTTCAAATTTTCTAAAATAACAACCTAAATTTTCTAAAACTAACTAACTAAATCTAAAACTAACTAACTAAAATTACTAATGCACTAACTAACAAAATTACTAACTAACTAAAATGAACTAACTAACTAAATTAAAAAACTAAGTAAATTAAAAAAACTAACTAACAGAGGGAGGCCGTGCTCACCGGAGGCGGCTCGTCCGCTGCGGCCGGAGGAGGAGGGCTCGGTGGAGGACGCTGCGGCCGGAGGAGGAGGGCTCGGTGAGGAGGCTCGGCGGAGGACGCTCGATGGAGGAGGCCGGAGGAGGGGCCAAGGAGCGGCCGGCCGGGGTTCGAGCGGAAGGCCGGGAGAGGGCGGCGCAGCTGGCGGGTGGTGCAGGGGGAGGATGGACGGCGCGGGCGCGGTGGAGGCCGGAGGGGAACGGCGCGCGGGCGCGTGGAGGAGCGCAGAGAGGGCGGCACCGGAGGAGCGGACGGTGAGCGGCGGCACGGCCGACGGAAAAATCCGGCAGCCTGACGGCAGGAGATTGAATTTCCGCGCGCTGGTCCTTAGCGAAAATGAGTAATTGGGGGAACAAGAAGAGGCAGGCAGTTTTAAAGCAGAGAGGCCTTTCGTCCCGGTTGGTGGCACCAACCGGGACCAAAGCCTCATTCGTCCTGCAAATTTAATGCCCTGGCGCGAACCGGGACCTTTCGTCCCGGTTCTTCTTATAAACCGGGACCAGTGAGTCCTTTTTCAATTTTTTTTCAAACTTTTCAGTTCTGAATGTTGTTCCCGCCTTTTTTATTCTTATTAAGGTGTTTTGAATATGAATTTCAAATGGTTTTGAATTTGAAAAGACTTTCAACATGAAAAGTGTTTAAATTTGAATAAATAATTCAAAACCATTTTCTGTTTTATATAATAGTTATTCTATCTATACAAACTATTAACCATTTTGTCATTTTTTTTAAGATTAGAGGTGAATTCATTTAAGTAAATTTTTTGGAATGTGAACTTAATTAATTCATTAAACTGATAAATTCAATATATTTTCATATGTTTGTCAGAAAAATGAATTAAAATATCAAATTGTTGATAAAAATGTAATCTATCTATTTATGACCAATTCATTTTTTTGAGATTATAGGTGAATTCATTTAATTACAGAATTTGGAATTTGAACTCCATTAAGTCATTAATTAATTTATAAATTCAATATATTTTCATATGTTTATCAGAAAAATGAAATTAAAATATCAAATTGTTGATAAAAATGTAATCTATCTATTTATTTAATTTATATCTATTGAATTAATTTATATATATTGAATTAATTCATATCTATTGATTTAATTCATATCTCACTAAACAGTACATAATGGCAACAGTGGATCCTTCAGGTAATTGACCGGATACGGTACAGAATGACAACAGTGGATCAGTTGTCCTAACAATCTTAGTCATACTCCTGCCTAGGCCTATAATACTCGTACTCGTAGTCGCCGTCATCGTCGTCGTCGTCGTTGTCATCGTACTCATACGGCGCTCGTGGCTCGAACCTCGACGGGTGAGCACCCCCGGACTGCATTTTAGGGTAGCGTAGGCGGGGGTTATCGCCAGCCATGATGTAGTTCATAACGCCCTGGAGAGTCCGGCCAGCCCACCACAGCTGACGACCGGCCTCGTTGAAGTCCGAAGGAGGAGGGCCATCCCCCTCGTACCTGGCGAGCGCTCTCTCACGCCGATTGATGAAGAAGGCTTCCCAAGTCGGGCGGTAGTCGGGATGCCAGCACGGATCCATCCGCTGCTCCGGTGTGAGCTCGAGGTAGTAGTGGTTCGTGATGGCCGCCCGGCGCGCCACACCTTGAGGGAGAGGAGGGACCGGCACGCCTCCGGCGCTCAGCCTCCAGCCGGCGGGGACGCGGTAGCCGGGCGGGCAGGGGTAGTTCGAGGCGGAAAGCTCCTCCGCCTGACGGTAGGTTAGTACGGTGGAAGCCATGGAAGAGTGATGAGGTTGCAGATATGAGTTTAGATGTGATATATATAGTGAGAAATTGCGGGAAGACGAAGGCGGGAAGCGGTGGAAGAAGCACACGGATCGTGTGTTTCCTTCGAGCGCTTGTGAGCCGTTGGATCAGAGTTGTGTTTCTTTCGAGTGCTTGTGAGCTGTTGGATCATGTGCACACGGATCGTGTGTTTCTTTCAAGCACTTGTGAGCTGTTGGATCAGGGCCTTTAGTACCGGTTCGTGTTACCAACCGGGACCAAAGGGTCTTTCGTCCCGGTTGGAGGCACCAACCGGGACTATAGGCCTACCCTTTCATCCCGGTTCGTGTTACCAACCGGGACTAAAGAAGCACACGGATCGTGTGTTTCTTTCAAGCGCTTGTGAGCCGTTAGATCAGGGGTGTGTTTCTTTAGAGCGCTTGTGAGCTGTTGGATCTGCACTCCCACCTCATCCACAGGTACACCTTCTAATCGCCTATAAATAGTGACGTCCCTGCAGCGAACGGCACACAACGAGCGTCTACCTTTGCCACCGAACCCAATGGTTGGATTTAGCCTACCCGCTGGCATGTTCCCTAGCATTATTGTGTTTGTCCTTGTTCGTCGGCCAGCCATTGGAGCCACCTCCTGTAGGTCGGTGAATAAGGACAACACAACGACGCTGTTGGAAACACAAGCCCTCGGGTAGGTTGAATCCAACCACTGGATTAGGGTGACACAATGATGAATTGCCGAGGAGGTGGGAGTGGTGGTGGTAGAAATCATTCAGTTCATCGACCGAATACAAATCAAACGGTTTCACCTGCATACGCCATACGGTGCATTTGATATGCCGGCACTCTCTAGCCACAGTAGGGTTGTATGCAGGTGATACCGTGTGTTTGTTCCTGGTCTGCGTGATTCATATACTAGCTCAGGAGCAAGATGGGTTGTAATTAGTGTGGGAGTCCTACTAGCATATCGTATTACTGATTGGATCTGCTGCAACTAAACCGATTCATGGTGTAAACAATCAATTGCTAGTTACGATTGTGCAAGTTTCTGCTTTATTTCCTTGGCTTCAGGCCTTCAAATATTTGGTACAATTTTGATTGTTTTTTGTAAATTTTCGCTAGTTTTCGTTTAAAAATTCAAATTTTGGATTGTTCTTTTCGTCCGAGATTTTCCGAAAATTTTCCGAAATAGGGAATTTCGCCCATTTCGCCCAGGGGTGGTAAAATTTGCAAAACGAAATCCAAAACCTTGGGCAACATACACCACAAGAAGAAGCAGAACCACGCTACCTAAACAAGGTCTTCCAATCAAAAGAAGAAGTCATGATGTGGGGCTAAATTATGCACCAGCGACCAAAAAAGGCAAGAAGAATGCCAAACGCTGAGAAAGACGCGCGATGTGTATCTCTTTTTTGTATCGGACTTGTATCGATGATCTACGGATGTGATATTTTGCACTAATTATATATATATATGTAACCTAATTATGTTTAATCCTTGAAACTTAATTATTTTTATTCATTAAGTCACTCTTTTTCAAAATCATGAAATGGAAAACAAAACAAGAAAACAGAAAAAATTAGAGGGTAAAAAGAAAATAAATGGGACAGCTAAATAATAATAAAACTTACCAATTTTATTAAGTCACTATTTTTACCAATTTTAAAATCATGACTTAGAAAACGAAACAAGATATAGAAAAGAAAACAAGAAAACATGAAAATCAATAAAGGGAAAATTAATTTGGAAAACAAAATAATTAACAGAATGGAAAATAATAATACTAAAAAATTAATCACTTGCCGCTAGCGAACACAGAACCTTGTTAGCCAGCGGCGAGCTTCTACCACTGGCGAACAGGATTCGCCAGCGGTAAGGCTTACCGCTAGCGAACCGCATACCTTGTTCGCCAGCGCTAAGGCATCACCCTCGATAGAGCAGTAAACACTTAGCAGTTTCTCAAACTTAAATCCCCACTGATTGTGCGCGCTCTCGACCCTGCTCTCGCCTGCGCCACCGTCCCCCGCGCCTCCGTCGCTCGCGCCATCGTTCCCCACGCAGCCGTCGCCCGCGCCGCCGTCCCGGCTCCACGCCCTCGTGCTGCACCTCTCCCCCTCCCTCCTTTGCCTCCTCCGCCCCGGCCGAGCCGCGCCCCGACCGTCCGTCCTCCACGAGCTCCACGCCGCCGTCCCCTGAGCCCTCTCTTGGCCGAGCCGTCGCCGACCTCCACGAGCTCCACGCTGCCCGAGCTGCCGCCGCCGAGGTGCTACACCTCTCCCCCTCCCTCCCCTCCCCGAGGTGCTGCACCTCTCCCCTCCCTCCCTTGCACACAAGGTGTTTGTCTAAATGCCTAGTAGAAAATTAGGAAATTTTATTTGCTGCTAGGTAAAAAATTAGGAGATGTTAGTTGCTACTAGGTTAATTAGGTTAATTAGGAGATGTTAGTTGAATCTAATTTAGGAATTTACGAAAAAAATTGGAGATGAAAAACTTAGGTTTAGGTTTAGGTTTAGTTTAGTTTAGGTTTAGGTTTTAGAAAAGTTCTATTATGTTTAGGTTTTAGAAAAAATGATTTGGTTACTTAGTTAGTAAATTAGGTTAGTTAGTTTTACGCAATGCATTGGTGAGATAATGTCAAAAAAATGATGGATGCATATTAATTATATTGTTTGCCATATAGAGGAAGTTTAGAAGGACCTCGACGCTGTTGTGTGGGGGTGATCGAGAAGGACCTCGACGCAGCTGTTGTTCTGTTTTAGGTGAGATGGTGGATATGTGTGTGATGGTGGTGGTGCTGGATGTGTGGTGGTGGTGAATGTGTGATGGTGGTGGTGCTGGATGTGTGGTGGTGGTGAATGTGTGATGGTGGTGGTGGATGTGTTCGTGAATGGTGGTGGTGCCTTTGTGAAATGTTTACAGGTACCCGATGAAGCCCTTGAGATTGCCGGAATGTTGATTAACTTCCGTTCCGGCAAATTCGGGTACTCCATATGCCCTATTTTTAGCAAAGGTCATGCCGAAATTTTCCGTGAATTTTGGCATGACTTTTGCTATACAATAGGACATTTACCTGAATTTGCCGATACGGAAGTTAATCGACATTCCGGCAAATTTGGACTCATGGGGTACCTTAGTATTTAGTTAAGTGGTTTTTTCTTATATTTTTTGTACTAACTTTGACTTAATAATTTCCTCGACAGTGCGAAGATCGATGGCTCACAACGACCAGGCCGGGGGTTCTCGGACAGGAGGCGACAACGCATACTTGTCGATGCTTGCACAGTACAAGCATGCCGACGACGATGAGATCGAGCATGCGGCCGATGATGAGATGGAGGCCCCATCCGCTAGCGAAGCCGAGCGTGGTGATGCTGGGACCACTACTAGTGGCGCCGAGGAGGGCGGCCCTTCTGGTAGCGAAGCCAGAAAAGACCGTAAACGCAAGAAGAGGGAACCAAACAAGCTCGGCACCACCCAACATGCATTCACAGAGGTGGACCCTAAAAGCGGTCTTCCTACGAAGCCGGGAAAATATATCAAAGGGTATGGCATCCAGCTTGGATGCATCGCTCGGGAATGGAGGAGAATCAACGACGACAACCTAAAGGCGAAGGACAACGAAGGTTTGGCCTCCTACCTCATTGATAAGGTGCACACACGACACAAGTTCCCGGTACCCTACAATAACAAGGATATCAAAACAAATATTGTTAACACACAAGCCCTCGGCAAGTTGGGCAAAGCCCTTTCAACTTGGAGATCAGATGTTAGGAAGATGATTGAGGAAGAAGGTGCCGGTTTCGACGAGATCCACAAAATGTGGCCCAGCATTTCCGAAGAGGATTTTAAAGAATTCTTGGCCATAGAAGCCACTTCTGCAAAGCAGAAGCTGAGGCAGTGGGGGAAAGACATGCAGAAGAAGAACGTTGCTCCCCACAATCTCGGAAGCCGGGGTTACGCCGGAAAGGAGCCAATTTGGCAAAAGGAGGACGCACGAAGGGAAGGGCCGAACCCCTACGACAAAGTCAAAAACCCGCTCGCCCGGAAATTTGTTAGGGCCCGATTCAGGGATAATCCCAAATCGTCGGGGAGCTTGTCTTGAACGCCAAGGTGAAGGAACTTGAGAACAAAATTCTCAATGAAGAAGAAAAGGATGAACATGATCAATCCGAAGACTCCTCGGACCCGAAGGCCCCATATCAGACACCTTTCCTTAGGGCTCTAAACGAGACAAAAAATGTGTCATCGGATAAAGTGCCGCATCGTGGCCGTGTGGTCGGCGCCGGAATGGGTCATAAACATTCCTATTACTTCCCCGACTCCAAGGAGAAGCGAAAGGAGCGGAAGATGGCCGAACAATCGAAAATAGATGCGTCCATCGATGCAGCGGTGGAAAAAAGGCTCAACGCCCTCCTGCCCAACCTCTGCATGTCCATCGGGGCTTGGTTTGAGGGGGAAAACAAGGGCCTCCCCCGTGATCAGCTTAGCAGGCTCCAGCAACTCGAGCGGTGTGGCGCCTGTTGTGCAGAGCCAGGCCGGCAACAACGCAGATGGTAGGGAGGAATCGCCGGCCGTCACCGCGCCTCAAAGATCAAGCCCTCCCGTCTTTATTACCCCGCCGACGACCCGCGGTCTGTCGCCGTTAGCCGAGCTCAACGCCATCACGGTAATTAAGCATCGTAAAACCCTCGACAAGATACATATTACTTCATTCTTTGGTGCCCTCTCTAATGCCTTACACGTGTTTTCGCAGGCCGACGAGACAAGATGCACATTGCTCCTTGATGTGAACGGTGAGCTGAAGGACGTGGCAAAGGGTAAGATCGTGACACCTCTCAACCGCATTTTCCACGGCAGGCCTATGGCCGATGACGTGTTCAGGGTTGAATTGATCCGGCCTTTACCGGGTTGCGCTGGTTTATATCCTCCTTTCCAACCGGACGAAGCCGATAGCGAGTTAAACCTCGAACAATGCACGGTTTGGCCCTTGATATGGCCAAAAGCACTGATTCGTATGGACCCTTCTGTCACCACCCCGCCAGTGCAGCAAACACAGGACGAAGAGGAAGCCAATGATGGCGATGATGACCCCAATGACTTCCTCACTGATGATCCTTACTATGACGGAGCTCACGATGACAGATATGCTGGCGAGGGTCCAGTTGACCATGATCTTGAGGGGCAAAAGCTGATCTCCCAGATAAATATCAGTGCACGAAGCGTCTCTTCTGTTCTCAAGATACGCCAGAAGCTGCCCCCGAGCAAGTTGGTTTGAGCCAGGACACAGTCTAGGAGGCCATCAAAGATGCGATGGCGCGAAGGAGCCTAAGAAGACGGGACGAAAAAGATATAAGAATAAACCTACCGATGTTGACTCCAACAGCCAGCCGGTGCCGGGTACTAAGTTGAAGCCGTCGCACCGGGTAATGGACATGTTACCCATCGTCGACTGGCATTCCGTCCATCATATGGGTAAAGCAATGATGCCGCCGAGGTTGGTAAATCTCCTCACCGGGGACATGAGGAGCCTCCATGAGGGTGTTCTTTATCATGAGGATAGGCTTCTCAAAGAGGAAAA
The DNA here is from genome assembly GCA_012064385.1 of Puccinellia tenuiflora. NCBI lineage: Eukaryota > Viridiplantae > Streptophyta > Magnoliopsida > Poales > Poaceae > Puccinellia > Puccinellia tenuiflora. Next base: position 43,708 of record QRDG01001988.1, read on the forward strand.
TCCAACATACCCGGTTTTCACGCAAAGGTGCAAGAGATAGATGGCTTGGGCTTTATCACTAGAGACTCCGGGGACGTGATCCTTCTAAGATTTAATGACATCTTCAACATGTATCACATGTACGCGCTCCACCCATCGATCGTCCGCCTGGTTGCCCTTAGTATGGCGCACCAGATCTTAAAGGAGAATACTCCGGGCATAGCGATACTTGACTCCTACTACATGAAAGAAATGTTCTTGAGCACCCCTAAGGGTAGGGCAAAGGTGTCGCGGTACATCGGAGACTTCTTCGGTACGCATCATGAGAAGAACATCTTTCTCGTGCCTTACTTTCCCGAGTAAGTCATTCACTAACCGTCATAACATGCTTTCGTAGATTTCCATTGTTAAGCTATTTTGCAATTTTGACGATGATGGTCTGTTTTGAACTGTTTTGCGCAGTAACCAATATGGCACCCTCATCGTCATGTACCCGAAAGACTCGTATGCCGTCTATCTCGACTCCGGGAGTGATGTGAATAGGGATAAAGACTACACCAACATCAAGCTTGTTCTGAATGAAGCTCTTAATGCCTACGCCCGAAACGAAGGCGTCATGAAAAGAGAAAAAAAGGTGCGAAGCAAGTTTGTATTCAACCAGAGAGTTATGTTCCCCTGCGTCAAGCAGTCGCCAGGCAGTAAGATGGAGGCATGGTACCTCATCAATCACATGCAGGAGTTTGTAAAGGATCAACAACGACTGCAATTTCCTTCTGCTCTGGACAGATGGTGCAACGGCTTGGCAGATGCCACTGATTCTCGTATCAGACTAGAGTTCGGTCGCATCCAGCAGGTGATCGCGGGAATCATCTCCAACGATGTCTTGCCTCGCTCCGGGGTGTACTTCAACGGCTTTGCACCACCACCGAACGACGAGATCGAACGTCGTTTAATAGCGCAGGGTGATCACCGGCCATTCACTATAGATGGTGTTCTCCCGTTCCCACCGAAGCCGCGCAAGAAGAAGTGATCGACGGTATGTGTTGTCTACTTAGTACGGTAGATGAACTTGTGTTCGTAAATTATATCCGTAAATTAACTTGTGCTTCTAAAGTCGTTGAACCTGCATGTGTGATCGATGCTATATTTAACTTGAGTTGTTTTGTTTTGTTTCGTCTTTCTCTCTCTGAATGCCGATGATTAAAATGAAGTGACACCGTGTGATCCCGGGGATGGCGCTAGTGAGCCTTGTGATATGCACGAATACACATCTTGTGCATCCTACTTGTCTCACTCGCACCATCCCTGGAACTTCTGTGTGTCCAACCAATATATGAGGCATGCATGTTTTCGATTTTGGTGTAGTTATTTAACTATTATTTGATTTGTGTATAAACTCTTACTCTTATTTTCTTTTCCTAAGACTTTTATCTTTGCCTCATGTACAGAGAGATGAAGATGTCCGACGCAAGCGGGATGAGAGGGCTACAACTACAAGAGCTACAAGAGTAAAGCAGAGGCGGAGCGGAAGAGAGGAAGAACATGCATATATACTCTTCTTCTTCATCGCCATTGTAGTTCTCTTGTCTGTGATTATAGTTTAGATTACTACTTGCTTTTGAAAACTTGCGACCTATAAACTATCGACTTCCGGAGATGTGTGTGTATTAATGCATATGTATGCAAAATATTGGGTCTCACTTGTATATTTTGGCTTGTAATTCATGCATGATGAACCAATAATTTGGTCACTTGTCTATTTGTATATCTATTTAAATTCGGTCAATTATACTGTTTCTGTCAATATATATGTATTTACCTGCCCGTATATATTGCTGTAAAATATTTCTGCTTTTATTTTGAAAACAGAAATACATATTACTGGCGAACAGGAACCTGGTTCGTCAGTGGTAATCCCTGGTTATACCGCTGGGGAACCAGGGTGTTGTTCGCCAGGGTAAGTGGGCCCTCGCTGACGAACATGATGTTCGCCAGCGGTAAGCTGTTACCACTGGCGATATGAGCGCTGGTGAACCGCATGTTCGCCAGTGGTAGCCAAAAAAGGTTCGCCAGTGGTAGGCTTTTTCCTACTAGTGCGATCCGTGTGCCATCCCCTACCACGCACGTAAACAATTCTAGCTAGTGATGCGCGTGTCATTTCGGACCATACTAGTGTTGGAGCCTATTCTTTTGCGCCGCTAGTATGTGGGCTAAAAAATTTACCACCTGGACCACACATACTATTGGCGCACCGTTATTTTGGTGCGCCACGAGTAATGGGACACCCAGGACGTGCGGTTTTTGGCGCGCCACGACTATATACCCGTGGCACACCAAAATAGTGGTGCGATACGGCTAATTCGGCCACCTATAAGTTTTTTCCTACTAGTGGTTATAGCGAAGAGGCGACAACTTACTCCAGTCAGGTGTGACATATGGAGATTATCTGTCCAGCGCGCCGAATGAATATTCGTTCAGGTACCAAGGCTTGGTGTCGAAAAGGAGGTCATGAAGGAGTCTTCCAATCATGTTAGATGGATGTTCATATTTGTTTGTTGTCATTTTCGAAGCCTCCGGCATCGTCGCAAATGGTCACCCCACTAACTAGTCTCATGCTAACTACGGTCACTTCATTGATTTGCATATGCCAAGGAGTTGTCGAGTGATAACCCCATCAATAGCAACATCCCAGGACGCGCGCATCAACAAGGCAACGTTCCGTGCCGCCGGACCAGGCCTGCGCGGCCGTCCTGGCCGTGTTGAGTTGCCGCGGGGCTGATCTGGCTAGGGCGCTTGATCTGGCTTGGTAGGGCAGAGCAGCTCGTCGTCGGCTCCTGTTCCTGCAGGGGAATGTGGCGGGGGCGGCGGCGGCGGCGAGTGTGTGTTGCTGGTAGTGGTAGGGGCGATGACAGGGTTGTTAAAAGATAGACTTGTAGTTCTCACGTATGTAACTTATTTTGTATGAGATCGGTGGAGATATAAACCGACATACCTTTTCCTTGGTTGTTAAGTTGTACTCCCTCTGTTCCATATTACTTGACTTCTAAATGGATGTATCTATACACAAAATGAATCTAGGGACATTCATTTAGGAATCAACTAATATGGAACGGAGGGAGTAGTTTCCTTGACGCTCAAGTTGTATTCTGTAACAAATCCGATTGTAACATCTGGCCTTAGCGCCTATATATCCGACACGAGGCAAAGTGCACGTTCAACAATCCTATCGATCCAATCTAGCATAGGTTTTCCACATGGGTCAGCGGCGGCGGAGCTGCGGGGGCGACCGCCGCATGGAACCCTAGCTCGCGGGGGATACGTGGGGGACCGAGAGAGGAGGAGAGATGCGGTTGCGGTCCTGACGAGAGAGAAAAGGGCTGATGCGGGCAGGGATTCGGGGTCAAACGTTTTCCTCTACAATGGCATTGCTACTGTAAATAGAAGAAAGAATAAGGGTAAACCTTGATACCGATTCTATTCCGTGCGGGGAAATTCGGGGAGCCAGTCCAGAATCTAGTCGAGAGCAGTTTCGCTCTATTGGACCGGGGCAAGGCATGCCAAGAAGTTGCTTACCTTACCATGAAGTAGGAGGAACATTAAGTAAGCAGCGGAGAAGGAAAGGAGTGTCTTTACACTTCACATCAGGTACCGCCCAAAGGAAGTGAGCTTGAAATATCAGGGTACCGATAGAAAATTTGTTCGACCGTACCCGTAAAGAATGCAAACTGAAAACTGATTTTTCTCCCAACCTTGAATACTAGCCCATCCCTTTTACATCTAGATGCATGCCAGTAATTCTCTTCCATTGGTGGCCTCTGAGTACATTACAAGTAGTCAACAAGCTTGTTGATCTCGCAATGCCTACTCTCCAGGTTGTTTCTCCTTGAGTGACTCTATGCTTATAGTTCTCGACCGTAAAGATTTCTATTTTGTTATATTTAAAAACATATGTAGAAACATATATATATCTTGTGAGATCTAATTTTGAAGAGCTCGTTGATGCGAAATAAAAAACCACAGCTAGCTCAAGGGAGATAGGGAGCAAGGTTTTGCTTTCCGAATTTTTAAAAATCCCAATTTAAAAATTAAATTTTGAATTCAAATTGCGCTGAATGGGTTATTTAGGTGTTAAACTACATGTCAACACAACTTTGCTTCTGTCTTAGCGGTATTCCTCCTGTCAAGATCGCAGGATCAACTCTCGTTCTTCACTTTTTTACGTAATTTGTTTATTTAATCCACTACAGAGAACATAATATACAGAAAAAAAAGGCCAAACCCCATTGACATAATAAGTGGAAGTGGGAGAAGAGGGATTACCCATGCATATTGATATGTATGTTCCATAAGAAAAAAATTGAAATTTTTACTTGAAATTTTACTTTTTTATGTAATTAGTTTATTTAATCCACTACAGAGAACATAATATACAGAAAAAATTACCAAGGGGTGGGAATTCGAACACAGGACCTGCGGGATAGAATAGCATGTCGCTACCACTGCGATACATTGAGGGCTTCGACAAATGGCGAACGTACAATTTATTTAGCTATCTTTTTTCCGTTCAAATTCAAAAAATTCAAAAAACATCGGGATTTTTTGACCAGTAAGTATGTTTACCGAGGGTGTTTGGGAAACTCGGTTACCGGTCGGTAAGATACCGGTTACCAAAACCCTGATAGGGAGCGATGCCCGGTACGTGGACAGTATAATATCCGCGACCAAAATAGTACTCCCTCCGTTCCATAATATAAGATGTTTTAGTATTTTTCTTTCCATCCGTATGTAGACATGTTTTAGTTTAAGGTTCAAATGAATTTTACACTAAAATATGTCTAGATACGGATGAAAAAAGAAATGCTAAAACATCTTATATTGTGGAACGGAGGGAGTAACTACTAATCTCTCTGTTCCTAAATATAAGATATTTTAGATATTGTAAATTAAACTACATACGGAGCAATATGAGTGAACCAACACACTAAAAAAACGTCTAGATACATCCGAATCAGATAAAAGATAAAAAGATAAAACATCTTATATTCAGAAAACGGAGGTAGTATTGCTATTATCTTGGAAGCTGCATTACTAAATATATGTACATCACAATTAAGTATGAGGAAAGTCACAATTTAGCAAGTTCAAATTCCTGAACTACTCCCTCCGTTCCATTTTAGATGACTTTCAAATAGATGTATCTAGATTCATTATATGTCTAGATACATCTATTTGTAAATCATCTAATATAGAACGGAGGGAGTATATATGTATACATGACAAATTAAGTATGAGCTGAGGAAAGCACGAGGAAGGCTGCCTCATGGGATTATGGAAAATACACGAACTTGACGTCGAAGTTGTCTCTCGGTTTTTTGGCAAGTTCAAATTCGTGTCCTCTACGCGCATTATGTATACCATAATTGGCAGCTCCGAGCTGCAATTATCAATCTCTGCCCCCAAAATATCAACCGCCACCACAGCAGACATGAGCCACCACGAGGTCTCCTCCAGCGCTTCTCCTGCCTGATGGCGCGCAGATCAAGGTCGACGACTACGCCCAGACGGCTGCGCTTCCACTCGCTGGTCATTGCGGCGGCGATCCCGTTCCTGCTCTGGTTCTCCGGCGGCGATCCGATCCGCGCCACATGGACCCTCACCCTGTTCCTCATCTCCTACCTCTACCTGTGCACGTGCAGCTAGGTTGCGCGGATACGGCAGAAATATGACGTATCAGGGGTCGGATACGTTCGGATACGGGGATATGGCCGGACACGCGGGGGATACGGCCGGGATACGTATCGGACAATTTTCTATTTCAAAAAAAAAAGAAAATAATTCGGATACGTTTCGGATACCCTTGGAATACGTTAACGGATACGTCCAAGCCGTAACCCTTCGATCTATACAACGAGTCAATGACCAAACCTATTTCTCTCGTCTGCACTACATCAGATCTCTCCTGACCCCTTGACCTAGGCGCCGCCGCCGCACTACATCAGATCGCCGGCAAGCTCTGGTGCTGTGCTGCCGGAGCCGATCGAAATTCCAGCCGGGAGAACATTTGCTCAAGTCGGCGCCCAGCGGCCAGCGCCCGCCGCTGCGTGTGCAGCCGTGCAAGTCAGTTTCCCCTCCTCCCAATCCCATCTCTCCCGTTTGGTCCTACCTAACACCTCGATTGAAATTGATACTTTGCTATGGACCTGGCTTGACTAGCTAATACGTCTTGCTACTTCCTCTTCTTGCAGTACTTGCTTGTGAAAATTTAGCTACTCTTTTCTTAGGACATGGTGAGTTTGAGACTGTATCCTATCATCACGTAACTTGCTTGTTAAATTGGTCTTCCCATTTTCTAAGGTTGTATTGTGCCTCATGTTATTTTAGGACGTGCCAGAAAATGATCTAGAAATAGGCCTTTGTGGAATCATGTTGGTATTATAGACTAGAGGCAGATGCAGGAGGTGGAGGACATATTCTATTCAGATGCAAATATTGTACTCACCAATATAGAGGAAGCTACAACAGGATTCAAACACATTTGCTCAAGATACCAAAGAAAGGGATCAGATCATGCCCAAACATGACCAATTCTACTCTTCGGCAACTTTATATTGAAGTTGCAGCAGCTGAAGAAAACTAGGATCATATTTACAGTGCATTTTCCTATGTTTCTATCACCTTTATTAGTATTACTAAACTGCCATATTTGTATATAATCATTGATTTCTATATATTTAATATTTATTTTATATATATACAAACGTATCCCCGTATCCGTGTTTTGGAAAAATTGGCGTATCGCGGTATCCCCGTGTATCCGTATCCGTATCCGTATCGCGTATCAGGGCAACCTTGGCCGTCAAAACCCGCACCAGCGAATCTGCCGATCTGCTTGTCTTCGCTCCTCTGTTTGCTGGCTGCGGTGCTTGGGCCGTTTGGGTGATGTGCAAATATGACGTGTTGGAATCTGTCGCCTTCCCCTCTTGATCTGTCTCCATGGGATTATCAGCCTAGGCATCACCGTCGCGCTCCTCCTCCTCTTGAACGGAGCGCTTCTCGGCGACGAGGCTCGTATGTCCCTCCTTCGTTTTCTGGAAGGCGTCGAACTCCAGCTTGTAGTGCACTCCCTTATTCTTTCTGGGCGANTTCGAGATGACTGACTTCATTTATGCTTCGTGAGACAGTTAATAAACTGTGTGAACTATGAATGAGTCTTGTCTTCCCTAGAGCACCTACCGAAATGGTTGAATGCCATGCTGATGCCGTTGACTCAACATGGACAACATTTAGTCCAATGTTGGTGCTCTGTCGCTTCAAGTTTCAGTCGACGAAGCTTGCAAATAAACCCACTTCGCTTTACTTTCCTATCTCCTTCAGGCATTGGTTGATCTGATAGGGTGGACCGGCTTGGCGGCATGTACATGGCGAAAGACCCCCCATGAAGGTCGTAATTCGTACTATATCATGCTCATGGGCGCTAGCAGATTGTTGAAGTCGACCGCTGTGATGACGGGCAGCAGCGAGGCAGACTCCGCTAGACAGCCCTCAAGATCGTGGATGACTTCTACCTTCTTCCGTCCATGTGCAGGCGATGTACCTCCGAGGCATGCAATATCAGCCTCTTGTTCTTTTTTTTTTGTCGTAAGCGTGGTCAACCAAGGTACATCGCAGAAACTAGTTCCAAACGACAGTGTTAAACACGGCCCAGACAATTGGGTGATCCAAGCTCTCTTGATATATGTAAATCATACACGCCGGGAGTAGGCTTCTTCTATCCCGTTGGCTCGATCCTATTCCTACGCACGCTAGGCGTTCGATTCTTTCGCATCCACAGTTTCGGTTTCAAATTCCATCATCACCGGTCTCGTGTGTTTATGTATGTGGAATTTGAAATTGTGGATATACTTACGCTAGTACAATATATACTAAAGTGTTGTTAGAACGAAAGACCGAAAAGAAAGTGTGAGGTATGGAGGTACCAGTGCGGCAGTACGCGGAGAGAACTGCTCGGGGGGGGGGGGGGGGGGGGGCAGAGTCCCCACCTGAATTTTATTTCAGCAGCACATTATAAGGTTACACACGGCGTGAGGAGAGGAACGTACACCACATGTCGGCGTGTTCCTTTTGTTCCGGACTTTTGTAGCGGTTCAACCAGAGTATCAAGTCCGAGACAATGTTGCCAATAGTTACAGAGGCATTTTGGTCAATGGCCCTAAAAACTTTGGCATTCCTAGCGTCCCAGATCTTCCAACAGATGGTGAGGGCGATGGAGGGCCAGACGTCCCGTGGTAGCTCGTCTGGCAGAGGTGAGGTCCAGAGGTCAGAGAATTGTCCGAAGGATGGTGCAATCCCGAGTCTGTCCCAGACAGCGCGGGCAGAGAGGCAGGCGAAGAAGAGGTGCTCACGGTCTTCAACAGGTAAGCTGCAACGGGGGCATGTAGCAGAGTCGAGGATGGTCTTCTTGTGGAGGTTGGCGCGGGTGTTGAGCCTGTCAAAATGGAGCAACCATCCGAAGATCTTGATTTTTTGCGGGGTGAAGGAGTCCCAGATGTTGGCCAGCCGATCGTCGTGCAACTGGGAGGATAGGGCAGCATAGGCTCCCTTGGAAGTGAATCGGGAGCCATCCATCAAGCGCCTGTCGTCGTTGTTGGTGTTCAGCGAGACGTCCTGCAACAAAAGAGACAGCGACCGAAGCTCAATGCTCGCGGCCGAGGTTAGCCTGTTTCTCAGGTTAGTTTCGATCCCATCCTGCAGCACCGAAGCAACTAAGTCAAATTGTTTGAGGTGGTGTGAGAAAATGGCGGGGAAAGCAGTAGCAAGGGGTTCAGGGAGGAGCCATCTGTCAAGCCAAAAGTAGGTGGATCGCCCATTGCCTATAGTGCATTGGGAGATTTGGCGGAGAATGTGGATGTGTTTTTTCACTATGGAGGCTAGAAAGGTGGAGTGGGATGATTGATGCATAGGGTAGGGGGAGTGGTGTAGAATCCAATTTTTCCATGGCAAATCAGCAGAATGCAGAAATTTGTAAGCAAATTTTAACAGTAGGCACTCGTTTTGAATCTCAAGATTTTTAACACCTAAACCACCAGCAGATTTGGGTGTGCAAACTCTGTCCCAAGCAACAAGACATTGTGCACCCGTACAAGTATCCTCTGCGGTCCAAAAGAAAGAACGTCTTTTCTTGTTGTATTTTGCGATATCCTGTTTAGCGAGGGGGAAGCAGGACATAATGTACGTGGGAAGACTATCAAGGACTGAGGTCATAAGGGCAAGCCTTCCTCCTTTGTTGAGGAGGTTTGCTTGCCAACCAGCTAAATATTTTTCGGCACTAGAGAAAAGGGGGGCGATGTCTAAAGAGCTGATCTTGTGAGTAGATAGTGGTAGTCCTAGGTAGGTCTGGGGGAAGGAGGAAATAGTGGTCCCTAATGATTGAGCAATGTTAGCGGCTGTTTGATGGTCAAGGTGGATAGGGATGAAGGTGGATTTTCCGTAGTTGATATTCAAGCCAGTTGCTAGGGCAAAGTCCTCATGGATTAGTTTTAGGTTATGGGCAGCGGATGGGGTGGCTTTTACCATGATAAGCGTATCGTCGGCGTATTGAAGGACAACTGGGGGAAGGTTGGGGCAGAGGGGGTGGTCGAGCAGTCCAGCATTTGAAGCGTGGATGATCATCTGGGGTAGAAGGTCAGCAATTGTGTTGAAAAGGTAGGGAGAGAGTGGGTCACCCTGGCGCAGCCCATTCCTGCAGTTGATCCACGTGCCAGGCACACCATTTAGCAGGATTGCGGTTTTGCCTGTGCGAAGAATGTCCAAAAGCCAATCGCACCATTTTGGCGGGAAGCCTCTATGGCGAAGGATAGTGATGAGAGCGTTCCAGTTAACGGAGTCGAAGGCTTTCCTAAAGTCGAGTTTGATGACAATTGTGGGGGCCTTCCTTTTGTGACAGCAGTTTAGCAGGTCAGCAGCGTAGACAAAGTTCTCTGAAATTGATCTACCAGAAAGGAACCCGGTCTGGTCCTGGTTCACGAGGAGGGGTACGAGAGGTTTGAGTCTATTAGTAAGAACTTTGGCAATGGCTTTGATTGAGCAGTTTTGAAGTGAAATGGGTCTGAAGGCGTCCGGTGTGCGTGCACCATCTTTTTTGGGGAGCAGAATGATGTGGGCTCGGTTAATAGCAGCCGTGTCAGTTTTTTGCGCATGGAAGTCTCGGAATAGATCAAAGAGAAGATATTTAACCGTGTTCCAGTATTTTCTGTAGAACGCAGGGCCAAAACCGTCTGGGCCAGGGCTTGCAAGAGTGTTCATGCCATAAAAAGCATCTACAATTTCTTGTTGAGTGAAGGGGGCGTCCAAGTGACGGAGTTGGGGCAGGGGGAAGGGTAGATGTCCTGAAGAGAGAAGTTCCAAGAGTTGTTTGAGGCAGATCCAAGGAGAGATTTGAAGTAGTCCGTGAGGGCCACTGATTTTTGATCGTGGTTTGAGATCTCAACGTTGTTGATCTCAAGGATAGCAATTTTGTTGTGTCGAAGACGGCTGGATGCTGAGGCATGAAAGTATCGCGTGTTCTCGTCCGCTTCGATTGCGGCACGGATTTTTCCCCGTTGTTTCCAACAAGCTACTTTTTCACGTATAGTTCTCTGGAGAACAGAGATGACTACTTTCCGAAGGGTAAACTCTTGTTGCGAGAGACACCGTATTTCTTCTAGCGTGTCAAGAATGGAGATAATAGTTTTGCAGTTGTTTTCACGTTCGTTAATGGGAGCGATCGTTTTTTTCCAATTTTTGAGTTCCGTTCTAGTTCGTTTTAGCGCGGCAACGAGGGAGGAGGCAGCATTTGAATGTCGGTGGGCCGTTGCCCAGGCATGGTGGACCCTGACAGAGCAGGAGGCCCAGTTGGCCCAGGAAGATTCAAATCGAAAAGTGGCGGGGCGGGGGATACCTGTTTGAATGGAGACAATGATGGGTACGTGGTCGGAAACGAAGCGCGTGATCGAGGAGACTGAGGAGTTTGGAAAGATGAGGTCCCATTCTAGGTTAATGAAGACACGATCAAGTTTTTCGAGAGTCGGGGCGGCCCTATTATTAGACCACGTATAAGCACGATCAAGGAGGGGCAGTTCGATTAGAGAGAGGGAGTCGATGGCATCATTGAACAGGTCGGCTTCATTTTGGCGAAAGGAGTCATTGTTCTTGTCTAACGGTGAACGCATGAGATTGAAGTCGCCGAGGATAAGCCAAGGTGTGTCCGGAGGAGGCGAGATAGAGCGGAGTTCAAGAAGAAAATCTTCTTTTAGATTGTGATCTGTTGGAGCATAGATGTTAGTGATATGGAGTAGTTTTGTAGTTGCCAGACATGTGACGACGGAGGTGAGGGTGAAGTTTGTATTGGATTGAGATATTAGGGAGAATTGGTTAGTCGCGAAAGCATTGATCAATCCACCAGACGAACCGACGGCGGGTTTGAAGTGTAGTGCATCAAGGGATGAAGGAAGAAAGGATTTGGCTTTAAATTTATTAATAGTTTCCAATTTTGTTTCTTGAAGGAAGATAGCGTTAGGTTTAATGCTGATTAATTCAGAGAGAACGTCTCCACATTTTTAAACTTGGCCTAAACCTCTAATGTTCCAGGAAGCAAAGGTAAAAAGGTAGTTAAGCATAAGGAACAGGTAGATCACCATAAGGTAAACGTAGTTTTAAGGATACAACATAAGTTCTAGTACTTAGATGTTTAGGGTAGTAGAGATCAGAGTTACAAGGGTAGGACCCTAACATCACAGGTAGCTGGAAGGTAAAACGTAGGAGGTAGCTAAGATGGTTGCTGGTGTTGCAAAAGCGGAGAGGCGGAAGTAGTGATCCCGTTGGTGAGGAGCATCGGGTCCAGACGATCATGGGTCGGCGGCGTGCACCTCAGTGTCGGTGTCGGCGTCGGCAACCTTGTTAGCGTCGGCGGGCTCAGCGCCGCAGGCGATGGCAACGTGTCGCAGCGCGGCACCAGAAGCGACGGGGCGGCCGGGTTCGTCGATGATGCGCGCGTTGCGAACGGCTGCTGTGAGGGAGGGCGATGCCAAGGACATATCGAAACTGCGCTCCTTGACCTGCATCGCCTTTGTGGTCATGTCGAGGTGCAGGGCGGCTTCCCGTGCGGCGATGCGCTTGCTGGAGCGCACCTTGGCGGCCTTGTCGAGGACGCGCTTGGCACGAACGCGGCGCTTGCGGGCGACGTTGTCATGGACAGGTTCCTCAAGCTGGGTCAGGGGATCGGGGTTCACGTCTGTCCACAAGGTTCCAGTATGAACGTCAGGATCAGGAGAAAGCGTTGTGGTCTGAAGGGAGTTAGGGATAGGGTTCGAACCAGAGAGATCCGTAGCTTCCACAGCGTGCACGCGATCGACGGTGAGAAGCGCGATGTCCTGGGCAAGGCTCTCGACGGACGGTTGTGTCTGGGCGGCCAGTGTGTCGATCTGGCACGGGAGACCGGCAACCATATCTGGAGAAGACACGGTGGTCTCAGTCAAGTGACAAAGATTGTGAGGAGAGATATGGGGGGGGCTAGGGTTTGTGGTCGTACCGTCCGATTGGTGGGGAAGGGACAGCCGCAACGCAGCTCTGAGATCAGCAGCGAGCTCAGAGTTGCCGCGCGTCCCGTCAGAGGCCGAAGCATCGAGCGTGCCCGTGTTCGTGTCGAGAGCCCCATTGTCCTGCAGGCCCGCGTTCACGTCCGTCGGAAGCTGCTCGCTTTGAGCTCCAACAGACCGTGAACGGCGGCCTCTGCAGGCGCTATGGCAGTGGTAGGGCGGAGGGACCATGCCGGGGTCTCGCGGCTCGAAGATCTCAGCGCGGATGTCGTCATCGATGAGCCAGGCTTGCACCACCCTGAACCGGACGTGCGCGAGGTCGTTCCCGGGGAGGCGGATGACGGCAGCTGGGGGGAGTCGCAGGGCGGACTCGATCTGGACGAAGGCGCGCACCGCCGTGTAGTCGCCGACGTTGAGGCAGCAGCGGTCGATGCAGCAGAGCTTTCCGAGATGCCCGAAGACGAAGTTGGCACCAGGGTAGTGCCACAGCTCGAACGGGAAGCCCTGGGCCTCAACCTCGACGAGCATGTCGTAGATCGTGGTGGAGCGGTTGTCGGCAAACTCCGGCCTGAGCATGGCGACCTCGACGCCCTCGAAGGTGAGCGGGAAGTGCGTCATGGCCTCCTCGCGGTCAGCACCAGAGGTGAAGATGAGCAGCGCGGAGGCCTGCGTCGTGGCGCCAAAGCTGAAGGGAGGGTTGGCGGCGAAGTTCTCGAACGCCCGGCGGATGAGGTCGTACGGGTTGGGGACGAGCGTGTCTTCTTCATTAAGATAGAGAGAGAACAAATTACAAGACCCTAATCGGAACTCAAATCATAGACGATCGAGTTCCGCTCCACACACCCACCAAGAGAAAAACTAATCGGAACTCAAATCATAGGCGTAATGTCATGAAGCTATCGGATAAATACAGATCGCGGTTACTGGGGTAACTGTGAAAGCTGGAGACACAGCTTCTTTTTGGGCTGATAAATGGAATGGTCTATGCCCTCAAGATGCCTACCCGAGACTTTTCTCTTATGCCATTGATAGTACTCTTTCGGTGAGAGAAGTCATGCAGGTTCAAAATAAAGGTGAGCTCTTTCTGTTAGAATATATCACCGTATATGTATTTGTATAGAGATACGGTTGTATCACTAGTAGAAAAAGTGTCATTAGTACCGGTTCCAGAGGGCCTTTAGTACCGGTTTGACAACCGGTACTAAAGATGCGGCACTAAAGGTCCCCCACCTTTGGTACCGGTTCCTTACGAACCGGTACTAAAGGTGCCTCCACGTGGGCACGGAGGAGCACGCTGGGATGGAGACCTTTGGTACCGGTTCGTAACACGAACCGGTACTAAAGGTTGGCCCTTTTTTTTCTCTTTTCGATTTTTTTTTCAAAAAAAAATTCAATTTTTTTCCCAATTTTTTTATTGAATTGTTTAACCACTTAATCACACTATACACACATTTATCACTAAGCATTCTTAATTTCAATTTAAATTACTCGATTCTACTAACACTTCCCCACAGGTCACCCATCCTCAGACTACTCTGGCCCTAGCACGCTTAGCTACCTACAGACAACTAATGCTTACCTGACAATAGTATCCAATCAATCCTGTTAACCCATGAACTATGATGTCACACACATTTATTTTATGAATCAAAATAATTATTTAAATAAAAAGAAATGAATCTTTAATAATATTCTTGAATTAAAATATTCTTGAATGCAAATAATAATTAACTTATTTGCCTTTTTCCATTTAATATTGAATAATTCATATCTGCAAATCCGTAAATTAAATTTCACAAATAATATGTCCAAATTGATTAGAAAAATGAGAGAAATCCAAATATGACATCCATATTATCCATAACCCAACTCTTGACAAGTTTTCCTCCGGCTTGTCCAATCGGGGACTATCACGCAATTTATTTATTGGAAAAATGAGAGAAATCCAAATATGACATCCATATCATCCATAACCCAACTCTTGATTAGAAAAATGGTTTTTCATATTTATTGGAAAAAAAACCATTTTCCATTTTTTGAGTGCGAAAAATGGTTTTTTTTTCTGTGAAGCAGCAACCACAAATATGTTGCAAAAATTGGGACATGCATTTTTTGAGTACACTAGACCATGTTAGATTCACAAATAACCAAAGTGTTGGCTGTGAAAAGGTTTCCATGCACCTCTTTTGAAAATGACAAATTCCTGCCGATTCAGCTGGAAACGGGTAAAATTTGAACTGCAGGTGCATCGTAGTTTGCTCATGATTTTTGGGAAAAATCATTTTTAGGTACACAACTACCTATTTCATCAGAGATATACAAAGAGTTTTTCAATATTCAACCCCTAGCTACGAACAGTCGTGCCCGCCGTCTTAACTTTTTTCCTAAAACCGGCATAGAAAATTCTACAAAATTCACAAAAATTCAAAATGGTGTAAGACCTTCGCGTGGTGTCATTATATATGCCCTAGTATCCACCAAAAATAATAGACTTGGAATACCAAAGTTCTGTTTAAAATGTTTTCAAAGAAACTAGCTTGAACATGGTACCACATAACTTTTGGTTGGATTCCGACGCTCCGGAGCCCCCCTTCGGTGAAACCCTAGTTTGAACATGGAATTTTTTGTCCTTGCTCATGGATTTTTTTTTGAAGAATATAGTTTTGAACAATTAGAGGGTCAGGTGGTCGAAATTTGTGCGACCGTGACAGAGGTGAGGTGTTGCATCGTCTCCAAATCCGGCGGAGGGTCGCGCGTTGGGTAGGCCGCCTCGACGGGGAGAAGAATTGGGACGTTAGTGCCTAGAGCACCGTGCGACGAGGGGGATATGCTCGAGCTTGCGCTATAGGATGGCGGCTGCCGGCTCGCTTTGGCCACCGTCGCGCGCCCTCCCCTGACGGACCTCGCCCATGCGCGCCACTGTTCGAGCTCACTGCGGAGCTAGAGCTCGCCCACCCCTGCCCACACCTGTTGAGCTCGCCGCGCCCGCTCGCAGCCGAACCCACTGAAGCTCGCCCACGCCCGCCCTGCCTGAGCCCGCTCGCCTCCTACCGGATCCTGCCCGCAGCCGCCCTGCCTGCCCTCGCCCGTGGCCGCCCATGCCATATCATCCATGCCCGCATGCTGGGATGGGTCAATGCCACAAAGATTTTTTTAAGAGAGATTTTTTAGGGGAGGAATAGGAAAAAATAGAAAGGATATGTTTTTAGAAGATACAAAATATGGAGGGGTTTTGCACAAAAATACATAGGAACGTTACGCTACGTTAGCCTGCCAGTGGGCCCGTCCTATCAGAAGCAACGTCAACCGGGCTAAACTGACCGATTAGTGTTTTTTGCAACAATTAGAGGGTCAGGTGGTGTTTTTTGCGAAATTCCTTGACACATGCATAACTTCAGGAACATGGTACCACATAACTTCAGGAACTATTTGGGGAATGTGCAACATCCTTTGGATAGGAGAGGATTCATATCCTATGAGTATCAAGTCTTTTTAATGGATGAAGTGATTACAACTTAGGGTAATTTTTTAGATATGTGAATTCTCCTAAATACTACTATACTTGTACTTTTTGATAATTTATCTGGAGGACCTCCACACTATTTAAAATGGTAGTTGAGTAAGCAAGATTTTTTTTCCTGTTGCATAAGAAAACTTATTTACGATGATTAGCCATAAAATAATTATGTTTCAAGTAAATTGTCAGAAAGTTAAACAAAAGTAGCAAGCTGTAGAATGAGTGAAGTTAACGAAGACTCTCAAACCACAAAACTGTGATTACTTCATACTCTACTTTGAAGTTAAACTCTTCGGTTGATCACTTTTATGCCTCTCCATGAGATTATGTATGCTTTGTTCTTTTACACACCGCTTAAAAGAAAGTGTGAAATTGTGTCAAGAATGACCAAGCATACAAATGATCACGAAGAGAAACAAAAGATACCGTTGGGAATAATTAAAATCGAAGAGGATGTACGAAGTTCTAAAACTGTTTGAGACTTCGGTCAAACTAAATATGTTATCTTAGAAAGTATAAATAAATCTTCACTCAACTATTATTAGATGATCAGTGTGGAAGCCCTCTAAATTGTTCTAATTGAAGTACAAGTAAAGTAGCATTCATGATTGTTCCAAGTATATATTACTTTTATTAGTACAATAAAATGACCACATTCATTTTATCGACTTGTGCTTCATGAACATGATAATCCTGTTCTTTTCGCATAGCCTTTCTCGGGGATGAGCAAGAGCGTGGGGATGATGATGCGTCCTTATATAGTGTTTTTACTTATTGAATTATTATGTAGAGGTTGGGATTCTACAATCTTACCGTGCAAAATACACTCTTCCTGTCTGTGTCTGTAGGGAATGCAAATACCAAGGACTAACTAATCTCCTATAGTAGGCAAGAAAGGCCAAATAAAGGAGAAAATATGATGATTAAGGACATTCAAAGTCAATCCCAAAGAGACACAATTCGCCGGAATAAATAAGAAGGTCAAAACCCAATTGACAGAGAGTTTAACGACTGACGGTACGGTCGCTACTGACCGTACCAGCCACTGTACCAAGCACCCAGCTCGGTACAAGAGCGAAAGATTCCAAGTTCCGTCATCGTCACCCATAACGACCAGGGCTCGTTGGATTTTTTTCGTCAAGTACTTTAACCCTGTGCCTTCAGATTTCGGAGGAGAGAGTCAGAACCGCCGCCAGACACGAAACAACACCATACCCTAGCCTCCGGAAGGTGTCCGGAGGGGGAATTCGCAGTTGTGAATCCATCTCCATCGACTACATTATCGCGAAGGCCTCCGCATCGATCTCCATCATCATGTTCATCGACGTGATATAATCTCTCACCCATCTCGTTGTAATTCTAGAACATCTAGTTGTGGATTTACGCGTGGATTCATTTATACATCGATCTATCATTTGCTATACAATTACTATGATGTCCATAGCCTTCATGTGTGAGTAATTTCGTTAGTTCTTGGGGAGATGGGTAAACCCTAGCAATATAATGAATTGAGTTAAAGATGCAATGTTTACTATTGGCTGTCTTATGGTAACAATCCTCAGGATATTTGCGTGAAGTCGACCGCACAAAATATTTGTCTACAGGTCATGAATCGGTTGTTAATGCTAGTGTGAGGCAGGAGGTTGCACTAGGGTATACAGTGATAAAAGGTTGTCACTCCTCCTTATTGATCATTAGCGTGGGGATAACGGGGATTAAAAGTTCCAATACCACATCCGCGGGGAAACCCTTAATTACTAGACTAGTGAGACACATCGTTTATGATCTGGGCTAGTGGTGGTTGTAAGTAGTGTGTTGCCTAGAGGAACTCAGCGCATACTAATATACGGAGTTCCGCCCTCATAAGACATACAAGAGTCAAACATATATCATGCTTATTCAGTTTATAAAGACATGCTAGTGGTAGAAGCAAACCTTCCCAAGAATGCATTCATCCCTGTTGCAGTTCCAAGCATTTTCCATTCATCATTTTGTTCTCATTTTAATTTCAGTTTATTTAACCTTACAATTTAGTCATTTTGCAATCAAACACCAACACCATTTTCCATGTTCATTTGCTTAACTAGATTTAAAGACAACTTGTAGGTACAATCGAGATAAGCGACGAAAACTATTAACACGATACCTTTTCCTCAGCTCAACCGTGGTTCGATACTCTTACTTCGAATCTAGCTAAAGTGATATGTGCACTTGCAGTCATAATTTAGTTCTAATGTGATCGGTGGGCAAGGAGCCCCTAATGCTATTGGTCGTGCTTAGTCTAAGAGTATATCAAACAATAAATTTCACTTATGCAAATATATTATAATCCACACCATTTTATATTCATTGGTGATAAGTCTAACCAATGTTGTTTCAATACCAAGTACAAAGCATCCACACTTTCGTAAATTCAGACTTACTAAGAATATTTTGACCATGACATATCAATGTTGTTCTACAAATTTTATAAATACGTTTACTCAATCATAACCTTTTTTGAAAGGAATGTGGCACGGAAAGCCCGCACAACACTTTTTAAAAATTATAAGAACCCAAATATGTTTCCGTGAGGAATGAATTGTACATCCACTTTCCAAACCAAGTGAGCTCGGCTCACTTCTTTACTTAATCATACACTAGAAACCACTAATAAAACATTTGTTAGATCCTATTAGTTACAACTCTAAAATGTATAAACTATATAGATTATGTATGATAGAAAACTAGTTTTACAACATAATTTTATTACAAAATTTAATACTATGAATAATATTGGGTTAAAAAAAACACCGACTAATTGTGGTTAACCAATGCAAACATATAGATAAATATATTTGTAATAGTACCATGCTAAAAATAAGACGTAGAGAAGTATAAAAGTTTAATATAAATTGTATGTATTTTGATTTTTCCTGGAACAACTTGGCAAATAAAACATATCAATGTCTCGAGTGAAGGCGGGAGAGCGAATGCGGTAATCTATAGGTTATAATCGACATCCTTCCCTTCTCATAGGTTAGTGTCTTGGAGAATCCATAGTATGCCGTCCGAAAGAGATAAAGCTGTTGGACATAGCGTACATCACCCACATGCCAGAAATGCGGCCAAAAGCTCTAAACCCACTTAGCATGCCAAGGGGCTTGAGATGCCAATCCACGGCATAAGATAGATCATTTTCATTCGCAATTGTATCAATCCGGAAAAAAAGTCATAGCGGAGAGCAACAATCATACGAAGTTGTAGAAAGGGGCCCCGGAGCAGAAGGATGACGCAGCACAACAGATCACACAGTAGACGGTGGCCTTGCCTCCCACGACAAGGAGAGCAATAGCACCGATGAGGAGGGCCGCCCTGCCGAGGGCGAAGCAGTACATGTGGCTGAGGTGGGTGTCAGCCGGCTCCGAGAAACATATGAAGAGCACGATTTAGGCCGCCGACAGTAGCACTCCGATCCAGCTAAGACGGTACAACGGGTCGAGACCCCAGTCCACGATGTATCTCACCCACATGCCGGAGCTTACGAGGGTGAACACGTATGCATAAGGCGCGTACTTGACGATGGCCGTGCCTTGAGAAAGGCCAAGCTGCAGACACGAAGAAACAAGAAAGCCAAATTCAGTTGCCGGCTCAAACGCAACCAAGCAATGTTTAACATAGATTTGTTGTACATACATAGGCGCGATGGAAACCAAGAGTGCCGTGGCAACTGGAAATCAGAACAGAGCCCATCCCACATCGAGTCCATGGCCTTGGCTCGGGGCACCTGCGATCAACCCAGAAAAGGACATGCATAAGAGAAATGGCGGCGTGGCGGCACCGAGTTGGAACAAAATGTTATTAATCGGGAGCATAAAAAAGCATACACATCCATATCTGGAAATCAAGACAAGTCTTAGTAGCAAAACAATATATGTGAATCCGAACGAGCATGCAAATCTAGCTAGCTATATTTTGTTGAACATCTATATATCATGATAAACAGCGAGCGCAAATCGTCTCCTCCCGTTGATCAATGAACAAAACATGGATCTTACCAAGCTAGGAGCACACAGGCGCCGTATATATAGATCCAGAAACAAAACAGAAGTAGAGGGGGAGCCAGCGCTTGGTACGTTCGTACGGGAGCAAAGCAGCAACTCACCGCCCGGCCGGCGGCGCCGATCGAAATGGAACGAAAAATTTATATTCATCAAGAGCATGATTACGCATTTACGCATATAGACATACATTTGTGCAGGGGTTGGAATTCGGATATCGAAACGAGATTAGCAACAAAACATGCATACAGTC
Source organism: Puccinellia tenuiflora (assembly GCA_012064385.1). Classification (NCBI taxonomy): domain Eukaryota; kingdom Viridiplantae; phylum Streptophyta; class Magnoliopsida; order Poales; family Poaceae; genus Puccinellia; species Puccinellia tenuiflora. The sequence continues at coordinate 64,069 of QRDG01001988.1, forward strand.
ATACAGATCGATCTACAGCAAATCGTGCGTCTCGTCGATGGATAACCAACCAGCAACAACCCGATCGAACTTGCTTGCGGATCTAGCGCTATTTGGAACAACATCCACACCATGATACGAGACATCAAGCTAGTAAAGCGACTAATAACCGAGAGAACATTAAACATGACGACAATTGCTATTAACATGTTAATCTCGAACATACTGAAAGGAGAAACGATGTCGACTAGAGGGGAGGTGAATAGACGATTAAAACTTTTCCGGTTTAAGGCTTGATAATTGCGGAATAAAACTAGGTGTTTAAATTAGCAAGGCAACAACCTAAATAAACGAGGCTCACCTATGTGCACCAACAACTTATTCTAAGCAAGGAAAGCAACAAGTTGATAGCAAAATATAAAACTTCAAGCACGAAGATTATCACAATGTAAATTGCATAATTAAAGAGCTCGGGTATAGAAATAACCGAGGCACGCGCATATGAGGATATATTCCCGAGTTCCTCCTTGTTAAGTGAGTACGTCTCGTTGGAGGGGTGTGAGCTCACCACAAAGGCCTACTCAAGATGACACAAAATGGCTCACCCTATTCCCCGATGAACCTAACCCACCTCACCCCAAGGGTTATGTTCAACTTACACTATCGGAATACTTCAAGACGGAATCCGGAGCCTTTACAACGATCTTGAGACACACCCACAACTCAATTAGGGTCTCTCAAACCTTGCCCGAAGCTTCACAACTCGAAATCTTCGCGACACCACCAACCGTCTAGGATACACAATGCACCCAAGAGCCACAAGATCTTGGGAACACAATGCACCCAAGAGTAACAAACTTCTCAACCTTCAACTTCCACGAATCTTCGTGGAGAGAGCAAACCGATGCAACTAATGCAAGAGCAAGAGCCCAAGTGCTCAAATCCTTCATTCTCAAATCCCACCAAAAGCAACTAATGCTTGTGGGGGGAGAATAGAGGAAGAACTAAGAAAGTCAACCAATGAATCCCAAGATCTAGATCCAAAGGTTTCCCCTCACTTAGAGAAGAGATTGTTTGGTGGAAATGTATATCTAGATCTCGTCTCTTGTTTCACTAAAGATGGGTAAGAATCATTGGAGGATTGGGAGAGGGCAAGGTTTTCCAAGGACAACAACGGTGGGAGAGAGAGATATTCGTGTTGTAGAAAAACCTTAGCCACTTGGGGAAGAAGGGGGCCTTTTATAGGTCCCCACAAAAACTAGCTGTTGGACCCTGTCCAGACCGGAGACTCCGATGTAAGTGGGCCGGAGACTCCGCCCCAACTCCGGTCTCCCTCCGGACAGGGCACCAGAGGCGCGCCACACTTCAGGTCATCGGGACAGACCGGAGATTCCGGTCTAGAGGGGCCGGAGACTCCGGTAACCTTCCGGTGTCCCTCCGGACTGGAGTCCAGTGCCGCACCACAGCTTGGCAAAGAGCAGAGAAAAACTTGAGGCCGGAGATTCCGGGTCCTGTGGACCGAAGACTCTGGACCATCTCCGGGGTACCTCCGGACCCCAATCCAGTACCGCACCACAAGAAGGTCACTTGGCAGCGAAAAACAATGGACCGGAGATTCCGGGTCCTTTGGGCCGGAGACTCCGGTGGGACCGGAGACTCCGGACCATCTCCGGTGTTCTTCTGGACCATATTCAAACAGTAAAACCTGAACTGCCATAACTTTTGCAAATGAAGTCCGAATCGAGTGAATCCAATTTTGTTGGAAAGAGGAAGACAAATGTTACCCTATAAAAAGTGAAAATATTGAAAACAAGCAAAGGAGATTTTTCTAATTAATGGAAGAGTGAACCCTTTCATAGGGACGAACCGACAAAATCTCCAAAACCGAAAACGCAATAGAAGACGCATTCGAAATCCGTTTTCGGTGAACTTGGTCTTGTCATGACGAGCACGACAAGCACCAAGACCACACCACGATAAGAGCCAGATAAGAACCAATAAAGATGATTGCAAGAATGCAAGGATGCAAAGGTTTGAGCTCTCCACGAATGATACGATCAAGATACTCGGTCGAGAGCCCCTCTTGATAGTACGGTTATCTATCCTATAACCCGGTCTCTCAACTAACATCATGAGACCGGTAAAATAGAAACCCTATCAAGATCATACCTTTGCCTTGCGCATTAATCCACTTGAGATCGATGAAGACGATCTTCATCTCCTCAAGACGAACCACCTTTCTTGATTGCGCTTCGCTTGGTGAAGATTCACATGTTGCTCCCCCATACACCAATATGGGAGAAGCACTCTTCGGCATATCTTCACTTGGACTTGAGTGTTGATCAACCCGCACTTAGCCTTGATCAACACATAATCTTCTTCCCTTAGCCTTGACTCCAACAAATGGAGATCAAGCAACGCATATGGACACAACCTACAAGTAGCTCAATACAAACATTAGTCCATAGAGATTGTCATTAATTACCAAAACCGCACATGGGGGAACCATGCACTTTCACATACTAGAGGTATTCACTAACATGAACAACAACATAGTAACAGAAAACATGTAACCATTAAACATGTTGATCCAACTGATCAGATCACGCAACACGTATCGATCCGTGGTGGAGGAAGTAGCCGTATCTGATGCAGTGCCGATGTTGTTGACGACAACGTTGGCGACGACCGGTTGAAGAACACGACATTGAAGACGACGAGCCTTAGGTCCCGCTGAGCGACCGAGAAGACGAGACGTGCTGACGAACTTGAGCAGTCGCGTGGAGCGCTTCCCCAAAACTTAATTAGCCATCTCCCGTACAGAATCGCAAGAGGTAATGGTTCCGGAGACCTGCTCTCCTACTCACCGGTGCACGCCGACGATCGGGATGGAGTAGACTACGGTGGCAGTGCAAGGAACAAGAAGTGGCAAAACCCAGATTGGTTCATTGTGTGTTTGGCATATACCATGTATGCCTTTATATAGTGCGGCTCGGGGAAACCCTAACAAATACAAAGAGGCCCCAAGACCACGTCGCACGTTCGAATCGGTTACAGCAGCCCACGATTCAGAAGCAACCCAAACGGCTTAGCTGTTGAAGCGTCTGTCAAAGACTTATTTTTTCTGAGCTGCAAAAATAAAGTCTCGGCTCGAGGCTCATTCCCGAAACCTGAAACCCGAAACCTGAATCGCGATCGCGACCGCGTCGTGTCGTGATTTGTCCTGTCGAGACGAGCGAGCGGTGGCGAAGGAGGAGGAGGAGGAGTGTGCGTAGGTGTAGCGGACCTGCACTTAATATATAGGCACGATCCCTGTGTATAGTGCAAATCACTGGATCGAATCATTTGCACACACAGTTAAGATGAATATCACAACAGTGCATCAACTATTACACGAATAATCCAAGTACTTAGGAAAATATCCATTATAACTTGCATAGCTCAAGGCTAGCTCAAAGAGTAAACAGCGGAAATAACTTTATTCTTCATGGAGCCCTCATCATCTCCATGCAGCCATAGGTGAGCATGTCGGTTGAAGACTTGAAACCCAACGTCGTTCCGTACTCATCGTCAGAACAACCCGCAACATGTAGTTTACATCCAAAACATTGGTCAGAACCATAGGAATGGATCTGGCAAATGACACTTTGTAGACTCATATGGGAAAAACTCTAATAACTTATATGCATAATTGGCTGGTGGAGTTTGAAAGCTATTTTGCAGAAAGCCAACTTTTTCCTAACACTTTGAAAAACTTCTTTTCAACTATACGAGACAAACATGGCATGAAAACCACTGTCTCAACTACCCTTGTCGACCCATCAAAATTTTAAATTAGGAAATTGGAATGATGAGATCCTCCGTTGACGTCCTCGTCCAGCAGCTCAGAATTGTTCGTAACCGGGGACAAAGACTAAGTACTTAGATTGACACTCTGCAGAGGTTGTGCACATCCACCATATGACTCCATCAGCCCATTCGGACCTTGACCTTCTTGAAGTGAAAAGGAAAGGAGAAGATGGAGCCGAGACCGTTCCGAAGCATTTCCCCGACCACTGCCGTCTTGACCCGTTCCACCTACATCCCCTACATCTGCTTGTCAAGCCGGGCCGGTTCCACGCAACATACTTAGTCAAGCCAGAGCCCATATGACTTATGGCTGCACGGTAAGCTAACTAAACTTGGAGTAACATCGATCTCTTTGTCCCTGGGTGGCCGTCCGCAAGTGAGCCAATCTCGGGTGAAAAACACCATAGACATGGCCCCGAGTGGCCACTCAACAGTAAAACCACCAAGCAATGCCAAAATCCACCCAGGAGGTTCTTTAACTTAGTAGAAATTTTAATGTTAACAAAATCAACATTTAGCATAGCATTTCTATAAGTCTACAAGTTATCATAGGAGCATCTAGACCATCTAGTAAAAGGGATAAAGCTACTCTAAACAGTTTTAGCATAGCAATACTAATAGCCTATCATGCAAATTTTTCTAAGTACAACTATAGCATGCATATAGACAAATAGTAGGAAATTTATGCAAGTGTGCCACTTGCCTTGGCAACAAGAGGAACAGTTCGTGACCCTCCGAATGATCTAACAAAAATATAAACACCCAAATAAACATACAATTTCACACAAGTGACAAATACAAAATGCCATGCATGATTATGCAAAAAATTACTACAACACAAATATAAGTTTACTTTCTGTTCTCTGGTTGTTCTATATGCATGATGCCACAAAGCAATTTTTATTAATTCACTTAATAGGAATAATTCCAAAACACTCAAATCAAGGTATTAACACAAAATCTAAGGTTTCTGCATAAAAACATTTTATAAAATTTGTTAAACATATCTACTGGATAGAGGACATCATTACAAAGCCTCTGAAATTTGAATCACTCAAATTGGATTTGTAAAACTCTAGATATGGCCTAAACAAGTAATTTAAGGATCTGCAATTAACAAGTTTATGCACGATACAAAAATTAACAAAAACTATACTACTGTATTCTACTCATTTTTCTGAATCTATATACTCAAATTCACTAAATATGGAGTTGTGGTTAAAAAGATATTGAATTTCTAAGTTTGGAAGCAATTCTGTCTAAAAACAGAAAAACAGAAAATATATGGGTGACGTGGCCGCTTCTGATTGGTTGGTACCGATTCGGTATTTAGAATAAAACATGGTCGTAGGATTTAAAGGAAATCGGACGGGCAGGATTAATCGATACCGATTCGGTAAAATGATTTAATCGTGGCCGCCGGATCTAGATCGGACGGCCAGAAAGTGATAGGCCAAATCGGGCGGGGCGGCCTCGCCGGAACCCTAGCCCGCGCGACAGCGACGGGCCGGCATGCGCGTTTCGATGCAACGGAGGGGAGAGGGATGGGGACTTTGATACCTTCGGACAGAGGAGGTCGAGGCGGGCTCGGCGGCGCGGTCGGCGACGGTGGGGTGATCCGGTGCTCCTTCAATCTCTCGCCGGAAATGGGGGGAGGCGGCGGCCGGGCACGGTCAGAGATGCTCCCGTCGGTCTGCTATGAGATGGAGTACCAACTGGTGTAAATTCGGAGCGCAAAGGAAAAAGAGAGTGAAAGGAGGTATCGGGGGAGTGCGGGGATGCCGGGATTCACCGATAACCGTGGTCGACAGCGGCGGTACACCGCGGGACGGCGAGCTTGCGTGGGAGCAACCCTTGGGCGTTTACGTGATGGGTGGAGATTGTGACGGAAGAGGGGGAGGACGGGGTTAAGAGGGGTGAGGCGGGAGTGGTGATGGCGTCCTAAAATGCGCGAATTAAGAGGAATCAAATCGGCCGTTTCGGCCATGAACGGGAGGGAGAACGACGATGACGTCAGCATGACGTCATCACCTTTTTTTAATCTTTTTCCTTTTTTTGAAATTGTTAATATCTTTTAAAATATAAGTCCAAAATTTTTGAAATAAATTTGTAAAAATTTGTAATTGAAATCTTTACCAGAATAACTCTTTTGAAAATTATTTTGCTCAATTTTTATTTACAAGAATGCCACTGGCATTTAAATGGCTTTTAAAGGCCATTTTTCTTAAAAGAAAATATATCTAAAATATATCTGTTTTTAGGGAAAATTATTTAAAATAGAAAACTTAGATACTAATTTTGGTCAACCAATAAATTAATAAAGATCAAAATAAAACATAGAGCTTAATAAAGCCCACTTATAACATTTTCTCAAATAGGATTTAAAGTGGAAATAGAATTTCCAACTTTTTGAAATGTCAAATGCAACAATGCAAGAAGATGATGAATGCATGCATGTTTTTGGATTTCCAAAACAAAATATATATAATTTTCAAAAGTTTTTGATTTCTGATTTTTTCAAAATTTGAAAATCTTGGGATGTTACTGATGCATATAAAATGCATACATGAACTATGCACTATAATACTTATATTCCATTCATATTTGCATCATATAAGGGGTATATTACTGTTATTTAATGATTTTTAGTAATTAATAATGATTTCCCCTTTTTATAGAATTAATCCTGCATAGGCAGAAAACCCCTATTTCTTTTCTTATTTATTTCAGGGCCTTAACGACGTCATAATGAGCTGCAAATTTACAGGGATCATTATTTTGGAAGGAGGAAGAACTAGGAGCGAAGGAAGTAAGAAAACGGAGGCCGGAGGGGCAAAAGAGGGTGCCCCCACGCGACCCCTGTACCTGGCCACGTGGGCCCACCTCTTTCGGCCCTCGTGGCCCCGTTTGCGTCGATCCTTCTTCACGAAGCTTCCTCGTGACCTAAAAACGACTATAAAAATAGTCTCCCGACGTTTTCCAGTAGGAGGCGGCGGAGAAACACAAAACCAGAAACAGAGAGATAGAAGGCTACCGCCGGAGAAGATCGGAGGGGGAAACGCCACCGGAATCCACCTCCGGAGGGCTCCACCCCCCTCCGGCATGTTCATCATCAACTTCTATAGCAAGATCATCTCCATCTCACCACTGTAAACTCTTGGCAAACATGATGTATGATGCAATATACTTTTCCCGTGATCTATTGTGTCTCTCCATCTATGTTTGAGACGTGATTTGTTCATGGCATTAGTGAAATAGTTCGTTGATTGGTTGCATACAAGTTTTGTTATATTTTATGATTGTCTTGATGTACAATGTATGAGTGCACGCATATGTTGGGGAATGCATGTAAGGTGATCACCGGTAAGGTAATGGAGTGAGGAGGACAAGTAAACCCGAGATCGAATCATGAAGTTACTCTATTGGGGGATATATGGGAGACCCTAGAACTTAATGCTATGGTGGGACAATTATGTCTTAATAATTCTTGTGTTGCACATTTAATTGGCCATGAGATCCATCATAAGAGTTGTGTAATTTGCTCCTTTACTTGGCTACAACTATTTATGGCCCCCCCCTAGAAGAAACAATTAAGACTAAAACATGTGCTTCACTAATTGTGACAACCACACGAATGAAATAACAATTACCACACGAGTTTTACCCATTTTGGTATGAAAAAGTTGTTGTTTTGCTTGCGGAGATTTCATTCCAGCACAGGTCTGTGCACGGTTTGATTTTTAGTTCTTATTCTGTAACTCCGATTGAGCTGATATTTTTACTGTAACTGTAACTTTTCATCCTATGTATGCATGAATTTTTTCAGAATTTTTAGACATGCGTAAGTCAGGTATAAAAATACGTTTTGCTGCTGTCAGTTTTCTGGACAGATTCTGTCCAATATTGTTTGATGCATGTTTTGAACTTTTAACTTGAATCTTGTTGATCCAATTGAGTTTATTAATAGGCATACAACATTATACACTTTCTGGACATTCATATGAATTTTTGTATAAGGATTATAAGCAGCAAGTAATGCATTTGTCTATCACTACTAATGTCACCCCACAGAAAAGAAATGGGAGAAACAGTGTTTTGAAGTTTTTTCACAGGGATTAGAGTAGATGCACCAAGAGCTATCCAAGGATGGTAAAAACCATAAGCTTGAGGATGTGAAGACATCCCCACTGGACCAACACACTCTCGGTTTGCACACGTCTAACTTCTGTTTTTCTATCAATGCACTTTATCGCATAAACTTGGAGCGTCTTTTATTTGTTTGTTATGTTAGTCTAGTTTTTGTTTTGAGGCCACCACTATCATTTTTATATGAGAGAGCTACTGAAAATATGGGTTGAAATATCTTGCATGTTTTTATTGTATTGGAAAAAGGGATGTCTAAGTTGATTTTTTTAATGACACATATAGTTGCATGATTCATGAGCTTCTTTATGAGTAATAATTTGCAAATGCTTTATCATGAGCTATCTTTTATTCATGTTTTGATGCTGTATGTTATTTCACCTTGTTTGACATGAATTATTTAGTTCTATGGACACTCATGCATGCATCTAGATGGTCATCTTTCTCCCTTTTGCTAGCCCAAAAATTCCAACAAGTAAAAACTTGTTTCCAACACCTTCAACCAAAGTTTTTCCAGTGAGTCCACCATATCTACCTATTAGCTTTATGCTATTCCAAGTATGTTTATCATGTTATTTGTGTTATCTATACCTCTAAATGAAAATGACTATGTTATTTATTGTAATGGGAAAAGTTGGTTAAAAATCTCTCGCGAACTTGATGCACACTTTACTTTTATTGCATTTAATAAACATGAACCATTGTGATTAATATTATGATGATAGTGGCTTGATAAATGTTTAAGGTTGGGAGTTAGCCCATATGTTCTATCACATGCAAAGCTTTCAACATGTTCCATCATTTATTTAGTTGATATCATGTACTTTTGTTTATGGATGCCTATCATGGTAAAATAATGTGGAAATAGAATAAGTTTAAATGAGTTTGTATAAATGGTTAGAGAGAAACCTGGGCCGCTAATCTAAGCTATGCATCATTCTTGGTGGAAATTTACTTACATGCTATTTTGAACTTTCTGTGATACACCCTATAATAGAAAGCTATAACAATTGGTAAATAAAAAGGGTGTTGAGGTTATTCATTATATTTGTTTGTCTTGTTGTTTTGATGTGGGCTTGATCCATATCATGGGACAAGAGGTACCCCAGTTGAGGCTCTTGATAATACCATTATTACTCACAATGATAGATAACTTAAACTTGCTTTGTTTCCCAAGTTGAGTAATCATGGTGTAGTTACTTGTATTCAAGGGGCATGAGACATCTAACCTTTACTTTATCAAGGCCACTACTCATATTTGCTTTCACATTAAACTTTAATCATTTAAGATGCTATGATAGGGGAATGAGAGCTTGACACCAAGTATTACCATTGCATTCAATAACTTAAGTAGAATAGTTTGGAGGATAGATGAAACTTATGCATGTTTTACCTCTACTCATTTATATATCTTTCCAAAGTGTCCACCTTTTATATTCAGATTTTCATCTTCACTCTATGACCTATGTAGGATGTTCTTACTTATCATATTGCATACAAGTGGTCCATATTACTATCTTTTATGTTACACTTTGTGAACTATCATTGAACATACTTGCATTGAATACTTGATATCACTTTACAAACTGTTTGCATATTGCGACTTCTTTGAATAATGAATCATTTGACTTTATGTAGCAGTAGCAATCATCTTTTATATCCATGTTGTTATTATATTGCATAGTTCATGTTAGTTTTATCACTTCCATACTCGAGGACGAGCATGAGTTAATCTTGGGGATGTTGATGCATATAAAATGCATACATGAACTTTGCACTATAATACTTATATTCCATTCATATTTGCATCATATAAGGGGTATATTACTGTTATTTAATGATTTTTGGTAATTAATAATGATTTCCCCTTTTTATGGAATTAATCCTGCACAGGCAGAAAACCCCTATTTCTTTCCTTATTTATTTCAGGGCCTTAACGACGTCATAATGAGCTGCAAATTTACGAGGATCATTATTTTGGAAGGAGGAAGACCTAGGAGCGAAGGAAGCAAGCAAACGGAGGCCGGAGGGGCAAAAGAGGGTGCCCCACGCGGCCCCTGTACCTGGCCGCATGGGCCCACCTCTTTTGGCCCTCGTGGCCCTGTTTGCGTCGATCCTTCTTTCCGAAGCTTCCTCGTGACCTAAAAACGACTATAAAAATAGTCCGCCGATGTTTTCCAGGAGGAGGCGGTGGAGAAACACAAAACCAGAAATAGAGAGACAGAAGGATGCCGCCGGAGAAGATCGGAGGGGGGAAACGCCACTGGAATCCACCTCCGGATCGCTCCACCCCCCTCCGGCGTGTTCATCATCAACTTCTACAGCAAGATCATCTCCATCTCACCACTATAAACTCTTGGCAAACATGATGTATGATGCAATATACTTTTCCCGTGATCTATTGTGTCTCTCCATCTATGTTTGAGACGTGATTTGTTCATGGCATTAGTGAAATAGTTCGTTGATTGGTTGCATACAAGTTTTGTTATCTTTTATGATTGTCTTGATGTACAATGTATGAGTGCACGCATATGTTGGGGAATGCATGTAAGGTGATCACTGGTAAGGTAATGGAGTGAGGAGGACTTGGGAGGACAAGTAAACCCGAGATCGAATCATGAAGTTACTCTATTGGGGGATATATGGGAGACCCTAGAACTTAAGGCTATGGTGGGACAATTATGTCTTAATAATTCTTGTGTTACACATTTAATTGGACATGAGTCCATCATAAGAGTTGTGTAATTTGCTCCTTTACTTGGCTACAACTATTTATGGCTCCCCCTAGAAGAAACAATTAAGACTAAAACATGTGCTTCACTAATTGTGACAACCACACGAATGAAATAACAATTGCCAGAACATTCGCTCCCTTGAGATATTTGCTACTTGAGATCCTTGCTACTTACTGCTCTTAGAAACTTGCATTAGAAAACTTGCTCTTAGAAACTTGTTGCTAGATAAACCTACTCCACATCACTTGCTTCCATTAGTTAGTTCCTTTCATACTCAAATTTATTGCTTTGCATAAAAGGCCATATAAGAGGGTTATAGGGCTTTAGAGAATAGATAGTTTACCTTCAGCTCCTCGTGGGTTCGACACTCAAATACTTATCGAATTGTGCTACAGTGATTCCTTGCTCTTGGAGATTATCAGTTACATACTACCACCCTTAAAAGGAATCTCGCCCCGAGATTCGAAGAGGCTAGAAAGAAAGATGAGTTTGGGTTCTCTAGGTTTAGGAAAATGGGTGGGCTACCACCCTTAAAAGAAACTTTTGTGGACAGCCTTGAACTCTTGCCTTCGGGCTGGTGTTTATCTGGTTAGTCTTTGTGTCCCACTGGAGTCAACTATATATTCCACTCATGAGTTGTGCTTCATCTTCTTGAATCCACTTATATTGCATGTACCAGCTCTTCGTAAGGATTTGTTAATTCTTTCATCCTTCAATGATATATTGGGATCCTTGCATTATAAGATTATTTTCAACAGGTTGGTGTCTCTTCAAATATTTTCGGATGCCATTCTCTTCAATACGACTTGAGTATTTCTTTCCCTCGTGGGAGGGCTTTCCTGTTGATGTCCTTCAAATTCTTCCATCTTAGTGTTGGATTTTCTTCAAAACAAACTCCATATAATTTCTAACGAAACTCTCATGATAGGCAAAAACTTCCATTTGCAGGAGTGGTTCTTCTTCTCTAGGGCTGGGGTTCATCCTCACAGTATATCTTACGTTTTGGCAACACTTGCCTACAATAAGGTTATAATATTTATCCTCCTACTGATCAGGCTTGTCAACGTCGTCTCTCTGATAGGTTTGTCACTCAGATTTACCAATCCAAATATCAAGGCGGATAATATGAGTAGTAGGAATGGTGATCAGTCCATCCTGCACCCGTATCATTTCCTCAATATGTAGATAGGTGAATCATGTAGCCTATCTCTCGGGCATCCTCACTTGTCCGACAAAAAGTTTCCAATCTGCAAGACAACCTAAACTAAACTACCGATCCTTCAAGACTATTGAGGTTGCGTAAGCTCCTACATAACATAAGCTCACAAGCGATAGCTTCTTCTGTGGTTCTTCTCCTTGGTGTAACAAGCTTTCCATCCTATGCTTGAGTTGGTGGCTCACTTGTTGCATCTTTCATGGAGGTGGCTATCAGTTGTTGCACTGCAAGCGGTAGGTCACTTTGGTTGGCATATTGGTGATGCATCTTGTTGGGTTTAGCAGAGATAAGTAGAGATAGAAAGATTCTAAGAGAAGTATTACTACCCAAACACAACATATCAAGGTAATTCATATTACAACACCATCTAGCAAACATTCATCACACCAAGCAACAAATTCCAACACAAACAAACAACCTAGTATTGTCATATCAACTAATTTAATATGGTCAATACCCTATCACGTTATGGTTGTTCTAACAAAGCAACTAAAGTGGTGGTCTAGTCTATCTCCTTCTTGAGTGCTTCATGTTCTTCTTCAACTTTCTTGAAAACCTTCTATGTGTTATGTACTATAAATCTAGTTTCTTCAATGGTCTTGCATGTAGTGCTTCGTGTTGACTCGTAGAATTGCATATGAAGTAGCAGACTCACACTTCAAGGACATGGTCATCAGCAACACATCTTGAGAAATACAAAGAGGCAGGTCATCTAGAAAAAGAGTAGATGAGAGTACAAGGAAAAGTTTAAAATGAAATGCATGTTTATTTTATAACTGAATAAAAATAGATTTTCAATCCTATGGTCAAAACCTATTTCTATCCAAACCTAGGGTTTCGAACCTACATGCAACACAGTGCTCTGATACCATCTGTAGCGGACCTGCACTTAAAATATAGGCACGATCCCTGTGTATAGTGCAAATCCCTAGATCGAATCATTTGCACACACAGTTTAAGATGATATCACAACAGTGGATGATCCAAGTACTTAGGAAAATATCCATTACAACTTGCATAGCTCAAGGCTAGCTCAAAGAGTAAACAACGGAAATAACTTTATTCTTCATGGAGCCCTCATCATCTTCATGCAGCCACAGGCGAGCATGTCGGTTGAAGACTCGAAACCCAACGTCGTTCCTTACTCATCGTCAGAACAACCTGCAACACGTAGGTTATAGCCAAAACATTGGTCAGAACCATAGGAATGGATCTGGCAAGTGACACTTTGTGGACTCATGTGGAAAAAACTCTAATAACTTATATGCATATTTGGCCGGTGGAGTTTGAAGGCTATTTTGCAGAAAGCCAACTTTTTCCTAACACTTTGAAAAACTTCTTTTCAACTATACGAGACAAACATGGCATGAAAACCACTGTCTCAACTACCCTTGTTGACCCCTCAAAATTTTAACTTAGGAAATTGGAATGATGAGATCTTCCATTGACGTCCTCGTCCAGCAGCTCAGAATTGTTCGTAACCGGGGACAAAGACTAAGTACTTAGATTGACACTCTGCAGAGGTTGTGCACATCCACCATATGACTCCATCAGCCCATTCGGACCTTGACCTTCTTGAAGTGAAAAGGGAAGAAGAGGATGGAGCCGAGACCATTCCGAAGCATTTCCCCGACCACTGCCGTCTTGACCCGTTCCACCTACATCCCCTACATCTGCTTGTCAAGCCGGGCCGGTTCCACGCAACATACTTAGTCAAGCCTGATCCCATATGACTTATGGCTGCGCGGTAAGCTAACTAAACTTGGAGTAACATCGGTCTCTTTGTCCCTGGGTGGCCGTCCGCAAGTGAGCCAATCTCGGGTGAAAGACACCATAGACATGGCCCCGAGTAGCCACTCAACTAAAACCACCAAGCAATGCCAAAATCCACCCAGGAGGTTCTTTAACTTAGTAGAAATTTTACTTTTAACAAAATCAACATTTAGCATAGCATTTCTATAAGTCTACAAGTTATCATAGGAGCATCTAGACCACCTAGTAAAAGGGATAAAGCTACTCTAAACAGTTTTAGCATAGCAATACTAATAGCCTATCATGCAAATTTTTCTAAGTACAACTATAGCATGCATATAGACAAATAGTAGGAAATTTATGCAAGTGTGCCACTTGCCTTGGCAACTAGAGGAAACAGGAGTAGCAACCACCAAAGTCTTCGTGACCCTCTGAATAATCTAACAAAAATATAAACACCCAAATAAACATACATTTTCACACAAGTGACAAATACAAAATATGCCATGCATGATTATGCAAAAAATACTACAGCACAAATATAAGTTTACTTTCTGTTTTCTGGTTGTTCTATATACATGATGCCACAAAACAATTTTTATTAATTTACTTAATAGGAATAAATCCAAAACACTGAAATAAAGGTATTAACACAAAATCAAAGGTTTCTGCATAAAACACATTTTATAAAATTTGTTAACATATCTACTGGACAGAGGACATCATTACAAAGCCTCTGCAATTTGAATCACTCAAATTGGATTTGTAAAACTCTAGATATGGCCTAAACAAATAATTTAAGGATCTGCAATTAAAAGTTTATGCACAATACAAAAATTAACAAAAACTATACTGCTGGATTCTACTCATTTTTCTGAATCTATAGACTCAAATTGACTAAATTTGGAGTTGTGGTTAAAAAGATATTGAATTTCTAAGTTTGGAAGCAATTCTGTCTAAAAACAGAAAATATATGGGTGACGTGGCCGCTTCTGATTGGTTGGTACCGATTCGGTATTTAGAATAAAAAACAAGGTCGTAGGATTTAAAGGAAATCGGACGGTCGGGATTAATCGATACCGATTCGGTAAAATGATTTAATCGCGGCCGCCAGATCTAGATCGGACGGCCAGAAAGTGATAGGCCGAATCGGCGGCGTAGCCTCGCCGGAACCCTAGCCCGCGCGGCGGCGACGGGCCGGCATGCGCGTTCCGATGCAACGGACGGGAAAGGGAAGGGGACTTTGATACCTTCGAACTGAGGAGGTCGAGGCGGGCTCGGCGGTGCGGTCGGCAACGGCGGGGTGATCCGGTGCTCCTTCAATCTCTCGCCGGACTTGGGGGGAGGCGACGGCCGGGCGCGATCGGAGATGCTCCCGTCGGTCTGCTATGAGATGGAGCACCAAATGGTGTCAATTCGGAGCGCAAAGGAAAAAGAGAGTGAAAGGAGGTATCGGGGGAGTGCGGGGATGCCGGGATTCACCGATAACCATGGTCGACGGCGACGGTACACCGCGGGATGGCGAGCTCGCGTGGGAGCAGCCCTTGGGCGTTTACGTGATGGATGGAGGGGGTGACGGAAGAGGGGGAGGAGGGGGTTAAGAGGAGTGAGTTGGGGGTGGTGATGGCGTCCTTAAACGCGCGAAGTAAGAGGAATCAAATCGGCTGTTTCGGCCATGAACGCACGAACGGGAGGGAGAACGACGATGACGTCAGCATGACATCATCACCTTTTTTTAATCTTTTTCCTTTTTTGAAATTGTTAATATGTTTTAAAATATAAGTCCAAAAATTATGAAATAAATTTATAAAAATTTGTAATTAAAATATTTACCAGAATAACTCTTTTGAAAATTATTTTGCACACTTTTTGTTTACAAGAATGCCAATGGCTTTTAAAGGCCATTTTTCTTAAAAGAAAATATATCTAAAATATTTATGTTTTTAGGGAAAAATATTTAAAATAGAAAACTTAGATATTAATTTTGGTCAACCAATAAATTAATAAGATCAAAATAAAATATAGAGCTTAATAAAGCCCACTTATAACATTTTCTCAAATAGGATTTAAAGTGGAAATAGAATTTCGAACTTTTTGAAATTTCAAATGCAACAATGCAACAAGATGATGAATGCATGCATGTTTTGGATTTCCAAAACAAAATATATATAATTTTCAAAAGTTTTTGATTTCTGATTTTTTCAAAATTTGAAAATCTTGGGATGTTGCAGTAGGCTCTCCTATTCTCACTCACTTACTAAGTAGTATAACACTCCACTATATAAGGTGGTGCAACTCCTCTCAAACTAGCGAAGGTAGGAGTAAACTTTAGCTCCCACTCCACTTGCCACTCACTTGTGAGCTGCCACCATTGTGGGCTGCATCTAATGGACTTTCACACACATGGAATTTGAGATTTAGGGAAAATCTAAAATCTTACATGAGCCAAGAAGCAGCCCATTATTTCTAACAACCCCCACCAGATCTCAAATGCCCAATTGAAGATTTGCTAATCCTCGCTATTTGTTTATATACCAGTGTTTCAACAAAGACTGTTAAGTTGAACTTCCGCCTAGAGCTTTAAGCTACATCTATTAGCAACTTGAACAATGGACTAAGCCTTGAATTACATATTTCGTGCCAATAGAATTCACTGAAAGTCATAACTAGTACCTGGCTGCCAGTAGCATACCCCGCGGGTGGAGCATATGCGTCGTACTCCCTGGTCTCTTCATGAGTTTACTAGAGATCACCTACTCATAGACTGCGACGTTTAACAGTCGAGACACATATAGGTGTGTTCTTTCAAGAATGTTCTGTAGAACAACATCTTTGCTATAAATAGCCAATAGAATCACATTAAGGCGTGTTGCCAATCTGCCTTACAGCTTTTGAGAGTTTGTGCATCTTCACATAGAGAGGGTTATTAAAATCTCTCCTCCGTTAAACCACTAGTTTGCATTTCCCAAGTCCTACTTCACGGGATCTCTGGTCACATAGGTTGGGTTACCACTAAGGTGTAACACTCATGGATCTCATACCCATCTCCCTCGATGCACTATCTATCACATTTTGTGATAGTCCCTTTGTAAAGGGATCTGCCAGGTAATAGTAATTACTCCGAAGTTTTTTAGTTTCCTGACAGATTTCAAACGTCTTTTAACGTGTCTTATTGATTTCGCGTTATCCTTAGCACTGTTCACCTTGACAATCACTATTTGGTTGTCACAGTAGGATGGTCGGCAATGGTTTGTCAACCACTGGCAAGTCCATCAAGAGCTCACGCAGCCATTCTGCCTCAACAGTGGCTGTATCTAAAGCAGTAAGTTCTGCTTCCATGGTTGAACTCATCAATATGGTCTGTTTGCAAGACCTTCATGACACAGTGCCACCTCCAAGGATAAATGCATACCTACTTGTGGCGTAGAGCTCATCAGCATCTGAAATCAGTCCGAGTCACTATATCCCTCTAGCACGGCAGGGTCCCCAGAATAGTGAATCACATAACTCATTGTGTCGTTCAGATAGCGCATGACCCTTTCAAGTGCATGCCAATGATCATTACCCGGGTTTGACATGAACTTGCTCAACTTGCTTACAACATATGAGATATGAGGTCTCGTCGCGCTCGCGAGGTAGATGAGTGAACCGAATACATGAGAGTGTCTCAATTGTTCTCTCGATTCCTACTTATTCTTTAGAAGTGCCATGCTAGGATCATAAGGTGTTAGAGAAGGCTTGCTGTCTATAAAGCCGAACCGGCTCAAGACCTTCTCAACATAGTGTGATTGTGTTAAAACAATCTCACTCTCATTCTTAATCAGCTTGATGTTCAGAATTACATCTGCTTCTCCCAGATCTTTCATATCAAATCATTTTGACAGAAAAGACTTGATCTCATTTATCACATTCATGCTTGTACCGAATTCAATATGTCGTCTACATACAAGCATAATATGACACTATCGCCCCCACCATGGCGATAATAAACACACCTACCAGCCTCATTAATGGCAAAGCCCGCACAAGTCAAAGTTATGTCAAACTTCTCATTCCATCGCTTAGGTGCTTGTTTCAGTCTATACAAGGACTTCAACAACTTGTATACCTTTCTCTCTTCACCCTTTACCACGGACCCATCAGGATGATCCATCTATATCTTCTCTTCCAACTCTCCATTAAGAAAAGTTGTCTTTACGTCCATTTGATGAACGATAAGACCATAAGAGGCAGCCAGGGAAAGTAGTACACGAATGATGGTTAGTCTAGCGACAGGTGAATAAGTATCAAAGTAATCTTCACCTTTTCTCCGTGTGTAGCCCTTGGCTACAAGCCACGCCTTGTACTTCTCAATAGTACCATCAGGCCGCAGCTTCTTCTTAAACACCCACTTACAACCCACATGTTTGTAATTGGCAGTGATGATAGAGTTGGTGGTACCCCAAGCGAAGGTGTGGATGTAGCAAGTAACAGTTTTCACTCAGTAAATAACCAATGTGTAATCGAACCAGTAGGACTTTGAAATCAGAAACGAGGTGCCCGTCAACGATCTCTGGTGCTTAACCGTCGACGAACGTGGACCTCACACACTCAAACAATTACTTTGCCCTCAACGGTAGGAAGGTTGTCAATCTTCCCGGTCTGCTGAAAACAAAGCGGTTAAAACGTATGGTGAAGTGGATGAAATATGGAAACGGACCAGCGAGCAAGTGATTATGAGAAGCAAGTAAACGGTGTTGTAATCAATGGAAAAATATGGACCGGGGGCCATGGGTTCACTAGTGGTGTCTCTCCATAAGATAAAATACTCATATGATGGATAAACAAATTACAGCTAGGCAATTGACAAGATTATGACACAAACTTAATCTAGCTAAATCAAAGAGTTCATGATAATATTCATGTAGACATCACAACAAATAACAAAGACCATCATCCGGCTACATCTTTGTCTAAAAACTCCATCTAGGGATCGCTATCCATCATTTCACCCATCGGTATTAAGTTGCAAGCAACAGACAATTGCATTAAGCAGCATGGTGTTAGCAATATTTCTAATCACGAAGACATAAACACTGTTGTTTTAACCTTAGTAGCAATGACACACCCTCGGCTTGGCATGGTTCTGTCACTCAAGCGCTAGCAAAAAAGGGGGCAAGAACCTACCATCTAGCATAAATACGCTCTCTTGGAGATACAAGTGCTCACTTGGCCAAATTAACTACCTACATCAGAGAGCGTGCCAGAACATAAATTAAAATATAAGAACCATGCACAATCTGGTTATAGCTTCATAATCCATCGGATTCCAGCAAACATATCATATAGCGCATTACAATAGTCGATATTGATCATATTAGGCAGCTCACAAGATCATAAACAATAAGGCATAAGTGAGAGAGACAACCATCTAGCTACTGCCATGGACCCGTAGTCCAACGTGGAACTACTCACGCATCATCCCGGTGGAAGGTGATGTCTACTACACGCTTCTATTCTTATAGACTTGTTGGGCCTCCAAGCGGAGAGATTTGTAGGACAACAGCAAATTTCACTTAAGTGAATAACCCAAGGTTTATCGAACTCAGGGAGGCATAGGTTGAATGTATCCCTCTCAAGCAACCCTGCAATTCAGATACAAGAAGTCTCTTATGTCCCCAAAACACCTAATACAATGGCTAATTGTATAGGTGCACTAGTTGGCGAAGAGATAGTAAAATGCAAGTGATATGGATGGTAAAAGGTGATTTTGTAATTCTGTAATAAAAATGGCAGCAAGCGAACAAGTGACAAAAGTGACTTAAAACGATGATTCAATGCTTGGAAACAAGGCCTAGGCTTCATACTTTCACTAGTGGCAACTCTCACATCATTAACATAATTAAACACATGATATGCAACGTAGACGTTACTCGGAGATCATACTTTCGTGGACCAAATAGGATGAGAATCGCATAGGGATACAAAAGCACAACTTAAAGTTCGTATTCCACATCTATGGACACTTCATGCTATCACTATCGGCATCCAAAGATAGTACTAAAAAACACCACAACCTATTTCTTAAATAGTCTCTTTCTAATACATCCACGGCACGCGCGCTGTCACTGTTGCACCATGGAGATTATACTAAATACAAGCATCAAGAAACCTCATGATCTATTCAATTCAACAACAATAAAGAACAAACTCATGATGAAAATCCTTCCAATCTATTATCAATAGAGTCACACACGGCACGCGCACTGTCACTTTCGCACCGTGATCACAAGGTAACTCCGGAAATCACACTAAATAACATCACTTGAGCATCATCATATCCATTACATAAGGGGAAACATCATGTATTCAACTATACTAACAATGCCACGATCACAATCAAGATCACATCATGGGAGAGAGAGATAACCATATTGCTACTCGCACAAGCCTCAGCCCCCGCAAGGGACTACTCCCCCCTCATCATGGGAAGCAGAGTGTCGATGAAGATGGCTCCCGAAGGTCGATCCCTGAACCGGCAGGGTGCCAGAACAGGATCAATCTGTCCCCCGAAACTTATCGGCGATGGCGGCGGAGCTCTGTTGCGTTTCTGGGAACATCCTTTGGGGGTTAGAGTTTTTTCGTCGGGGGCAATTTATATGCCAAAGGGCATTGTGAGGGGGTCTCCGAGGGGCAGCCAAGGGTGGCGGACGCGGCTCCCCTTAGACCCGTGGGTGGGACCCACCCCTGGGCTGTGGATCCCTCCCGGGGTCGCCCTTATGGCTCCGGTCATCATTTCCTCAATAAAAAATCATTGTAAATTTTCGTCCAATTCCGAGAATATTTCCAGAAGTTACTTTCTACAACAAAAACAACACAAAACAGGGAACTGGCACTGGGCATCTTGTCAATAGGTTAGTCCAATAAAATGCCTCGAAATGATATAATATGATAGAAGAAACATGTGACATTGGTATAAAACAAGCATGGAAGAATCAAAAATTATTGATACGTTTGACACATATCAGAAGGCATGGCGATGAAGAGCCTTATGAGATCGATCTCCCCTCCGGCAGGGGATCAGCTTAAGAATCCTCCTGAATTAGGTTTCGAGATGGCGGAGGCTTCAGGATGATTTCGTGGAAAATAATGGCCTCCTTGACGTCATAAGGGTTAATGGATTTTGTAAGCGTCGGAGGGGGCCAAGCGGACCCACCATTAGCAGGGGCGGGGTGGGCTCACGGGTCCCCCCAGGCCGCGGTTGTAGCCCGCCCCTGGCCCCTGAGTGGCCCCTCAGGTCGCCCTCCGGACTCCGTCTTCGTCTTGGCGTATAAAAAATCTCTATTAATTTTGGTCCAATTTTAAGGAGTTTTCCAGAAGAGAATTTTCTGAAATACAAAACAGCAGAAAACAGTGAACTGGCACTGGGCAGCTTGTCCATAGGTTAGTTTAATAAAATGTCTCAAAATGATATAATAAGATAGTGAAAACATATGACACTGATAATAAACAAGCATTGATTAATCAAAAATTATAAATACATTTGACACGTATCAGTTTGCACGCATACGGTCATTCAGATTAGTTCCCATGTCCCATTAGAAAGAATCAAGTCCATCTCATTATGTACAGCTTCTTTCCATTCATCCGCATCAGGAGATGTGTATGCCTCTGCAATGGACGTACGAGTATTGTACACAAGATACACAATGAAATCATCACCAAAGGATTTTTAAATCCTTTGTCTGTCGCTCCTCTTGGGAGCTTCATTGTCATCCTTCTCCAGGACAGTCTCAAGTGGTTGTTCAGAATGATCACTAGATGTACTAGATTCAGGAATTATCTCAAAAGAAATTCTAACAGTGCTATGCATATCTTTCAAAGAAAACATATTCTCAAAAAATGTTGCATCACATGATTCCATTATAGTATCAACATGCATATCAGGAAACTCAGATTTAACCACTAAAAATCTATAACAAACGCTACGTGGTGCATAGCCCAGAAAAATACAATCCACTGTTTTATCGTCCGAGTTTGCGTTTCTTCGGCTTTCTCTGTTAAGTCCAAGCTCTCTATAAGTGGAAGGTTAACTGTACACTCATATGACACTAAATCACTACCTGCTAGTACAAATTTTGAGTGATAACTGATTAACTTCACCTACTCATCTCTGGAAGAAAAAACAGAACCATCCTATTATATAATTACTTGTTGAACTGAACTTCATTCACTAATTCTAAATATCAGTAGCTGATACACACAAAGACATTTACCAAGTACTGATATACAGAAAATCGAGTTGCCTCCATGCTATAAACTGTACAAGTCGATACAATTGAGTGAAGAACATACCTTTCTGATGCCATGGAGAAGGATGTCGCAGAGAGGCGCTCGACCTGGAGCTGGAGCAGGAGGAGGAACTAGCGGTTGCAGAAGGAAGCCGGGCGGCGGGGTTGCACGGCCTCCTCCAAGCGGCGACTTTCCTGGGGGCACGGAGAAGTCCAGGCCGGGGGGCTACAAGAGGTCGCGCGTCAGAGCGCTGGAGGGAGAAGATATGTAGCTCTTCAACATGGCCACCAAGGTCACTATTGATGATAGTAGGCGAGCATCCTTCTAGTCCTCCTCTTCGCTTAATGGTGCCACCCCTAAATCGGTGGCCCCTTTGGTTTTCATAGCCTCCAAAAGGAAGAATATATGCGGCCACGATGCCCTAGACGACCACCAATGTGATGCTGACATCTGTGTGAAGGGCTTCACCGCACATCACCCAGTTCATCAACCTTTGGGGTTTGCTCTAGGGAGTGTCTTTGTCCCTCACACACACATAACACCATCATTTGGACTCTTGTTGCTAATGGTCTTCACTCCACTGGCTCAGCATACAAGGCCAAGTTGCTGGTATCTACTCACTGCTCCTTCACGTCGATCCTTTGGATACCATGGGCACCTCCCAAATGCCGCTTCTTCGCCCGCCTAGCAGCTCAGAATCAGTTGTGGACTCTGGGCTCATCAATCGGTCTGCCTGATGCGTGTAAATTATACGCATCTTTATTCACTTTTAAACCGTATCCTTGTTATTTGTTTGACAAGATATATACTCTATACCTACCACTAATCACTAATGTACAATCAATTACAAAATCTCTTTGTCATGATTTTTATCTGCAGTTTTGGACGTGAAAATCATTGGAAATCTGAGCAAAAAGGAAATGATCAAGAGATAAAATGTCAAGTCATGCTGCCTTCGCAGCAGGCGTAAGGACTGGAGGTACGGTGGCGACCCACTGTACCAGCCACTGTACCACCTGTCAAAGCGACCGTCAGATCAAACCATCCAAAAGTCATCACAGAGCCGAGAGCTAATTCGCATAAGAAGTCCTGTAAAAACCTAATCCCATCCGCTGCTACTATAAGAAGGGGAGGAAAGAGCCACCAGAAGAAAGACAGCATGGGGCGGGGGCGGACAGTTCACAACGGCGTACTGCAGTTCGGCGGTGTCGGCTATCCAAATCGATTCGGTGAGCAGGTCGGGGCCGTCCAGTTCGTATTGGCCGTGCGGCGGGTGAAGACGCACGGAAGAATTAATCAGTCAAGTAGCAAGTGGGTGGATGGATCAAGGAGCAAACAAATCCATGCAGCCGCAAAGCTAGCTAGTTCCTCGATCGGCTGGTGAGAGTTCCATTCCAAACGTACGTACGGCTTCATCATCTATCAATTGACTTTCTCTTTCCCCAAATCGACCAGGAACACGTCGTTCCATGGCATCCAGCTCCATGCGACACTGCGAGCCAACTCTCGCTCGCATACGCCATTGCCTGAAGGCTGGGGCGTACAACTAAGATGGCGACTTTCTGCTGCCGCCCGCCACGCTCATGGACATGTTCGATCCGATGTTCGTGCAAGGTACGTATTTAATCGGATCGCCCCTTTTGATGGCATGTCGATCTCCGTGAGAAAATTTAGATACAATCTCTTATGCTGTTTGCATTGGGAGGCTAGACATTGTATTGGGTAATTGGGTTGAATGTTCAATGGATATTGATATTGAGATTGAACGTCAATATTTATGTTTGGATGTGTTAGATATTCAGATCCATACTACATATTGAGGTTGAATGTCAAATGGTGTTTGGATAGTATAAGTGAGGGTGTCGGGAAGGAGGAGAGGGAGGTGGGAGAAACAACCGGAGGAGAGGGAGACGAGACCAGCCGGAGATGGAGGGGTACCTACGTGCCGACGCTGCTCAGGTAAAGCGCATGCGAGGATTAGGCTAGAAAGAACTGGCTTCACGGTTATCTGTTCGCGGGCGAAGCTGCTTGGTGCGAATACCCAGCCAATGTCGAGCATAACCCCTCGACATCAGCCCCTAGTTTTTTGCGGTTCGAAGCTGCATCTCGATATCGAGAGTAAATATGCAGCTCCAATACGGGAGCTCCTATATCGCGCCCGCAGGTGACGTGATTGGCCTCGGCCGCTTCAAGCGAGTGGCTTCATGGGCGGGTCTGGAGCGGCCCAATAAGGAAAGCAATGTCTTTTTCATTTTTGCATTTTAAATCCTAAGAAATTTCAATCTGGATGATTTTCAAAAACTGAAAGCTTCTCGAATACGAACAAATTTTTGAATGTGAACTAAAATTTGAATTTGAACAATTTCCGAATATGAACAAATTTTAAATTTGAACAACTTTTGAATATGAACAAATCTTGTATTGGAACAATTTTTGAATATGAACAAAATTTGAATTGGAACAATTTTTGCATATAAACAAATCTTGAATTGGAACATTTTTCGAATGTGAACAAAATCTTGAATTAGAACAATTTTCAAATATGAACAAAAATATTAAATTTGATCAATTTTCGAAAATGAATACACTTTGAATTGAAAACAAATTTCATATATGAACAAAACTCGAATTTGAACAATTTTCGAATATGAACAATTTTCAAAAAAAAAATCAAAATCCTAAAAAGTAAAAAAAAACAAGAAAAGAAAAATATTGAAAAGAACAAAAAAGAGCAATAAAAAGAAAAACAAAAACGAAAGAAAAGAAGAACTGCGGAAACGAAAACAAAAAAAAGAATACGAAAAAAGGAAAAAAGAAAACCGAAAATAGAAAAAGAAAAGAGAAAAAGAAAGTAAATAGAAAAAATAAAAATCGATCAGATGGACTGGCTCATACGCGCTCTTATTCAGACAACGCTGACGTTCTATGTCGCTAATGAGCAATATAGGATTTGCGCTCCAATGTCGTGACCCGCTAAACAGGTGAAATCGGGTTATTCAGGCCCGCCGATTCCCGAATGTCCAATACAGAAATTTCTAGATAAAGGAGGAATGGGTGTGCTTAACCTGAAAATCCAGAATGAAGCTCTATTGCTGAAATTTCTAGATAAATTTTAAAACAAGACTGACACACCTTGGGTGCACCTAGTGTGGCAAGCACATTATACTAATAAAATTCCACATGCTGTGGATGCCTGTGGCTCCTTCTGGTGGAAGGATGTGTGCAAACTGTCACCAATTTACAGAGGGATTACTTCATGCAAGGTAGGGTCTGGCAGCTCTATATTATTCTGGAAAGATACATGGGGGAATCCTTTGCCTCTGATCAGTTTTCCGGAGCATTTTCTTACTCTCTGAATGAGGATGTTTCTGTTGGTGATTTTCTCTCAGCCAACACTCTTGCTGCCAACTTTGCTTTGCCTTTATCTCCACAAGCTTTGCAAGAGGTTAGAATGATGCAGCTTGCCACTGCTGATATTGGCCTCAATAATGACTCTCATGATCAATGGACCTATGTCTGGGGAGCTGAAAGATGTGCAGCAAGGCAATATTATAAATTTTGCTTTAGAGAAATAACCCCTCACATTGCCTTCAATTGACTTTGGAAAGCCAAATGTGTGCCTAAGGTTAAATTTTTCTGTTGGTTATTTCTACCAGACAGGCTAAACACAAGGAATATGCTGAAGAGGAGGCATTTCAACATTGGTAACAACTTTGAATGCTCAATGTGTAGCTCTCAAGTGGAGGAAACAATGGAACATATGTTTTTCCATTGTGACTTCAGTAAAAGTTGTTGACATAAAATTGGTTTCCCAATTTCTGCTGACTTATTGGCTGACAGATTGCAGCTGATAGATTATTCCAGAAGCCATTGGAGGAAAATCATGTTCATGGATGTGTTTGCCATTGCAGCCTGATGGTAGATATTGATAAGTTGGGTGGTGCCCCAAGCGAAGGAGGAATTGCAGCTAGTAGCAGTTTCCCTCAATTAAGAACTGAGGTTTATCGAACCAGTAGGACTTTGAAATCAACAACGAGGTGAATGATGAAGATCTCTGGCGCTTAGGGATACCTTCAACAGACGTGGACCTGCACACACTCAACCAAATACTTTGTCCCCAACGGCGGAGAGGTTGTCAATCTCTCCGGTCTCGCAGAACACAAAGCGGTTAATTGTATGATGAAATAGATAAAATATGAAAAGTGACCAGAGGAATAATGATAACTAAAAGCAAGTAAATGAGGTTGTAAACAATGTAAAAAGATGGACCGGGGGCCATGGGTTCACTAGTGGAGTCTCTCAAGTAAATAAAATATGCATGTGATGGGTGAACGAATTACAGCTAGGCAATTGACAAGATCATGACACAAACCCAATTTAGCTATGACAAAAAGGACATGATAATATTTATGTAGGCATCGCGACAAGGAACAAAGACCGTTGAGTACAACTGCGTCTTTGTCCAAAAAGTCCACCGTGGGATCGCTATCCAGCCTGTCAGCCAACGGTATTAAGTTGCAAGCAACAGACAATTGCATTAAGTAAAGTGCATGAAGTAAGCAATACTAATATCAAAATAGACATTAACACCGCTGTTTTACCCTTAGTAGCAACAGCACACCCTCGCCCTTAGACGTTTCTGTCACTCGTGCTCAGGAACAAAAGGGGGCATGAACCCACTATCTAGCATAAATACCCTCTCTTGGAGATACACACAATCACTTGGCCAAAGTAACTACGCACATCGGAGAGCATGCAAGAACATAAATTACTCATATAAGAATCATGCACAATCTGAACATAACTTCATAATCCATCGGATCCCAGCAAACACATCACATAGCATTAAAATAATCGATCTTGATCATGTTAGGCAGCTCACAAGATCATAAGACATGAAGCACAAGAGAGAGACTACCAACTAGCTACTGCCATGGACCCGTAGTCCAAGGTGAGACTACTCACAAATCATCCCGGAGGAAGGCATGGTGATGAAGAGCCCTCCGGGATCGATCTCCCCTCCGGCAGAGTGTCGGGATCAGCTTCAGATTGGACCCCGAACTAGGGTTTTCGGTGACGGCGCGTCGGGGTCGAGTTTCTGGAAAATAATGGCCGCCTCGACATTTTTAGGTTTTTAGGGATTTTATAGGCGTCGGAGGGGGCCGAGGGGTGCCCCAGGAGTAGGGGCGGGCCCCATCCGCGGGTCCTAGGGGGCCGCGGCAGGGGGCCGCCTGTGCCCTGTGGGTGGCCCCTCAGGCTCCCCTTTGTTCTTCCGGTGCCTTTCATCGAGTAAAATTCTTCGTAAATTTTCGTCCAATTCCGAGAATATTTCCAGAAGTAAATTTTCTGAAATGTAAAAACAGGGAACTAGCACTGGGCATGTTGTCAATAGGTTAGTCCGACAAAATGCATAAAAATGATATAAATGACAGTAAAACATGTGACAATATCACAAAACTAGCATGGATCACTCAAAAATTATAGATACGTTTGAGACGTATCAGCATCCCCAAGCTTAACTCCTACTCGTCCTCGATTAGGTAAGTGATAACAAATAATTTTTGATGAGACATGCAACCAACATAATCTTGATCAAGATAGTAATGCAAAGCACATGAAATGAATAAGGTGATCCAAAACAATTGTCTATAGTTGACATTAAGAAAACAATGATTAACAAACGCTAGCTAACAAATGCTAGAAACTTTTCGTGAATAAGTGCGTTGGATACATGGAACCATACGTAAGGTTTAGAAAGAAGAATTACGAATTATGTCTCCAATGTAAAGTATCAATCATTCTTCAAAGTATCTAATTAGTAATTCATGAAAATAGCCAAGCTCAAGTCAGGTGTCCTAATCCATCTACTTCACAAATCAACTATTTCGAAGTCTACTCAACTAGTGCAAGTAAGAAGTGGCTTTGGCACCATTATGTTATGGCAAAGAGAACAATGATGGAGGTTTGGAAGGTCAAAAAAAGGCTCAAACAGTGGAGAAACTAACCACAAGACAGAAGGAAGTCCCGTAGTTGACACTGTATGAGGAGTAGTGATTGCCATGCAATGGATGCACATAGAGCTATAAGTGTAGGAAAGCTCTCCAATGGAACTAGTGGGGTGCATCCAACTTGCTTGCTTAAGAAGACCTAGAGCACACTTGAGGAGGCTCATCCTTGGAATATACAAGTCAAGTTCTATAACGATAATTCCCCACATAGTTATACAAATGGAACATAAAAACTCTCAATAATGAAGTGTAGGTGTTAACTAGCACAAGTGTGGAATAAAGGATAGTAGTGCTGCGCCCTCTCTCTTTTTATATTTACCTTTTTTTATTGTGGCCTCCATGGCTCTTTTAAATTTTCTCTCATTGGTCTCTTTTGGACTCTTTTATGTGGCCACTTTAGACTTTTTTCAATATGCTCATAGGTAGGGGCAACACTCTATTTTTACAAGATGACCATCACACTTTTGGTACTCATAACTCATAAGACTAATACATGATGTATAAAAGAAGATATGCATGATCAAGCGTAGTGTGGAAAATGACGAGGCTATGACTCGGCAAATCGCTGGGTCGAGCACCCCGGGTTGATTGAGGGGGAGAGAGATAAGCGCTGGTGATCACGATGGCTAACAGGCGAGGCGTTTACCCAGGTTCAGGCTCCCGGAGGATAAAACCCTACTTCCTGCTTGTCTGGTATTGATGTTGAGTGTGGCTACAATGGCGAGATGGCAATCTCGCTAGGGTTTGAGATGGCGGCTATGAGCGTGAGCGTATGCGTTCGCGTTACCCTAGACGAGGGACCCTCCTAGCCTTTATATGGTAGGCTAGGTCTCGGGTGAACGGTGCCGATGGCACTTACAAGACGATCGAGGCTGATGACCTAACGTCGACTATCTTGGGCCGCACGTCGTCCTCCTTGGGCCTTCCTTGGGCCCTCGTCATAAGGCAGATGTTCTTGGCGTGACCCAGGTACCACCACCATGGGGTAGTCAAAGAGTGACCCCATGACAGAAAAAATGTAGAACATGTGGCAAGCCACGCTGCACACTAACTCAAATGATCAAGCAAACTATATGGCAATGAAGAACGACATCAAGTCATAATATAATGATGGAGGTTGCATAGCAATGTATCTTGGAACGGGTATGGAAATGCCGTGGTAGGTAGGTATGGTGGCTGTTTTGAGAAAGATAGTTGGCTTATGTGTAGGAGAACAGGATGAAGTTCTCCCACTGAGTTGGATGTACTCGCGAAGTATGCACCAATCTCAATGTGAGAGAGGGCATTGCGCAGCACCGAAGAGGCTAGCAAAATATGGAAGTGGAAGTGCCAAAAACCAAAGCTCACAATGCATTTCGTATATTGCAAACAACTAGCAGTTTCAATGTTCCACAAATGGTTAGAGACACCCCGAGAGGGATCGTGGCGGCGACACAAGTGCCCCGTTGGCTTCCCCGACCGTTGCAGTAACTACCCACTAGGGACTTATTTTCAACTTAGTAGAATTCATGACACATTAGCATTGTTCACTTAGGTTGTTTAGTTCAGAAAAGTACAGCTCCATGCTTTAATAACACCTCTCCACTAATCAGCTCCAACACCATTAACCAACACATTTTAACCATTAGTTATTTTAGTGCCTCAAAACAATTGAAGAGTATCAAATTATCCACACAGTGATCTACAAGACTATGCAGGTTTTTTCTATTTCATACTACTGCCACATGCATAGCATTTTTCCGATCTAACACATTAACCAAGCAACCAAAACAACTCTCCAACAAATATAAGTGAAGAACAAGAGAGTTTAACTTAACAACTAGCAGCTCTAAACAAGATAAAAGCTAAAGGCGAGAGCTTACTAGAAAACAGACAGTAGCTAAGAATACTCAAAAAGATATAAGTGAAACAAAGGAGTATTCAAACGAAAAAGCGGAGCGTGTCTCTCTCCCACACAAATAAAGCTAGGATCCAAAAAAGATATGACCAGCAAACAAATAAATAAAACTGAAAATAAAAAGACGCTCCAAGCATAGCACATAATATGTAAAGTGATGAAAACGAAGTTCAACGAAGACGACCTTATGATAGTCGATGAAGATGAGGGGATGCCTTGGGCATCCCCAAGCTTTGACTCTTGATAGTTCTTGATATTCAGAGGGGGTGCCATGGGGGCATACCCAAGCTTGAGCTTTGATCCATCCTTGATTTCTTCATATTCCTCTCCTTTGGAACTTAAAAACTCCCTTCACACAAAACTTCTCATAATTTGATTAGAGGGTTAGTGCTCATAAATTAAAATGCACATGTGTTCAACTCATGACAAATTGCAAACCAACTTCATTAAACATTAGCTACTATTTAATAAGCCTCAATGTGGCACTCTACCCCTAGAGTATCACATATGACGATGGTAAAGAGACAAATGCAAAATAAAAGCAGAATCTCTCAAAATCTGAACAGTCTGTAAAGATCGAATTTTTCGAGGCACTTCTGCAGATCAAATAAAAAAACTTAAAACTAACAAAAGATAGATAAAAGCATCAGGCTTGCTGTAAAAAATTATCAGAAAAATATAAAATTCTGGAGATTTTAGGATTTTCGTGCAACAGGCGCACAGAATCGATTTTTTTACAGCAACACAATACCTCGCACTTTCAATGCATTAGAGACTAAACTTGGCACAAAAAACCAAAAGAAAAAGATACAATGAAGTTTCTACAGTGGTAATAACTTCATAACTCAAGAAAATCACAAAGCAAACTGAAAATAAAAAATGGGTTGCCTCCCAACAAGCGGTTTTCTTTAACGCCTTTTAGCTAGGCCCAGTAATTTCAATGATGCTCACATAAGAATAAGAGTTGAAATGCACAAGAGAGCATCATGAAGAAAATATCAAATACATTTAAGTCTATCCCTCTTCCTATGCATAGGCATCTTGTAAGGAAATAAATCAATGAAGCATAAAGCTTCTAGCATAGGAAGGTAAAACAATAGCAACATAGAGAGAGGTGTTTTAGTAAAATGAAAGCTCCTCCAACCATATTTTCCACTCTCATAATAATTTTCAGTAGCATCATGAACAGACTCAACAATATATCTATCACTTAAAACAGGCTTTTCATGATCTACAAGCACATAATTTCGGTCCATCTAAAAAATAGTGGGATCTAACCCACTTTTAATAGCATCATAATTTTTATCATCAAGTAATATAGGACCATCATCAAGAGATTCATCATAGAAACTTTCTAAGCACAACTCCTCAATAGAATGCATCTCAATGGTTGTATTAAATATTGGATTATCATAAGATTTATCAATATAGCACGGATTATCATATATGACAAGATCATTTTTATCAAAAAGGGATGTTTCAAATGAATCAATGGGATCATAGCATAATTCTCCTTTTGTGAGAAAGGAGGGCAATTAAATAATGTATGAGTTAGAGAGTTACTCTCATTAGAAGGTAGAGATGGGTAGCTACTCCATTCTTCCTCCTTTTGTTCGTCACTCTCCTCCTCTTTTTCATCTAATGAGCTTCCAATTTCAGCAATTTCTTCTTCCATAGGATCCTGCATGGCATTAGTCTCTTCCTCTGGGGGAGATAAACCCTTAAGATATTCAGTAATATAAGCATTATCATCTTTGTAATTATCCATGCAATATTTAAGTATAGCAAAACTTTCATATTTATAAGGAGCATCATCAACATTTT
Organism: Puccinellia tenuiflora; assembly: GCA_012064385.1. NCBI lineage: Eukaryota > Viridiplantae > Streptophyta > Magnoliopsida > Poales > Poaceae > Puccinellia > Puccinellia tenuiflora. Next base: position 95,743 of record QRDG01001988.1, read on the forward strand.
CAAGCAAAGAAGTAATTTCATAAGCACCCTTCCAAGCAACAAATTCTTCTATTTGTTCCACATCATAAAAATCATAGTTTCCCTTAGCATAAGTTGTTAAGATTTCAGTATCATTGCAAGCACATTGGAAAGGAAGGTGTTCAAAATTCAAACAACATAAAGATTCATCACAACAATAAGATATGTCATATTTAAAGCACAAGTCTCTAGCAAAATTGTTCAGTTGATTTATTATTTTCTATAAATGTATCCCTTTTTGAGACAAGCGGTATTCCATATAATATTCTTTTTGTTCCTCTGTGAACCCGCCTTGCCAATAAGATCTAGTTTCAAAGAAGTTAACCATTGAGAACAAGTAAATAACTAAGCATACTAACAAAACGAAAATAAAGACTACACTAATTTTTTTTGGGTTTTAAAATTTTGCAACAAGAAAAATAAGCTAACGAGAAATAAAACAAGCAAGACAAAAACAAAGTAAAGTGATTAAGAGTGTGAGACTCCCCTTGCTGTAGCTCCAAAGTCCCCGGCAACGGCGCCAGAAAACTGCTTGATGGTAGATATTGATAAGTTGGGTGGTGCCCCAAGCGAAGGCGGAATTGCAGCTAGTAGCAGTTTTCCCTCAATTAAGAACCGAGGTTTATCGAACCAGTAGGACTTTGAAATCAAGAACGAGGTGAATGATGAAGATCTCTGGCGCTTAGGGATACCTTCCACAGATGTGGACCTGCACACACTCAACCCAATACTTTGTCCCCAACGGCGGAGAGGTTGTCAATCTCGCCGGTCTCGCAGAACACAAAGCGGTTAATTGTATAATGAAATAGATAAAATATGAAAAGTGACCATAGGAATAATGATAACTAAAAGCAAGTAAATGAGGTTGTAAACAATGTAAAAAGATGGACCGGGGGCCATGGGTTCACTAGTGGAGTCTCTCGAGTAAATAAAATATGCATGTGATGGGTGAACGAATTACAGCTAGGCAATTGACAAGATCATGACACAAACCCAATTTAGCTATGACAAAAGGACATGATAATATTTATGTAAGCATCACGACAAGGAACAAAGACCGTTGAGTACAACTACGTCTTTGTCTAAAAAGTCCACCGTGGGATCACTATCCAGCCTGTCACCCAACGGTATTAAGTTGCAAGCAACAGACAATTGCATTAAAGTAAAGTGCATGAAGTAAGCAATACTAATATCAAAATAGACATTAACACCGCTGTTTTACCCTTAGTAGCAACAGCACACCCTCGCCCTTAGACGTTTCTGTCACTCGTGCCCAGGAACAAAAGGGGGCATGAACCCACTATCTAGCATAAATACCCTCTCTTGGAGATACACACAATCACTTGGCCAAAGTAACTACGCACATCGGAGAGCATGCAAGAACATAAATTACTCATATAAGAATCATGCACAATCTGAACATAACTTCATAATCCATCGGATCCCAGCAAACACATCACATAGCATTACAATAATCGATCTTGATCATGTTAGGCAGCTCACAAGATCATAAGACATGAAGCATAAGAGAGAGAGACTACCAACTAGCTACTGCCATGGACCCGTAGTCCAAGGTGAGACTACTCACAAATCATCCCGGAGGAAGGCATGGCGATGAAGAGCCCTCCGGGATCGATCTCCCCTCCGGCAGAGTGCCGGGATCAGCTTCAGATTGGACCCCGGACTAGGGTTTTCGGTGACGGCGTGTCAGGGTCGAGTTTCTGGAAAATAATGGCCGCTCGACGTTTTTAGGTTTTTATTGATTTTATAGGCGTCGGAGGGGGCCGAGGGGGTGCCCCAGGAGCAGGGGCGGGCCCCACCCGCGGGTCCTAGGGGGGCGCGGCAGTGGGGCGCCTGTGCCCTGTGGGTGGCCCCTCAGGCTCCCCTTTGGTCTTCTGGTGCCTTTCATCGAGTAAAAATTCTCCGTAAATTTTCGTCCAATTCCGAGAATATTTCCAGAAGTAAATTTTCTGAAATACAAAAACAGCAAAAACAGGGAACTGACACTGGGCATCTTGTCAATAGGTTAGTCCGATAAAATGCATAAAAATGATATAAATGACCTTAAAAACATGTGACAATATCACAAAACTAGCATGGATCACTCAAAAATTATAGATACGTTTGAGACGTATCACAGCCTGGAATATTTAGAAGGAGAGATATAATTTGTACTTCAATGTGGTTATCCCTGAACTGAGATCTTGGACAGATAGAGTTAAGGGGGATTTCTCCCTATTGGTGCATAGAACTAGAGAGGACAAACACCACTTTATTAGAACTTTTGTTGATAGCCTTTAATTTTATTTTCGTACTGACTTCTCGTTGTAAATATGTAACTGTGGCTGACTCTTTGTGTTCTTTTATATGAGAAGGCAGTAGGAGCCTTTCCTACTGTGATAAACACTAGTAGAAAACACCCATATAGTCCCGATTCATTTGAGCCATTAGTCCCGGTTCCCGAACCGGGACTAGAAAATTGGGACTAATGCTAGTCCCGGTTCGGCCATGAACCGGGACTAATGGGGTACCACGTGGCCTGTTCTGCAGCGAGGGGGGAGGAGCTTTAGTCCCGGTTCGTAATACGAACCGGGACTGATGTTTCTCTCTTCTGTCAGATATTTCACAGTTTCCAGAAATTCCAGAAAATGGTTTAAATTTGTAAAATCAATAATTTTTATTCTGTAATTCAGAAAAATATGAATAAAATATAAAAATGTTCAGAAAAATAAGAACTATTTGATTATGTCAAATGCATACAGCAATGAAGGAACCACTACATCATCGTCACGAATATATTACACACATCTCATTCGTCGTGCTTGGTCAAACATATTACAAACGGTACATGTGCACACACGAGTTTCATGCATATATACATCTCTTTTACACTCACCCTATCACTTCAACATTTCGATAGTATTCTCCATTCGGAGCTAGGACCTCTGCATCTAAGAATCCCGCAATTTCCTCTTCAATTGCTCGTGTGCGATCCTGTGGTAGAAGACCGTCCCGCAACCGTTCGATCTAATTTAAAGAAGGGGTCAATATATATGAATGAAACTAAACACAATTGATGGCAATAAACTAAAATTGTGAATATTGTTTACGCACTTCAAGTTGTTCTAAGTACCGGCCGCCCGTCTCATGGGTCGTCTGGCGAATGAACTCGCAAACGTAGTATCCACATAAATTATTCCCCATTTCCTACCTCAAGCACTTTACGAGAACAAAGTTCAATCAAAATAATAATAAAGCATGGTAATGGTATTGAAACTAGAATCAAAGAGATGCGCGGATGTAGCTAGTAGTACTTACATTTATTGGTTCAAATGTAAGCTCCGGCGCCCAAATACCCCTAGCCTTGGCGGTGAATCGTTTCCAAGCCCTGCCCGGCAAAGAAAATGAATAAAGGAGTTATATATTAATTACTTGCTATCAGTAAATGAACGGAAAGTTGCCGATATAGTGTCATAATGATTGAAATTACCTCTGGAGGCATTCCTGCATGTCCGCCCACTTCTCAAGGGGTTTACGTCTCGAGTCCATGACTTGTACTACTCCTTTGTCAGGTTTAATGATTAGCAGAATAAAGTGGAAGCTGCGCACGCATAAGTCATCAATTATACACTTAACATCGAGAAAGCGAAATAGAATGTGTACAAGACAGTAACACTCACTTGAAGTTGTAAGGAAATAGTATTTCTCTTTTGGTTTCGGAAAACCTTAACGCCTTTACCAAGTTATTCTCTGTGTCGATGCAAAAAATCATTGAGACTTTTTTCATGAACGAAATTTGGGTCAATGAACCCAATGTCATAGATTTGTCCTCTTTTGAATTGGAGAATCTTCATTCTGCATAATTAATATAGTGATGAGTAAGATTATACATGCAATGAACGAGGTGAGCTAGCTAGAGACTTAATTACAGAAATAATACTTACAGACAATAGGCACTGATGATAGCTTTGTCAAGGGCGTCTTGTTGGTATAACTGAAATAATTCAGAAAATTCAATCATTACCACGCCATCTCCATGCCCGTAATACTCGTTTTTATATCCCACGTGGATCCAGTTTGCCCCTTCCTTTGAGGCTCGCATGTACCACTTATGCAATCTTCGCATTTTTGTTGGTAGACCGTTGACTAACTCAGGTTTGACGAGAGGATACCCGTGCCGGTATTTGTATGCTACTTGCTGGAACTCTTGTAATTGGTCTAAGTACTGAGGAATAGACATGCCCTGAGCAGAGGCTGCTTCTCCGTACATTGCAACAAACTCAGGATCGATGTTGACCGCACCTCTGCTCGACCCCACCTCGTTATTGGAAAACACTTTGAGCGGGGGGCACGATTGGTTTTTCTGTTCTCCGAGCTGGGGAACTGATTTTCGGCTTGCACTACTACTCTTCGACCGCTGCTTATTTGCCTCAGCCGACTTGCGAATAGAGCGGTCATAGTCTGGTGTCAGCCTTGACGGGGGTTGTTCAAGGGTCTTCAGCATTTTGAAGACGGCAGCTTTTTCTTCTGGGGTGACGGGGAACTCTGGCGCTTTCGGCTTCTTCTTCAAATTAGCAAACCACCCTTTCATTTGGGCATTTGTGATCGCCTTATTTTCCTCCTCCGTACAGTCGTAAGGTCTCTTGGGAAGATTCTTATGAGGTACTTTTGGGAGGGGTGACCTTTTACGTTTCGGTGATCGGTTACCACTCCTCATAGTACCAGCGGTGGTACGCTGAGCCTGAGTGGGCGGAGACGACTGACGTGGCGGCGGAGACGGATGCGCTGGAGACTGGTGAGGCGGCGGAGACGGCGCCTGAGGCGGCGGCGGCGAAGAGGACTGTTGCGCTGGAGACTGCTGAGTCGGCGGCGAAGATGGATTGCTACTCTGAGGAGTCGATGGCCTTGGCGGCCAGTTTGGAAGCACGATGAATTCCTTTGGCCATAGAATGGTCCCTTTTCTGGCTTCTCCAAGTTCAGCCACCTCCCCATCTTCACTTGCAGGGTGTTCCAGCTTCAGCTCCTCAAATTCTTTACTCACTTCATCCACCCCGACAACAGCGTAGCCATGTGGAACCGGGGAGCAATGGAAAGTTGGTTTAGGTCCAATTGGTACGGCATAGCCGACCGCCACCTTCATGGTTAAGTTAAAAACTTTCACATGTAGCTCACAAGGTGTCCTCTCCGTGATATCATCCACTGGGTAGCAACGAAAAGGAGCCGTCGTCAGTGCATCATCATCAGCCTGGAGCGTGGTGGAAGCCACGCTGCTTTTCCGATTCGATGGGACGGTAGCATCGAGTGCAGCTTCTACAATGTGCCGCTGAGATTGGCTGGCAGTGCCTTGCTGGCTAAGTGCGTCAATTTGATTTTGCTGCCGCTTCATTGTTCCTTCTACATTACGCAGCCGGTCTGCAGCAGCGCATGCTTCCATTGCCTCCCTTTCCTTTCTCCTCTAATGACTTCTATCGGGATATTTCTTCCTGTCCTCGGGAAACCCAATTGACCACGGCTTGGAGCCTTCTGTGCCTCGTGTTCGTCCTTTGTGTTCTTCATTCCCAAGGGCGCGTGCGAGCTCGTCCTTCTCTCTATCGGGACGGAACCGTCCCTCTTCAACATCCTTTACTGCATTTCTAATGTCTTCGATGGGTAGTAGGGGATTATCTTTGTGTCTTCTGTTATATATGCACTTCCCTTCTGCGTCCAATGTGCCCCCATGCCCGTAAAACCAATTTCTTGCCCGTTCGACCCATGTGCATGGCTCTGGAGTGATCCCTTTAGCCAGAAAGTCGGCCTCAAGTTTCTCCCACTTAGGCATGGCAAAGGCGTAGCCACCAGGCCCCATAGTATGGTGGTACTTCTTTTTAGCAGCATTTGCCTTATTTGTTTCAGACTTTATCTGAGCTTCCTCCGATTTCTTGTACGCCACAAATTCGTCCCAGTCGTCTCTTATCTTCTCATACCCGTGATCGAAATCCGGAGTCTTATCTTTCAAGATAAAGTCGGTGTGCAATCTTTTCTTCCATTTGTTGAAGAGCTCGGCCATCTTTTTAAGAGTCCAGTGCTTGACTTTTTTTTCTAGGGCAACTTTTTTTCTCTCTGTATCCTCCTCATTCGGCTCATCCTCATCTGGATCCACCTCTGGCGCTGGTAGGGTGAAATGAACCATGACCTTTTTCCGAAGGTTTTCTTTGGCTAAGGGGCCGACATATCTAACTCCTCCCGCCCTTGGCTTATGCCATTCTCGAACGGTGATCGGGATGTAGTCCCTAACAACAACTCTGCATTGCTTCACAAATTTTTGTTTAACATCAGTGGGAGCAATCGGTTGGCCGTCTTGAGCGACTTCTTCGATCCTGTACCTTTCATGGTCATCCAACTTTTTGGTTGGGCCTCGTTTCGTCCTTACAGAAGATTTGCTCGATCCGGAGGGCTAAAAGAAGAAAGAGCGTTAATATATGTATATAGACAGCAGAGGCTTAATTAATTAATATATATATATGCACCTCGTCGGAGTTTGCAATATTTAATGTTTCACCGGAGCCGCCGGCTTCTCCCTTGTCGGCTTCTCCCTCATCGGAGCCACCGAGTTCTATGTCGCCCCAGCCGTCGGAGCCGTCTCCTCGGTTGAGAGACTCATCTCCCTCACCGGAGTCGTTCAGAAACTGCTTGGTGACATCGCCGCGGATCATATCCTCGAGGATATTTTCCTGATTTTCGTCTCTGCCGTGTGGTTCCATAGTTTCTGCAAAATGACAAAGTAGTAATTTAAATCAATAATTAAGGAATAATTTAAAATGGCATAATTCATAGCAACTAATTTCATAGCAAATTTAAGTAGTCCAATAATTAATTCATAACTTCAAAAAATGTACCACTAACGTTTGTTCTAACTTCTAACAAATATAAATGGTCCACTAATTTTTAAATGGTCCACTAATTCAAAAAAATTACCACTAACTTTAAAAATCCCTAAAATTAATTCTAACCTAAATTAATTCTACAATTTTGGCCTAACTTTTAAAAATTCCTAAAATTAATTCGAACCTAAATTAATTTTACAATTTTGGTCTAACTTTTAAAATTGCTAGACAAATTGCTAAATAATTATTCTAACTAAAATTGCTAGATAATTATTCTAACTAAAATTGCTAGACAAATTGCTAAAATTGCTAAATAATTATCCTAACAAAAATTGCTATACAAATGCTAACCTAACTAATTAACCGAAATAAGAAAAATAACACTAATTAACCTAACTAAGAAAATTTGCTAACCTAACTAACTAAGAAAAATTTAGCAGTAGGAGAGCATGGCCGGCAGGAGGAGAGCACGACCGGAGGAGAGCATTTTGGCGGCAGGAGGAGAGCACGGCCGGCAGGAGCTAGAGCACGACCGGAGGAGAGCACGGCTAGACTCACCTGGGGGCGGCAGACGAGCTCGTCGCGGGCGGTGGAGAAGGGGCCGATTCGGAGGGCGGAGCGGAGGAGGGCGGCGTCGGGTTGGGGGAGAATGAGCCTATTCGGAGGGCGGAGCGGAGGAGGGCGGCGGAGGGCCGAGGCGGAGAGGGCGGAGGAGGGCGGCGGAGGGCGGCGGCCGGGCTGCCGAAGGAGGCGCAATGGAGGCCGTGGCGGAGCAGAGGGAGTCCGGCACAGGGGGAGTCCGGCGGCGGGCTCGAGCGGCGCGTGGAGGCCGGCGGCGGGCTCGGGCGGCGCGGCAGATTTGGGCAGCCTGCCGGCGTCGTTTCCTTTTCCGCGCTCCTGGTCCTTAGCGAAATCGAGAAATGAGTTGGGGGAGAAGAGGAAGAGCAGTTATAGGAGAGGCCTTTGGTCCCGGTTCGTGGCTGGAACCGGGACCAAAGACCCTTTAGGCCCGGTTGGTGGCTCCAACCGGGACTATAGACCTACCCTTTGGTCCCGGTTCCAGCCACGAACCGGGACCAAAGGTCTTTTTCGGGGGGAGGCGCGCAAAGCCACCTTTAGTTCCGGTTTGTGGCTAAAACCGGGACTAAAGGTCCTTTTCAGTATGAAATTTTGTTTCCCGCCTTATTTCATATTGAAACTATGATCAACCTTGCATAATATTGAATTAATTTATATCTATTCAATTAATTTATATTTATTGAATTAATTTATATCTAATCAATTCATTTATATCTATTCATTTAATTTATATCTATTGAATTAATTCATATCTATCAATTTTTTTACATATCTATTCATTTATATCTATTCATTTAATTTATATCTATTGAATTAATTTATATCTAATCATTTCATTTATATCTATTATTTAATTTATATCTATTGAATTAAATTTATATCTATCAATTTTTTATATCCATTCATTTCATTTATACCTATTCATTTAATTTATATCTATTGAATTAATTTATATCTATCAATTTTTTATATCCATTCATTTCATTTATATCTATTCATTTAATTTATAACTATTGAATTAATTTATATCTAATCATTTCATTTATATCTATTCATTTAATTTATATCTATTGAATTAATTCATATCTATCAATTTTTTTATATCTATTCATTTCATTTATATCTATTCATTTCGTTTATATCTATTGAATTAACTTATCTAATCAATTAATTTATATCTATTGAATTAATTCATATCTAATCATTTCATTTATATTAATTGAATTAATTTTGCCATTTTCAATTTAAAAAATGGATTAACTAATATTTCAACGACCAAATACAAATCATTTGTCCTAACCAATGACAACAGTACGGAATGACAACAGTGGATCATTTGTCCTAACCAATGACAACAGTACGGAATGACAACAGTGGATCATTTGTCCTAACAATCTTAGTCATACTCCTGCCTAGGCCTATAATACTCGTCCTCGTAGTCGTCGTCGTCGCTGTCATCGGACGGCGCTCGTGGCTCCAACCTCGACGGGTGAGCACGCCTGGACTGGATGTGAGGGTAGCGCAGACGGGGGTTATCGCCGGCCGTGATGTAGTCCATGACGCTCTGGAGAGTCCGGCCACCCCACCACAGCCGGCGGCCGGCCTCGTTGAAGTTCGAAGGAGGCGGGTTGTCCTCCTCGTACCTGGCGAGCGCCATCTCATGCCAATTGATGAAGAAGGCGTCCCAAGTCGGACGGTACTCGGGATGCCAGCGGGGATCCATCCGCTGCTTCGACGTGAGCTCGAGGTAGTAGTGGTTCGTGATGGCTGCCCGACACGCCACACCTTGATGGACAGGAGGGACCGGCACGCCTCCGGCGCTCAGCCACCAGCCGGCGGGGACGCGATAGCCGGGCAGGCAGGGGTAGTTCGAGGCGCAAAGCACCTCTGCCTCAGGGTAGGTTAGAGTGGGTACGGTGGAAGCCATGGGAGAGTGATGAGGTTGCAGATATGAGTTTAGATGTGATATTGCAATGGCGGCCAAGCCTACATATATATAGTGAGAAATGGCGGGAAGACGAAGGCGGGAAGCGGTGGAAAGCGCGGGAAGAAGCACACGGATCGTGTGTTTCCTTCGAGCGCTTGTGAGCCGTTGGATCAGAGGTGTGTTTCTTTCGACGCTCCTTTAGTCCCGGTTCCAGCTACCAACCGGTACTAAAAAGGTGAAGATAAGGCACACATATCAACGCTCCTTTAGTCCCGGTTCTAGCTACCAACCGGGACTAAAAAGGTGAAGAGTTGCCCTATATAAGTACCCACCATGAGGAGGAAGAGGAAGAACAAGAGCACGGCAACAGCAGAAAGAGAAGACAGAGGACTCCTCTATGCACGAGCTTCTCGAAGATGTCGTTGGGCAGTGACCTATGACATCTTCGAGGGGCTCGGCATATAGAAGTGTTCTCTCAGTGCTAAGAGCGTTCTATCTACAAATCCTTCCATTCATCGACTGAATACAAATCATTCGGATTCCCTGCATACGTCCTACGGTGCATTTGATATGCGGGCACTCTTTAGCCACCGTAGGGCTGTATGCAGGTGAAACCGTGTGTTTTGTTCTATCTAGAAATCCTTCAGTTCATCGACCGAATACAAATCATTCGGATTCCCTGCATACATCCCGATGGTGCATTTGATATGTGGGCACTCTCTAGCCACCGTCGGGCTATATGCAGGGGAACCTTTGTGTTTTGTTCCAACTTCTTCTGAGTTTTTAGAACATAGTTACATAAAAGGTTTAATGCATCTTCTTTAATATATTATTACACATAACCAACATCCCCATCTAGCGTATGTGCCTTGCTTATGATCGCTATGATCGCTTCTTCGGCCGTAACCATGGAGCATCTTCATTATGTAACGGGATGCTTGGGTCAGTTTTCACTGTGAAGGGCGGAATTTCATCAAACTTATTATAATCTGCTGACATGTCTGTCTTGTCCTCGACTCCCACGATGTTTCTTTTACCTGAAAGAACTATGTGACGCTTTGGCTCATCGTGTGATGTATTCGTTTGCTTATTTTTTTCCGGTCTGGAGGATATGTCCTTCACATAGAAAACCTGAGCCATATCATTGGCTAGGACGAATGGTTCGTCTCTGTAAGCAAGATTCTTGAGATCCACTATTGTCATTCCGTACAGCTGGTCTACCTTTACCCCTTCTCCATTCATGTTAACCCAACTGCACCGAAACAAAGGGGCCTTAAAAGTAGGTCCATAGTCAAGTTCCCATATCTGCTCTATGTAACCATAGTATGTGTCCTTTTCCCCATTCTCGTATGTTGCATCAAAGCGGACACCACTGTTTTGGTTGGTACTCTTTTTATCTTGGGCGATCGTGTAAAATGTATTCCCATTTATCTCGTATCCTTGGAAATTAAATACAGTCGAAGATGGTGACGCGGCCAACAAGTAGAGCTGATCTCCAATAGTGGTATCATTCATAAGATGTAATCGAAACAACTGTCGAAAGTCTTCATGTGTTTTTCTTTAATCCAGGAGTCAGGCTTCCCCGGGTTTTTGGAGCGTACACTATTCTTGTGTACCTCGATATACGGAGCCACGAAGGTGGAACTTTGTAGAACTGTGTAGTGTGCTTGAGTGAAAGAATGCCCGTCACTACATATCATTGCTTTCTTTCCTAGCGTGCCTTTTCCACTAAGTCTCCCCTCATGCCGCGATTCAGGAATACCAATCGGCTTAAGGTCAGAAATAAAGTCAACATAGAACTCAATGACTTCCTCTGTTCCATAGCCCTTGGAGATGCTTCCTTCTGGCCTAGCACGGTTATGAACATATTTCTTTAAGACTCCCATGAACCTCTCAAAGGGGAACATATTGTGTAGAAATACAGGACCGAGAATGGAAATCTCGTCGACTAGGTGAACCAGAAGATGCGTCATAATATTGAAAAAGGATGGGGGGAACACCAACTCGAAACTAACAAGACATTGGACCACATCCCTCTGTAATTTTGGCAGACTTCTTGATTGATTACCTTCTGAGATATTGTATTGAGTAATGCACATAGCTTCATAATGGGTACTCGAACATTTTCCGATAGAAGCCCCCTCAATGCAACCGGAAGCAACTGCGTCATAATCACGTGGCAATCAAGAGACTTCAGGTTTTGGAATTTTTTATCTGCCATATTTATTATTCCCTTTATATTTGATGAGAAGCCAGCCGGGACCTTGATACTGCTCAGGCATTCAAAAAATATTTCTTTCTCTGCTTTGGTAAGAGCATAGCTGCTTTGACGCCCTTTATCCGTGTGCTTGTTGTATGGGTCTTTCATATGTTGTTGGTCCTCCCGCGCTTCTGGTGTATCTTTTGTCTTTCCATACACGCCCAGGAAGCCTAGCAGGTTCACGCAAAGATTTTTTGTCACGTGCATCATGTCGATTGAAGATCGGACCTCTAGGACTTTCCAATAGGGTAGCTCCCAAAATATAGATTTCTTATTCCACATGGGCACGTGTCCGGTAGCGACGTCTTTCGGAACAGATTGACCGCCAGGACCCTTTCCAAAGATTACTTCTATGTCCTTGACCATACCAAATATAGCATCACCATCAGGGAGGTTAGGCTTCTTCCGGTGATCTGCCTCACCTTTAAAATGCTTGCCTTTCTTTCTTACGGGATGATTGGTTGGAAGAAATTGACGACACCCCAGGTACACAACTTTCTTACATTTTTCCAAATATGTACCTTTAGTCTTATGTAAACAGTGCGTGCATGCGTTGTATCCCTTGTTTGACTGTTCTGAAATGTTACTAAGAGCAGGCCAATCATTGATGGTTACGAACAACAACGCTCGTAGGTCAAATTCCAGCTGTTTGTGCTCATCCCACACACGTACACCTGGTTTGGCCCACAACTGCAAAAGTTCATCAACTAATGGCCTTAGGTACACATCAATGTCGTTGCCGGGTTGCTTCGGACCTTGGATGAGCACTGGCATCATAATGAATTTCCACTTCATGCACAACCAAGGAGGAAGGTTGTAGATACATAGAGTCACGGGCCAGGTGCTGTGACTGCAGCTCTGCTCCCCAAAAGGATTCATGTCGTCTGTACTTAGACCAAACCATAAGTTCCTTGCGTCACCTGCAAAGTCCGAGAACTCTCTCTCGATTTTTCTCCACTGCGACCCATCAGCGGGGTGTCTCAACTTCCCGTCTTTCTTACGCTCTTCTTTGTGCCATCGCAACAACCTGGCATGCTCTTTGTTTCTGAACAGACGTTTCAACCGTGGTATTATAGGAGCATACCACATAACCTTAGCAGGAACCCTCTTCCTGGGGGGCTCGTCATCGCCCTTAATATCACCAGGGTCATCTTGTCTGATCTTGTACCGCAGTGCAGTGCATATCGGGCATTCATCCATATTCTCGAACTCCTCAGCGCGGTAGAGGATGCAGTCATTGATGCATGCATGTATCTTCTGCACATCTAATCTTAGAGGGCAGATAGCAATCTTTGCTTCATACGTAGTCTCGGGCAATTCATTATCCTTTGGAAGTTTCGGCTTCATTATTTTCAGTAACTTCTCAAATCCCTTGTCAGATAAACCAGTCTCTGCCTTCCATTTCAGCAATTCCAGTGTGGTACCGAGCTTTGTGCTGCCATCTTCGCAATTTGGGTACAGCAACTTTTTGTGATCCTCTAGCATGGCCTCCAACTTCAGCTTCTCCTTTTCTGTATCACATTCTCGCTTTGCATCAGAAATGACCCGACCAAGACCATCAGCGGGCTCATCTGATGCCCGTTGTTCTTCACCTCCTTCTTCTCCATTGTCTTCCATCGCAGTATCACCGTATTCTTCAGGGAACATAGGATAGTTGTCATCATCCTCTTCTTCTTCATTGTCTTCCATCATAACCCCTCTTTCTCCGTGCTTGGTCCAACAATTATAGCTGGGCATGAAACCTCTCCGAAGCAGGTGGCCTTGAAGGGTTCTCGAGGAAGAGTGCTACTTGACGTTCCGACAGTCCACACATGGACAAGGCATAAAACCATCCTCTTTGTTCGCCTCAGCCACATCGAGAAATTTTTGCAGGCCTGCAATAAAATCGGAACTGCGTCGGTCGCCGTACATCCATCGTTGCCGTGCATCCATCTGCATATCATATAATTAAGTTTATCAAATACCATTAGAATAACATCTTGAATAGTGAAATGACCACCGTACATCGATACATGCAATATTTGTATCAATTACAGATGAAAAGGACAAGGTTGCTAACCTCGATCGATCGGAGGAAAGAGAGAGGAGAAAGCTTAAGTGTGGCTCGGGCACCTCATATCATTTTGTGTGAACTTAAGTGTGGCTCGGGCATTTCATCGAACACCTCTAGTGCATAGCAAAGGAAAACAAACTAGCACCCACCTCTCACACCTCCTAGCAGAAAAAAAAGAGAGGAGAAAAGCTCTGCCTTGGTGCGGTATATATAGGCAGGGGAGGAGTATTAGTCCCGGTTCGTGCTATGAACCGGGTCTAATGCTCTGCGGGGCGCCACGTGTCCGGCGCGGGAGCTTTAGTCCCGGTTCATAGAACGAACCGGGACTAATACCCCCATCCGAACCGGGACCAATGGCTCACAGGGCCCTGGCAGCTCGAACCGGGACCAATGCCGGGCATTGATCCCGGTTTGTGGCCGAACCGGGCCTAATGGCTTTCCGAAAGGCCCTTTTTCTACTAGTGAAAGTTTCAAAAAAGATGTGAATACCTAAAACATCTTATATTGGAACGGAGGGAGTAATACATAGTGAGACCAGGTGAGTTTCTGGTGTTATTGGCATGTTAATTAATTTTAGTTACTTCTCTCTCTTATAATTAACTAAGAGCAACTCTAATAAATCTCCTATTTTAGGGCACCACCTTTTGGGTTTACAACACTTGTTTTAGTGTTTTAGGGCACCAAAAAAATGTGCTTTACTAGATGCCTTATTTTAGGGCAGGGTCGTTCCAACAGATGCCCTAAAATTCAAACTAAAACGCTCGAACACTTGTTTTAGTTCAAACCATAGCATAATTTTGACATAAACGACACATACATAAACTAGAACATAGTAAACTATACATTGTGAACTAAACTAGAACATACTAAAAACTAGAACATGCTAAAATCCGGATTCCCTCCTCAGCTGCTTCCAATCAGCACCGGAGTCATCATCGAATTCAAAATCCGAAAGTCCGAAAGAATCGGAATCAAAATCCAAAAGCCCGGAAGAATCGGAATCCTCGATCTTGATGACTGAAGACGTGGGTCCAACAATCGTCGAAGGGCCGGCCTCCGTCATTGTCTTCTTCGCGTTCCGACTCGCGTAGAACCCGTACTCCGCCATAACGAGCTCGGGATTCTTGTCGTGGACACACTCATCGGGTCCCCACTGTGAGCGACGGGAAGAAGGGCATGTACTCGACGGGTACCCGCTACGATGTAGCTGAATGCTTGTCGGGTGGCCCACTTGAATTCATGAAGCCTAGGCCCACACGGAGGCAACGGACGGGCCACGCAACCAATCTCTTGGAGCACAAGACAAGGACTCCATTACATAGTCAACTAGGACTCATGTAAACCCTACATGGTTACCTATATAAAGCCATGCAGGGGCACTCGACAAAGTGGGACAACAGACAATGGCACCGCCAGCCGCTTAAGCTTCTAAGCCGGCAACCACCATGTAAGACCTATATGTCATGATCATAGTGATTTATAGCAGGATGTAGGGATCCTACACCAAGGGGACCTGAATCTGGGTAAACTCTGCGTTTGCCAATATCGCTCATGGATTCTCCTACGACGCCTTACCCTACTCTCTAAGCTACCTCGTGTAGCGTCTGCCGTGTTAACCCCATGACAATTGGCACCATCTATGAAAAAAGCGGCGCTTGGAGTCGTAATTCGGACGGGATTCATCGAAATCTTCATCAACAACATCGACTACTTCGTGCTGCCTCGAATCAGGCGACTCGTGTGGCTGGACTGCTTAGTCAACACTGCGTGGGGACTCGACATCAGTATTATCTCGCGCACGCGTGGCTGATCCGATCTGCAGATGGCGATGTCGGCGGATCAAGTCCCGAGGAGGTAAGATCCATCCGCGGTGCAAAATCACGATGGTGCATGCGCTCTATCCATGCGCGGCCGATGGCAAAATGAACAAAAATAACCATAAAACGAAAGAAATTCAAAAAGTAAACGTACGTCGAAACTATTTCATAAAGCTAACCCTTTTGGGTAGCACCCTACACGAAGGTGCTATGCTCTACATAGCAGACCTCAGGCTAAGGCGCTAGTCGCCCTGCCTACGTGGCGGCTATGGGGCCCCACATTCGGTTGTGTAGCACCTAGTGGTTATACACTAGGACTTAGAATTTTTTGTCCAAAATTTGGTCGAAAATTGAAAGTTTGTAGAAAAATTAAAACAATTTCAGTAATTCAAGTCCAATATATAAGCAATCTGGGAAAGTTTGAGCCAATTTGTGTCGGTGGATTGAGATAAACATTGATTTGAATGTTTAGTTTCAAATTTTAGACGAAAAACTAAAGTTTCCAGAGAAACTTGAAAACATTCCTATAATTCAAGTACATATAGATAAGCAGTCTGAGAAAGTTTCAATCAATTTGGGTGGATGGATTGAGAGAAACATCTATTTATTTGAATGTTTAGTTTCAAATTTTGGCAAAAAATTTAAAATTACCAGAAAAAATTGAAAAATTTCCTGTAATTCAAGTCCATATATATGAGCAATCTCAGAAAGTTTTAATCAATTTTGGTGGGTGGATTGAGAAAAACATCGATTTGAAACTTTAAATTTTTTAACAAAATTTGAACTAAACATTCAAATAGATGTTTCTCATAATCCATCCACCCAAATTGATTGAAACTTTCTCCTTATCTATATGTACTTGAATTATAGGAATGCCCCCACGTGCGATGGGAGCTCCCGCCATACGTACCTGCTTGATCGTCCTGTTCGTGGTCGAATCGGTTTCTAAATAAAATAACGGTAAATCTATTCCTAGAACGGTCGGTAGTTTGTCTAATCTCTAGAACGTACCGCGCATCGTTCGATCGAGCGAAGGCAGAGCAACGATGGGAGCATACGAGCGGAGGAAGTGCATGCAAACAACTTTACGTCAGCCAAATTTAATATGAAATCCGAAAATTTAAAAACTTTTGTAGCCCAAATCGTTAATCCGATTTAGAATCCGTTTTCACCGTTGGACTAGTCGCGACGAGATCTTCGAAACTAGATCCCATATTGATAGGTTTCGGACAACTTTTTTTTGACCAAAAATTTACCCGCCCATTAACACTTAAGTTACCCAGCTGTAATATATAAGTTATCCACCTATTAAAAAATTAGTTCATATTTGAAGTTAGATCTCAATTTTACTTGTTCTGTGAACACCTAGTTTATAAGTGATCTACCACTTGGGATGGTAACTACATCGTGAAAAAGTGGGCAACTAACTGTATTGATGATGGTCTTGTGCTCACAAGTCGACATGTGTATCGTGATGACACTATCGACTTATGAGCACCATATTATACTATACCTTGGATAACTTACATACTATACCTTGGATAACTCAGGTGTTACAGGTGGGTAACTTTTAGGTACGAAAAAAGACTCGAAACACACCATTAATATGGTGGGTAACTTACATACTATACCCTGGATAACTCAGGTGTTACAGGTGGGTAACTTTTAGGTCCGAAAAAAGAGACTCGACACACCATTCATAGGGTGGGTAACTTACATACTATATCCTGGGTAACTCACGTGTTATAGGTGGGTAACTTTTTGGTCAAAAAAAAAGAGACTCAACACACCATTCATAGGGTGGGTAACTTACATACTATATCCTGGGTAACTCATGTATTATAGGTGGGTAACTTTTTTATCCAAAAAAAAGTCGTCGAAAGATATAAAAATGTGATCTAGTTTTGAAGATCTCGTCGCGGCAAGTTCAACAGTGAAAACGAATCCTCAATCCGATATAAGGTTTGAGTTAGAAAACTTTTTAAAATTTTGGATTTTCAAATTTAATGCCGATGTCATCAGCAATTTTGCCTTTTCTGGTACATGAAAAATAAACTCCATACATACCGTTCATAGTGTGGGTAATTTACATACTACATCATGGGTAACTCACATGTTACATATGAGTAACTTTTAGGTCGGTATAAAAGAGACTCAACACACCATTCATAAGGTGGGTAATTTACATACTACACCTTGGATAACTCACATGCTATTGGTGGGTAACTTTTAACCCCGAAAAAAAAGTTATCGAAACATATTAACATTGGATCTAGTTTCGAAAATCTCGTCGCGACTAGTCAAACGGTGCAAACGGATCCTAAATCGGATAAACGGTTTGAGCTACATAACTTTTTAAATTTCCAAATTTTGCATTAAATGCAGATGACATCTTCCGTTTTGACTTTTCTACATACCTGCTAGAAATCTCACCACGCGTTCTCTACTTGCCACTTTTTTAATCATTACAACCGTATTGTCCTAATGTTCTATAGTTAAGCTTAACTATAGAACGTTCTAAACGTAGCAGCGTCCATAAAATAAACTCTATAGCACAAAGCACGACAGTTTTTTAGGATCTACTGTATCAGGGAAGAGTCTCCATGATGGTAGGTAGATATATGCGTCGTCGCGTCGCCCTGGACCGATGCAAGTTCGTAGGAGTAGGATACAACCGGGAGATCTAGAAGATCGATCGAGGACCAGCGCGCGCACACGTATGTACGTGCGTGCATGGCCGATCTAGAGAATCCAGACGGGGGCGGCCTGCCGGTGGAGGAGGCGGCGGCGGAGCCAGCCGAGTTCAGCCGTTACTTGCTCATGTGCCTGCTGGGCTGCGCCGGATTGGCGCTCCTCTTCGTCTTCGAGCTCGCGATGCTCCGGAGTTCCGGGAATCCCTTACCACGCCGGCCAATGTCGTCGTGTTGCTCCTGGGACTCCTGACCGGCGTAGCCGGGTTGTGGTTTCTAGTCGTTCTCACTCTTCTCTATCGCGAGTGGTACGACGGCAATCTGGAGGGGGGCAGGATGGTAGACAGCTTGATTCAGTCCGATCGCCCTCTGCAAGAATCCATCCGTCAGTTTATACGTCGCTTCGGTGATGGATGATTCAATCTGATCGTCTGGCTTGTCAGGAACCGGCTGATCGCTTAATTCGGCGCGGGTGGACGTACGTCGTGGCCATCGATCGACAGCTCCACATCTATTCTTCAAGTGAAGATTCGCCATCCGCACATATTGAGGCTAGCGGTCTCATCATCCTGTCGCTGCTTTTGTATTTCTAGTAATTAGCATCATACATCTGTGTTAATTAGCCTTGTAGAGATGCTGATGTTGTATGTCTAATTGAGGTTTTTCCTTTACGTGCTTATTGAAAGTGGCCAATGTGGTTCCACACATGCTCCGGCCCCACGCAGATCGAGTGTCGCCGTCGATGGTGGGCAAAATTATGAGCTTAGGGAAGGCTATGGCTAAACAGTTTCCGGAAAACTAACACTTTACGTCGAAATCACAAAAAATACCACATTTTGGTTGGTTTGTCGCAAAATGCACTGATCACGAATTGAACGCGAATTGACGGCGAAACTGACAGTGGGCTCCACTTGTCAGTCGAATAAAAAACTGAGAAAATTGTTTCTGGGTGAGGTGGACTGTGAGCCCCACTTATAAGCCCAATAAAAAAATTAAAAATATCTAAAACAAAAGAGAAAAAGAGAGGAAGCGTTGACTCTAAGAGAGGAAGCCCCGTGGCCGACAGCGCGCCTCCACTCCGCGCCGCCCGCTCGCATCCCCAGCGAGGACGCGGCCGTACACGCCTCCATGGCAAGGACGCCGCCTAGCGCGCCTCCATCTCGCCGCCGTCCGCCCAACTCCTCGCCGCCGGACGCGTCGCTCACTGGTTCGCCGCCGGGCGGGTAGAGCCGTCCGTGCAGCTGGGCGGCCGCCAGCTCCTCGCCGTCGGCTGCGTCGCTCGCTGGTCTCCGCCACCGACCGCGTAGCTCGCTGCGAGCACCAGCGTGCGCCCGCCGCCGCCGAGCACAGCTCCCCGGCCGCCGCGCTCGCCGGCCGCTTCCCCGCGCTCTCCTCCACCTCAGGGTCGTTGCTAGCTAGCTAGCTAGTGCGTGGCTCTGTCCGTGCATGCGGCGGCATGCAGGGACGAGCACGGCGACGAGCATGGCGGCGCGGGCGAGGCTAGGATGAGCACGGCCATGGCACGGACGAGGCACGGTGATGAGCATGGTGGCGGCGCGGACGAGGCACGGACGAGCACGGCCACGGCGTGGACAAGCACGGCGATGAGCACAGCGACAACGCGGACGAGACACAACGAGCACGGCGACGAGCACGGCCACGGCGTGGACGAGCACGGCGGCGGCGCGGACAAGCACGGCGGCGGCGCGGAGGAGGTACGGAAACGAGCACGGCCACAGCACAGACGAGGGACGGCGATGAGCACGGCGGCGGCGCGGACGAGGCACGGACGAGCACGGCCACGGCACGGCGGCAGCGCGGAAGAGGCACGGAGCACGACGACGAGAGGAGCACGGCGACGAGCATGGCGGCGCGGACGAGCACGCCGCCGTCCCAGTTGGTCAACGAGGAAGGAGAGAAGAGGAAAAAGGATATTTTTTAATTAGGCTGACATGTGGGTCCAGGTCCATGTCAGCATTCGGGTGGGTCCCGCTCATCAGTTACGCTGTCAATTCCTGTTTAGATACGGATTTATGCACATTGCACCGAACTAACCAAAATGTGGTAGTTTTTTGTGATTTCAACGTAAAGTAGTAGTTTTTCGAAATTTAGCCCATAATATAGTAGTTTTATGCTAACTACTCGTAAACAGTCGAAGGTTAAGTTCTTCCGATGTGAGCTTAGGGACACTTTTCCGTTGACTGCTCGGTGTTCTTGTGTGACATCTATGAATACGCGGAACATGCCTCACATGTGTGTGCCCCCATTCTTCATACATCATTCTGTAGTAGGAACTAGGAAGGACCGGGCGGCAGCATGCCGCTCGCATGGACGTTGTGTGTAGCACGGTTATTGAGTTAGCCATAGTATATATAGGAACAAATCGGCAACATGTAATCGTTGATCTTTAGCCATGTGGAGTCACTCAAAATATATTTTGGAAAAATGTCAGCTATATGCAAGGCAAGATCTTCCTGCTAAGTGGTAACACGATGTATAGAGTCTGACACCTACCCGGTGTGCTGGAAGGTCGGAAGGAGAAGTATGATAAGTTTTGAATGGAAGCCCCGGTAAACGGCGGCAGGGTTGTGTGGAAGCTGCTCACATTTCCTTTGAAAAACGTTAGCTGTTTTGGTTTGTGTCAAATATTGTGTACGTGTTGGGTTACGTTTGGACTTGGAGTTGTATTAGGTGTGGATAGGTACGAGTAGTGTTAGAGTCGAACTTTTGTACCCTGAGTCTCCCATATAATGAGGGGAGCACCACGATTTGATAGCAGCAGGCGCGCAAGGGGAGCCGGCGGCTTGTGCCGGCGACCAAGACGGCCGGTGCAGCGGTATCAATGGGGAGGAGCGCCCGTAGTCATGCCCCGCAGAGTAGGCGAGTTCGCCGAACTGCGTTAACAAATCTCGGTGTCGTCATCGTGCTGTGATTGCTTGGTCCTCAGTAGATCGACTGTGCGCCTACGATCGTAACATGAGCCATATAAGGCTCATTTATATATGCGATATGTAAGTCAAGATCTTCAGTTATGTAGAAACTGGTTCAGATTTTCAACGCAAAGGGAGGGCGGATTTCAAGACAAGAGAGAACTTGGAGCTCGCTTGTACACTTATGGTAACGTCTTGAGCCCTGTAATTAATCAGGTTCCACAAGCAGTTAAAAGAGAGGAGGGAGTGTGGTCTGATTCAGATTGTGTTTCCGACGTCGCAGGAAGTAGTGTGAGCAACAAAAAAGGGTGGACTGGTATGATGGGCCTAATGATACTGAAACGGTTGATGTGTCTAAAGGTTCAGTGGTACATCGTCAAAAAGGACCAGAGAGCACGAAAAAATCTGAATGTGGAGAAAAATTACCGGGGATTATCTAGACCAGTGCAACAGGTCAAAGGATGTTAGAGGAGTAGAAATCAGTTGAACACTAAAGTTTATGAACAATCTTGCAAAGAAAATTACGTTACGCGTTCATGGAGTACCAATGCCTCATAAAAAGCAGGCCAGGCAGACTGAACGAAGTAACTTTGCAGAATCCCAATCGAATAGCTAGCAACAATTGGCGTCACAGTAGGCTTTTTCAAAGCATTGCAAGATGCAACTTATGGGTTCCAAGCAGTTCAAGGCTATACCAGTATCTTCTCAGACAGTTTAACAGACTTAAGTGCTAGGGAAAATATCTAATTTGTATGACTACGTACAAATCTGAGTAAACATTGTTAACAGTTTGAACAGCGTATTTATTGCCCAATTATTATATGAGCAAGGGCAGTAGAGATAGTCATGGAGTAATGTGCCCTTCTGTAGTGTGAGCAAAAAGCAAAGTCTGAAGCTAAACAATTGTCTTGAGAAGTTTTTGTTCTTAACAGAAGAGGATACGGTCACAACATTGCATTTCTGCCTAGCTGATTCGGAACCATTGAAATAATACTCTACACTGCAGGAGGTATAGGCTACTTAGGTTCATACTTTTTTTTTTGAAAGATCCAGTAATTGTTGGCTTTCAATATATATTAGCAGAGGGAAAGCTCGTACACAATCGTAGTACACATGTGTCATCCCAGGCAAAATTATGTTCGAAGGCGAACAGGAAAAAGAAAAGAAAAGTAAAAGAAAAGAACAGGGCAACGAGCCAGCCACCCTAGTGACATTGTTTCGTCACCCCTGCGAAGCACAACCACAGCCCCGCCTCATAGGGCCATGGATGCAGTGCTTTCCGAGGCCGCCGCCTCGGCGCACAACCATCGTCCGGGGCTGCCGCCCCGGCTTTCACCGCCCAGACGACAGAGCCACCCCTCATGGCCGCCGCAGACCCGGTGCAGAACAAGAGTCAAGATAACTCCAAGGCGACGCCTCCAATGAGATAACGACGTGAACGCCGCCGCCGCCCTCCATAGGAGCTAAGGTTTTCACCCGGGGAGACTTAAGGCACTCGCGTCGGTAGAGGATCGTCGCTTCCGAACGACGCATTCAAGAAGGAGAACGACGCCCAATGGCGCCGCCGTCGGCACCTAAGTGCGAGGCTTTCACCTGAAGCGCGATCTCGACCGCCAAGCCCTTAGGACCTGGGCTAAGGAGCAGCAAGCCAGAAGGCATGCCTCTGTCTTCGACCACCAAAACCATCCACATGCCACGCGGCCGCAACACCTCATGTAGTGACGACCGCGCCATGCAGGAGGGAGGCAAGAGCAGCCCCTCCGGCACCACGACCACCTGTCCACGGCCGCCGCCCCGACTTACTTCCAGGTAGGGGAACACCGGCCAGAGAGTACCTGCGCGCCCCAAACCTTAGCTGCGCTGCCGTGGCTGAACCGTGGCCACAGCCACCAGAAGAGCGCGCCGCTCAACACCTCGCCGACCATCTCCAGCGCAAGCGCGACGGCAGCTCGGACCCGCCAGGCCCAGATCTGGCCCGCACGGTCGAGCTCGAGGCGACCGCCGCATGGAGGACGCTGCCGCCCGCTCAAGTCGTGGCGCTGCCCACGCAGAGCCACCACGGCCGCCAACTCGCCGAAGAGACCCGGGGCCGCCGCGGTTCTGTTTCGTCCGAGCTGTTCAGGTCCATACTATAACAGTTAAAGTACTGATCTCTAGAAAGAAGTGACTGGGAGCATGTCATTGTAGCTGCATTTGATTCTTACAAGTGAGTTTGCTTGTAAGATGGCAGTTAAATCGATGCTAAAGTGGAACTGTTAGTTATTTGTGAGTGTCTAAGCATATAGTATGTCGAGAAAGCAAGCTGAAAAATTGTACATTGGTGAGGGAGCTGGTAGTAGTTCCTTCAAAGTGGACGATTTTCCTTTTTTTTGTGTGGTGCACTGTGGAAAATGTGCTATCTCTGGATAAGTGATTTCTCTATATCGGTGTGCTAGTAGATGGTGTTTTGTCAACTTGTTTAACGGCTTAAGTCCGTAGACTGTTGTAATGTTTTTTGCCAGTTTTAGTTAAATAAATAAAATAAATCTAGACCATATGTATCTCTTCAATGGTTCGGAAAAGAACAGTGGAAAAGAAGATGTGGTTAACCATGGTTGTATAAAGGCCTATATAATGGGTAAGAACATATCAAACTTTTCGCCGAGAAAAATGCCAATATGTGTTATCATGCGTGAATCATTAGATTAATACATGATGAGAAGATGGACACCGCAAAGAAAGTAGTCATATTGCAATCCTTGAAGTTCTAAGCCATTTTAACTCACCTTAAATCTGAGATTAATAGATTAAATAATATATTGGTATGCCACTTCTCCAAAAACAAATATCTTAGACACCACTCAAAATGGTATGCAAACAAAAGTAGATTTTTTGGCAAGAGGCCAGAAGTAGGTTACAAATTCATCTTCTTAAAAATAGTCTATGGACAAATAAAATTTGAATATTTTGGTTTCCTAGTTATTCCCTCCATTTTTAAATATAAGATGTTTTATGTCCCTCACATTTTGACTAGGTACGGACCCAAATGAGTGAACATACATTTTAAAACATGTCTAAATACATGTAGATACATAGGAATGTGGAAAAAAAATCTAAAACTTCTTATATTTAAAAACGGAGGTAGTAGCACGTAAAATACTTGTAAATGTTCATCAACGTTGCTTCCTACTCTCAAGTACAAAAGATTGCTTCGCATACTTGTTTCCTACTGGTTCAATGATTTTGGTTCTCAATCGAGAGAAATACTTGTTGTTGTGTTGCATCATCCCTTGTATCTGGGGTTTCCCAACATTATCATCACGCACAACTAAGATCAAGATACTTATTGTTCCAAATGGGTCACTTGTCAGTTCTCGGAGTTGTCTAGAGCAAGAAGTTATTGAATTCTATTAGAGTTTGTTTACCGAACAAGATGATACCCGACCAGGTTTGGTGACTCATCTTGTTGACATGAAAGTGGATGATTTAATGAACAAACATTTTGTGGTCCTACTATAGAGATGGAGATCGAAAAAACTCTTTTATGCACCCAAAACAGTGACATCTGATATGTACGAAATGTATCTACATTTTTTTATTGTTTCATACTATCATTATATCATTGTTGTATGTTTTTATTATGATTTTATATCATTCCAAATTATTTTGTTGGACTAACTATTAACCCAATGTCAAGCATCAGTTTTTATTTTCTATTACTTTTTACACGGTAGAAAAGGCCAAAAATAAAGTTCAGGGAAAAATTCAGGAATAATAAAAAACATCGTAACTTTTCAAGACGGACACGGAAAAGTGAAAAAAAAAGGCACCAGGGGGCCACCAAGAGGAGGCGCGACTGAACAACGCAGCAGGATGGGGGGGGGGGGGCAACGCCTGCCTGGCACGCGCACCCCCTCCTCCTCCGACCCCTCGTGTCGCCCCTTCGCCTATATATTCTTCTCAAACTTAAAACCCGAGGAGGAGACGCTTTAAAAACACGAAACAGAGCCGCCTTCTGCTACATTGTCACTAGATAAAGCATAGCTCCTCTTGCATTTGGTCGACGACGGTAGTATGTATGCACCGGTGATATACCCTCCTTTTAATTTTCCTTATTTCACAAATTTGGGAGCATTTTTTTGTTGAAATTATAGAGCATGTCTTTTTTTGCGAATTTACAACATCTTGTTTGGGTTTGTTGCATAGAGGGTTAAACGATCTAGAAAAAGGTTGAAGTGCTTGTGAGTCAATACTTTCCTTTTCCCTGCTAAAGAGGTGCATATAAGTTCACATGAAGAAATGGTAAATGTATGAATAATACACGTCAAAAAAAAGTAGGAGTATGAATAATACAAACAAGACAAGAAATCCAGACATAGTGGAGAAGAGATGAGTGACGCGACGTCGGCTGTTGCATGCACGCGTCTCCCCTCCCCTATCCAAATCCAACTCCACCCAAGTCGAAGTCGAGATCCAAATCCAGTTCCTCACCGCCCCCCCCCCCCCCCCCCCCCCGATCCGACCCACCTCCTCCTCGATCCTCCCCGATCTGTCGCGGCGAGGCTCGATTCGGAATCTGTGCCAGCCCTCTGAACAAACCCTAGCCGCCCTCTACCCGACCTGAGATCAGCACATGGCGTCTGACTCCAACGACGCCGACTTCTTCGACAAGCTGGTCGAAGACGACAATGATGAACAGGTGCCCCTGCTGCCGCCCACGTGGCCGCCAGCTTGACATGTTTGTGCTAAATCTCATAATTGCGGGTCAAAGCGGGACGCCGCCTTACAACCCTACATACAGACCAAAATGAGTGTACCAACAAGTTAAAACGGGTCTAGATACATACAAATCTGAAAAAAGCTAAAATATAACGCAACACGACTAGTATAAAAACTGAACATCATACTCGCCATTTTTCCTTTTGATTGTAAGTCAATATTTTTTGTAGAGCTCAAACATCTGGATACTTATTTCTTGAAACAGGTCAGATACAAGCTGGTATTATAGCATACAACGAAATAAAATAGATAAAAACAACGGCGGAAAGACTAAGCAAAGATTATTCAGATATGTCTAGCAGGTGACAAAGGCATTCGTCACTTTTCAATCTTAAACCCAAAAGAAATCATGTGCTCATGCTGCCTTTAATTTAATCCCAAACCACTTGATTCCTCCACATTTGAAGTTTCACCTGATGCTGCTGGAGATGAATTGGTACACTTGGAGATACTGCAAGTGCAATAGGTTGCATCTACAGGGGGCGGTCCTGCTAGTAGAGGACCGGACTTAACCACACTGTGCACCCTTTGGTTCTTCATATCAATGGCAAGAACCCATGACTTAGGGTGTAAGAATTTCACTCTGGGGGTCAAGTAAATAATATCACCATCGCCGTCGCTGGCATTCATGCCAAAAAAGGGGTCAGACACAGAGGTTCTGCAAGCCTCTCTGCTTCACCTCTGCCTCATCATGGCTGCCGTCCGGGAGTGACAGTGGCAGCTCGGATTCAGTGTAGTCACCGACAGCAATGTCAGAACCTCGGAGAATGCAGTCCGCGTGCCAATCATCAAGAGAATTACTCAACTTCTGGTTGCTCCAAGTGGTGATCGTCCAGCTATCCATTCGGGAGGAGGGCCACCCGGTTTCTTTATCATGCCCACCAAGCTTAATAATGTCAAATTCCAGATGGACGAACCTGAGGCGACCATTGATGAAGGAAATGCCACGAGAGTATACCTTGCATTGGTTAATACCCGGTGTGACGGATCAGGAGCTAGGATTTGCTTCATCGGAGGTGGCAGTGGCACACCTTGGAGTCTAGGCTTATCATCGCCCGACAGCATGTCACATAAGACGATGCCACGATAGAGATCGACCAAGCCTATGGTGTTGCCTTTGAATGTGATAACACTTGACGTCTTATGGTAAATGAGATGGTTCAGTTCCATGGGGATGTCCACCGGGAAATCCATCTGTGGCCGCTCGACATGAAGCGCCATAGAGGTCCAGTCATCAGACTTGGAGTCGAGCAGGTAGAGCAGGAAACTGTTGGGCGTGCACCCTTCATCAGGAACAAGCGCGGCAATGGTGTAGCTCGTCGTCATCGCCGCGGGGGACGATGCCGACCTGGTGGACTCTGTAGAAACGATCTTGAGGGTGCGGTAGCAATGTGAGTGATGGCTGTTTGGGCCGGGTCGGCACGGTAGATAAAGAAGTCGCACATGCAGAACCTCGGGTAGATATATGAAGATCCGACGTATACCTGGAGGAGGATGAGGTCGTCCACCATAGAGAGGAGTCGTGGGGGGTGGCGGAGAATGCCGTCAGGGCAGTCTACGTAGAAGTTGGAGGGGAGAGGTGGGCGCTCTGGGAAAAGAGAAACGATGATCTTCTCATTATTCTTCGTGCTGCCATGGGCGGTGGTGTGGTTCAGACTTTTGCCGACTTGGGCATAGGCGTGGAGTAGGACCCAGGATGGGCGGGGCGACTCACCGGAGGGGAGGACGGAGGTCGACATGGGAACTATCTTTTGGGACAACTCACCAGAGGAGTCTATGGAGGTCGACATGGTAGCTGCCTTTTGGGATGACTCACCGGAGGGGACGACGAAGGTCGACTTTTGGGACGAGTCTCCGGAGGGGACGACGGAGATCGACGCGAGAACTGTCTATTGGATTTGGAGGCAGATCTACAGACAAAAGGATGGCGGCGGTGGCTATGAGGGATGGGGGCCGGGAGCCCTGGAACTAGGGTTACCAATCCTCAACCATTATTACAGACAAAAGGACGTGTTTGTTTCACAGTTTTGTAACGTAACCTGATACGGTGATACCAGCGTTAACCGATACCGTTCAATCTTGTTTGTTTCGATTGCTCTGTAATCTGATAACACGGTATCGGATATACCAGTCTAATACAAATTTGATTCCGGCCAAGATCCTGTGTTATTGATCGATCGAATAACAATACAGCAAAACACCTCCGCTGCCGTGGACGATTCTCATCGCTGCCGCCGCAAAGCCATCTGCGGTCGCTGCCCGTTGCACGCTGTGTGCTGATCTGCTCTCGCTGCCCGTCGCAAGCCGTCCTCTGTAGTTCCGTGCCGCCGCCATCCTGCCGTCGTCGCAATCCGTCCTCTGTAGTTCCGGCACTGCATGCAAGCTGTCTACTGATTTGCTCTCGTTGCCGTCGCAAGTCATCCGTTGTAGTGTGCAAAGCGCGGTATGACCATTTGGCCTCTATTGTTTTCGTTGTATATAATGTTTCAACTGAGTAACACAGTTTTCCTTTTTCATTCAGGGTAAAGACACCAGGTGTAACTACCAGTCCCAGAGGTGCGACTGTAGGGCCTCGATGAAGCTGCTCCGAATGGAAGACAATGGCTGGTATGTTAGCCAGTTGATAGAGGAGCTCATCCATACGTTGTCCGAGTGTTGCGGCGAGAAAAGACAGTGGAAGTCCCATAGGAGTATTGATGCACCTCCGGAAAAATAATGTGTCGCTGAGGAAGGTCAATTGCACCCTAGGTAGCTTGTATGGAGGGGTTCAGGAGTTGCCTTCCACGAAAAGATCCAGTTCGCACCATATGCAAGGGAACACCGGCGAGCTACCAGCATTTCTGCCAAAGGAAGTTGAGTGAATTATCTGTTGCTCCTTAAGGATGTTTCTTTCAATGGATCTGGTATCATTTGCTAGCTGTAATATTGGTTTGGTTTCATCTGTATCGGCTATCTGCTTTTTGTGGATTTACTTTGTTGGACACCAGTCAGTATGGTTATTTTGTATTCGCTACCTCCTCCCAGACTGGTGTTGAAAAATCAGAACTAATTCAGACTCATTTCTCGTTTATGTATTTGCATCGATTGATTTGATACAATTCAAAACATCTTGTGCAAAAGTCTGGTGTTGAGTTTCATATGGTTGGAGAGTTTCTTGAGATGTTTCCTTTTCAGACAAATAATTTGTCAATCGACCAAACTTTTTTGGTTACCCTGTCTCTAGACAGTGTTCTCCACATAAAAACATGAAATCAAAGTGGTAAATATGGATTTAAAAGGTTTGCCCGTGAACACATCTTGTGCGAAATTCAAAGTGGTAAACAAGATGGCTCCTAAGGTATATGACGGATTCTATTCCATATAGTGTTTCCACATGACAAACTGAATTCAGTAAAAAATCAATGCGGACACTAGAGCCATAAGTGAAAGACTGATCAATGAAACAAAAAACTGGGTAAATATGCTTCATGGCATAATTTTCCACGAGATGGAAGGGTTCAACACGTACAACAGAATTGGGTTTTGCCCCGGAATAAAAAAATCAAAACATAGTATCTTGGTGAGATGCTGGACATGACAAAATTTCATACATCATTCGAGAAAAGGTAACTACTAGACATGATCACCGTCACATAGAAAACATGACAGCATGTTCTCATTACAACTGGAATCTCACATTTGGTACGATCTCTAGTCTTCAATGGTGTGGACGAAGATTGTTGGGACCTTGCGTTTGTTATCCTCCATGGACATCATTTCATACAACATGTTTTCTTTGAAAGTGTTAATGACGTCCTGCGAATGTTGAAGCCAGATAGGTCATAATGTTACGTGCAAACGGGCTACTTCACTTACGAACAGACACTGATAGAGGCGTCTTATGGTGCTTACCGGGGTTGGTTCAGTCGCAAACTTCTGGCCGTCGAAATTACAACAACTGCAATTGATAGTGCACCTGGAGCTAAGAACAAACACACGGCAACACACAGCAGAATAGATCGAAGCATCTTGAACTTCTTTGCTGCAGATTGAAGCAGAATTATCTGGGACTGCATAGCCGCGATCTGAAGAATGAACTCACTAGTGTCCTCCTGGTGGGCTCTGCGCTGCTCGCTGATCTCCCTCTCAATGCTGCAGAGATAAATTGTCTTCTCTGATAGCTCGTTCTTAACGGACGCCAGCTCCTGGTTGACCTTCTCCAACGCAAAGTTGACCATCTGGTTGACGTAGTCTCTTACGAGGTCTAACCAAATCAGCGTCTTGCAACTGATCTTCTCCTGGCGGTTCACAGGGAAAAAAAAGATTGCAATTCCAGAAAACGCGAAAAACAAGAAACGGGTAACTGCGGATGCGAGAAGCTTACATTAGTTCCTACTTTCTGGCACTGGAAGTACTCTCTGTCTGGATTTCTGGCACAAGAAACGCGACGCTGCAAGCACAGAGAAGCTGCGGTAGCGAGATCGGATCGGCGGCTACCTCGACGCCGGTACAGCTTTTCCAAGAGGACTCAGATCCGCAGCTGCTGCGGCGAGATGACCCGCACGACATGGCGGCCAAGAGAAACGATGGAGAGGCAGGGAGAATAGGAGATCCGGAGAAATGGCGGCGGCGGCGGCGGGCGGAAAAGCGAGGGGATGGACTGCGAGAGGGGAAAAGAAAGGAGCCGGCCTATTTTAACGGGCGCTCTGGTCGCGAGGCATAATCGTCCCGGGCAGGAATGGTTTGCGTAACTAACCACGCGAACGACAGTGCGGGCGCGTGCAGACCGGTTAGTCAAAGCGCGGATCCCACAGCAAACGGACACTCAAGATAAGCCCGGAACATCCACGACGGCGTGGGATGTCATTTTCGAGGATTCGGTGAGTCCACGAGACCACGAGTTGATACACACCGAACTCAGGTATTGATTGACGTTATATTTGGGGTAGTTACCAAACAGACTTCAGTTTTTGCCCATTCCGTTTACATTATAACACTGTAAATCCATTCCATTTACGTTTGCGTTACCATTCTTGAAACAAACACGTCCTATCCTAAGTAGGTTACATCAACTTTCCTTTTCCCTGCTAAAGAGGTGTCTACGTGCATATTTCGTTGAGCAGATGTTGTTGAAGGTGCGGGCGTTCCACTCTTTCCAGATAGACCAACAGACCAAAGTGATGACAACATTAAGCAATCGGGCTGTGTTCTTGGATCTAATCGACGCCTGATGGAACCACCATTGATTTAGGTCATCATCGTCCACCGGCTTTGGGTTCAGTGTGATCTCTAGCTTCACCTGCACCAAGTCCCAAATCTGGCCAGAGAAAGGGCAGTTCTGCAAGTTTCGTCTTCCACTCTACAGAGCTTGCATATCGGATCACATGTCCAGGCTCGTTTTAACATGTTATCCGTCGTGAGAGATCGGTTGAGGGAGGCCAGCCAGGCAAAGAATTTATACTTTAGAGGGGCATCAGAGAATCCCAAACCATTGACGTAAACCGGGATCTAGTGCGACCTTGATCAAGTACGTTGAGTGGACCGAGAACAAGCCATTAACAGTCCACCTCCATCTCAATGAATCCGGCACATCATCAACAAGTTGCACATGTTGGATTGCCTCCCAGAGTTCAGTAAACTGTATGACAGCGAGCGGTGAGAGGGAGTGTTTGAGGTGTCTAATCCATCGATCACCCAAGATAGCATCTCTGATGGATAAGCTTCTTTTGGTGCAGTGTTTGAACAACTCCGGCCAGATTTCTTTGAACGGCCGCGACCACAGCCATGGTGTATGCCAGAAGCTAATCAACTCACCATTGCCAATCTGAAATTGTTTGAGGCAAAAAAAAAAACAGCTTCTGAAATCTAAACCTCGGCGTCGACATCCAGCCATAATATAACACATGCATAGATTCGGTGTTTTTCTTTTTCATCAAAAGTCGAAATTTTACATGCAATTTACAGTGCATATACATGCATTTTACATGTATATATATGTGGTAATAATGGACATACACTTAATTTACATGTATATACGCATAATTTATATAATCTCTATACGTAGCAACCAGTGCAAGCTAAAGTTAGTTGACTAACCAACTAGCTAGCCCATGCAACTCCGCGACAGAGAACTAAACAACTGATCAGATAGGTCTCATACGGTGACCTAGATGCTCCGTTTTGATTGAATGGTTTGCAGAGAGCACAAGTGCACAACTGGTTACAGACACAACCACACAGTTAAGAGCTAGCTACAATGACATGCGCAGGCAAGGCAAATCCAGTTTCCTAATGTACGTGCATTTGATGTTGGCATATTTAGTGTTTTAGTTACAACCATCTTCTATTGTGTTGCAACTAGAGAAGACGTCGTTGCTACACTCCTTAAAAAATAAGTTGGTCTTGGTTGTGTTTTAGTTGCATTCATCCCCACCGAGTTGCATCTGAAGCAGGCACGGTTGCTAAACTCTCAAAATAAGTTGTTATAATTATTGTTGTTGTATTAGTTGCAGTCATCGTCCGCTGGGTTGTTACTAGAACATGCACAGTTTCCGCACTATTTGAATAAGTTGCTGATGTAGTGTTTTAGTTGTATCCATCCTTCACTAGGTCGTAGCTGGAGCATGCGCAGTTGCTGCACTATTTGAAAAAGCTACTGATGTTAGTGTTTTAGTTGTAGCCATCCTCCAGTGGGTTGCTGATACGTGTCAAACGTATCTAAATTTTTTTGATTGACCCAGACTTGTTTATTACCATTGTCACATATTTTTACTATCTTATCATATCATTTTTAGACATTTTATTGGACTAACCAATTGACAAGATGCTCAGTGTCAGTTCCCTGTTTTTGCTGTTTCCTATTTCAAAAAATCTACTTCTGGAAATATTTTCGGAATTGTACGAAAATTTACGGGGAATTTTTATACGCCAAGACGAAGCCAGGAACCAGAGGGCGACCCGGGAGGCCACCCAGAGGCCAGGGGTGGCCCCTGGTTGCGGTCCCACCAGGACCCGCGGGTGGGACCCGCCCCTGACCCTCGGGCACCTCCTCGGCCCCCTCCGACGCCTATAAAATCACAATTAACCTAATTTTGTCGGGGGCGTTGATTTTTTTCCACGAACTTGACCCGAAGCGCGGTGATTATTTTCCACGAACTCGACCCGAAGCCGCCGCGCCATCTCAAAACCTAATTCAGGGAGATTCTGAAGTCAATCTCGGCACCCTGTCGGAGGGGAGATCGATCCCGGAGGGCTCTACATCACCATGCCTTCCGTCGGGATGATGCGTGAATAGTTCCACCTTGGACTACGGGCTCATGGTTGTAGCTAGATAGTTGTCTCTCTCCCTTGTGCTTCATTGTTGACGATCTTGTGAGCTGCCTAACATGATCAAGATCGGTTATTGTAATGCTATATGATGTGTTTGCTGAAATCCAATGGATTATGAAGTTATGATCAGATTGTGCATGGTTCTTATATGTTGATTTATGTTCTTGCATGCTCTCCGATGTGCGTAGTTACTTTGGCCAACTGATTTCTTGTATCTTCAAGAGAGAGTATTTATGCTAGATGGTAGGTTCATGCCCCCTCTTGTGCCTGGGCACGAGTGACAGAAGCATCTAAGGACGAGGGTGTGATGTTGATACTAGGGGTAAAACATCGATGTTTATGTCTACGTGATTATAAATATTGCTTACATCATGCGCTTTACTTAATTTAATTATATGTTTCTTGCAACTTAATACCGACGGGTGACAAACTGGATAGCGATCCCTAGGTAAACATTTTAGACAAAGATGCAGTTGGATGACGGTCTTTGTTATTCGTCGTGATGTCTACATAAATATTACCATAAACTCTTTGATTTGGCTTGATTAAGCTTGTGTCATAATCTTGTCAATTGCCTAATTGTAATTCGTTTACCCATCATATGAGTATTTTATCTTATGGAGAGACACCACTAGTGAACCCATGGCCCTCGGTCCATCCTTTTCCATTGATTACAACATCGTTTACTTGCTTCTCATAATCATTTGCTCGCTGGTCTGTTTTCATATTTCATCCACTACACTATTCATTTTAACCGCTTTGTTTTCAGCAGAGCAGGAAGATTGACAACCTTTCTGCTATTATGGGCAAAGTAATTGTTTGATAGTTTGAGTGTGTGCAGTCCATGCTCAATGATAGTTAAGCGCAAGAGATCGTCGACGTGCACCTCGTTGTTGATTTCAAAGTCCTACTGGTTCGATTAAACCTTGGTTCTTCACTGAGGGAAAACTGATACTTGCTACATCCACACCTTCGCTTGGGGTACCACCAACGCTATCATCTTCACACATCAGTTACACTTGGAGCATGAGCATTTGTTGCAGTCCTTAAATAAGTTGTTGATGTTAGTGTTTATAGTTGTATCCATCCTCCATTGGTTGCAATTGGAGCATGCGCATTGTTGCACTAGTTTTTTCGATCAAGAGTTGTTGCACTACTTGTAAGTTGATACCAATGGTGTAGTACGTCATCCCTCACTAGTTTTGAAGTTATTTATTGGTTAAATAATTTGTTGTTGTTCCGGCTCGCCTCGGTGCCGTCGAGAATGAGGGACACACCAAAAATTCTCGACAAAGCCACGATGAAGGTTGTGGTGCGTGGTTGCTTGCGGCATCGGTAGCACAACTTCCAATGGTGGAGTTGAAGGTGATTCTCATGTTTCGTAAGGGTTGCATTTGGTGCATATTGTAGTTGTTGCACTCTTTGAATAAGTTGTTGTTGTTGGTGTTTACTTGCAATCATCGGCAATTGGGTTGTAACTAGATAAGTTGCATTTGCTACACTAATGGAAATAAGTTGCAACTGATGGTGTTTTAGCTGTAGACATTTCCCACTGGGTTGCAACTGGAGCAAGCGCAATTGATGCACTCGTTGAAATAAGTTTGCTAATGGTGGTGGTTTAGTTGTAGTCACCCCCACCGGGTTGCAGCTAGAGCAGGCACAATTGCTGCACTCGTTAAATAAGTTGTTTCTAATGATATTCGGTGGCGGGAGCGGGATCAACTAAACTGCGAGAAGCTGAAAGTGCATGGTTGATCCCATGCATGGTTTTGGTAATTAATGACAATCTCTATGGACTAATATTTGCATTGAGCTCTATGTGTAGGTTGTCCTTTAGCTTGTGTCAAGATCATTTGTTGATCAAGGCCAAGCTTGCTTGTCTCCATTTGTTGGAGTCAAACTCAAGGGAAGAAAAGATTTGTGTTGATCAAGGCTAAGTGCGGGTTGATCGACACTCAAGTCCAAGTGGAGATATGCCGAAGAGTGCTTTCCCCATCTTGGTGTATGGGGGAGCGTCATGTGAATCTTCACCAAGCGAAGCGCAATGAAGAAAGGTGGTGCGTCTTGAGGAGTTGAAGATCGTCTTCATCGACCTCATGTGGTTTAAGCGCAAGGCAAAGGTATGATCTTGGTAGGGTTTCTATTTTACCGGTCTCATGATGTTTAGTGAGAGACCGGATTATAGGATAGATAGCCGTACTATCAAGAGGGGCTCTCGACCGAATATCGTGATCGTATCGTCGTAGAGAGCTCAAACCTTTGCATCCATGCAATCATCTTTATTGGTTCTTATTTGGATTTTATCCATGTGAGAATTTAGAGCTTGTGTTCATCTCCATACCAAGCTCTAGTTCATCAAAAACGGATCTCGTGAATATCTTCTTGTGTTTTGATATCGGAGGTTTTACCGGTTTGTCTCTTCTACGAGAGGTCAAACTCTCTCCTTATGATTTCCTCCTCACATGATAGACTATGATGTGTATATGCATGATCTTGTAGGGCTTGTGATTATCTTCGAAACAAGCCCAAGATCATTGAAAACGGAGTCTTGATGAAAAGCTTGTGCGTTTTCGGTGTTGGAGATTTTGCCGGTTCATCCGCTTGGAAAGGTCTCACCATTCCATCCCTCCGCACAATCTCCTTTGCTTGTTTTCATATTTTCAGTTTTTGTAGGGTAAGCTCTTGTCGTCCTCTTTCCAACAAAATTGGATTCACTCGATTCGGACTTCATTTGCAAAAGTTATGGCAGTTCTGGTTTTCACTGTTTGGATCTACCCCGGAGAGGGTCCGGAGTCTCCGGTCACACCGGAGTCTCCGTCCCCAAGGACCCGGAGTCTCCGGCCTGTGATTTTCGCTGCCGTTTGTCTGCTGTGGTGCGCTTCTGGACAGGGGTCCGGAGGTACCCCGGAGATGGACCGGAGTCTCCGGCCCCAAGTTTTCTCTCCGTTCTTTGCATCTGTGTGGTGCGCCTCTGGATAGGGGTCCGGAGCTACCCCGGAGGGTGCCCGGAGTCTCCGGCCTCCCCGATGACCCAGCAGGCCGGAGTCTCCGGTCACTTACTCCGGAGTCTCCGGCCTGGACAGGCTCCAACGGCTAGTTTTTGGGGGAGGCTATAAAAAGCCTCCTTCCCCCCCCCCCCCCCCCAAAACCTGGTTGCTGACTTTGCTCACCTGTTCTTGCTATTCCCCTTTGCTCTAATCCTTGTGAGCTTGATTCCTCTCTTCCCCTCCAATGATTCTTGCCCAAATTTAGGGTTTCAAGAGAGGAGATCTAGATCTACCATTCCACCAATCAAATTCTCCTCTAAGTGAGGGGAACCTTGTGGATCTAGATTTGGGGCTACTTTGTGCTCATCCCCTTTGTTCTTCCTCTCTTATTCCCTCCATAGCATTAGTTGCTTTGGTTGGAATTTTGGAGTGAAGGATTTGAGCACTTTGTGTGCTCTTGCCTTTTGCATTTGTTACATCGGGTTGCTCTCTCCACGGTGATACGTGAAGTTGAAGGTTGAAGAGCTTGTTACTCTTGGGTGCATTGTGTTCCCAAGAGCTTGTTGCCTCTTGGGTGCATTGTGTACCCTAGACGTTGGAGGTGCCGCGAAGACTTCGAGTTGTGAAGCTTCGGCACGAGTTTGGGAGCCCCCAATTGAGTTGTGGGTGTGTGCCCCAAAGAGAAGTTGTAAAGGGCTCCGGAATCCGCCCCGAAGGATTCCGATAGTGGAAGGTGAACCAATCCCTTGGGTGAGGTTCATCGGAGAATAGGGTGAGACCTTTGTGGCATCTTGAGTAGGCCTCTTGTGGCGAGCTCACACCCCTCCAACGAGACGTACTCGCTTAACAAGGAGGAACTCGGAAATAAATCCTCGTCTCCGCGTGCCTCGGTTATTTCTATACCCGAGCTTTACTTATGCAATTTATATTGTGATAGCCTTCGTGCTTGAAGTCCTTTTCTATAGCTATCACCTTGTTGCTTGATTTGCTTAGCATAAGTTGTTGGTGCACATAGGTGAGCCTAATAATTAGGTTGTTGGCTTGTTAATTTAAACACATAGTTTTATTCCGCAATTATCAAGCCCTAATTAGAAAAAGTTTTAATCGCCTATTCACCCCCCCTCTAGGCGACATCTCGGGCATAGTTGTTCTTTCAGAAGCCGAAGAGGATGTAGCTTTGAGACCAGCGGTGCCCAACCCTTCCCGAAGGCACGCCGAATGGTGGTGGGTGAAAGCTCCAGGATGATGGGAAGGGCGAGATGGCGTGTAGACCATCTAGATCGGCGTAGGGTGACGATAGAAGTGAATCAAGCGAGATGAAGAGGTACTAGAGCGAGCGTGGTGGTCGATCTTTGACGAATGGGGTCTAAAATGCAACATTCAACTAAGCCTAAAAGGGCTAGACATGAAAGTATGTCCATGCACCCATCCATTCAGCCTTGGTTCCATATGTCACTGACCGAACCCCTATTGTGTTCTTCCATGGTGAACGTGCACGCACGACATGCCCCGCGCTTGCACATCCTCCTGCGCCATGCTTTTTATTGATTTATTACTATGTGCTCTACTCGCCGCTTACCTACGGAATTAATGTCGTCTACCATTTCTGCAGGATGACCGGGGGGGGTACCCGGCGGCTCGAGGTGGAGGTGGGAGCACCAAGCGACGCAAGGGGATGGGGTGCTCCCGACGGCGATTCCGTGCTCCGTCGATGACTGGGAACGATGGGCGAGGAGGGGCTATGCCGGCGGATCTAGGGGAGGGGTAGGAGGGTTGGGAGGTGAGTGCTGCTGGGGAGGTTCACCGGGGCGGAGGAGAAGGTGGAGGATGGGGCAACACGTTCTATGGGATTGTGGGGATCAGGTTCGGGGTAGGTCGGGTGGCGCAGAATGAAAATGTCGATGTCAAAGCTGTCGGAACGGTGCATCGCGCGTCTTGACTCTTGATCGAGTGCATCGGACGGACGAGGAGAGAACCCTCGATCGAGCAAACGGGCAGCCGATCGCTTTTTAGCACTTGGGATGAATAATACAGACAAGACAAAGAAATCCAAACATAGTGAGCGGAGAAGAGATGACGAGGAAGAAGAGATGAGTGACGCGACGTCGGCTGTTGCACGCACGCGTCTACCCTTCCCCTCCCCTGTCCAAATCCAACTCCACCCGAGTCGAAGTCGAGATCCAAATCCAGTTCTTCACCGCCCCCCGATCCGACCCACCTCCTCCTCCTCCTCCCCGATCCGCCGCGGCGAGGCGAGGCTCGATTGGGGATCTGCGCCGGCCCTCTGAACAAACCCTAGCCGCCCTCTCCCCCGACCCGAGATCAGCAGATGGCGTCCGACTCCGACGACGCCGACTTCTTCGACAAGCTGGTCGAAGACGACGACGATGAGCAGGCGCCCCCCGCTGACGCCCACGTGGCCGCCGCGGCGGCGGACATGTCGTCCCTCACCCTGGCCGACGAGGACGAGGACGGCGGCATGGGAGCAGCGCCCGAGCCCGAGCCCGAGCCCACGGTGGTCGTGTCGTCCCCTCCAGAACCGCAGGCTGACAGTGCCGATCCTCCTCCTCCCCCTCCTCAGACCGAGGTTGAAGCCCCTGTGGCGCCCCATGATGCTGGGTCCAAGGCCGCGACGGCGCCCCATGATGCTGAGGTTCTGAAGCCCCATGATTCTGAGGTTCTGGCCGCGACGGTGCCCCATGATGCTGAGGTTCTGGTCGCGACGGCGCCCCATGATGCTGAGGTTCTGGCCGCAACGGTGCCCACTGATGCTGAGGTTCTGGCTGGGTTGCCCGAGGTGAAGGCTTCAGCGTCGGCACCTAAGGCGGAGGCTGTGGTGATGCCGGAGGGCGGGTCACCGGGGTCGTCGGGGAAGGGCGTCCGGACTACTACGGTCAAGCAGGTGCAGTGGAGCGTCTTCGGTGCCGACAGCAGCATCGCTGGGGAAGATCCGTTCGGGGACTTTCTGGCGGGCGGCGAAGAGGATGCTTTTCTCGGAGCTGCCGCGGCCGGTGTCCAGGGAGTGCAGGGTTCAGTTGTTGCCGGCACCGGCAGTGCTGTAGTCGACGATCGCAGCTTCTTCAGTGGAGCGGGCAACAGTAACGCCAATTCGCAGTTGGACTGGGGGACTAGTGCCGGGGACTTCTTGGCTGATGGTAGCGAAGATGCCTTTTTTGGAGTGCAGGGTTCTTCTGTGGGGACCGGTAGTGCTGGAGCAGCGGATCATAGCTTCTTCAATGGAGTTGGCAATGCCAGTTCGCAGTCCTATGTGGGTGCTAGTGTTGTGGAGCCTGCGGATCATCAGAACACCAATGCACAGTCGGACTGGACCGGCGGGGCTGTGGACTACTCGGATCCCAACTATCTGGATAATCTCTACCCTGGTTTTAAGTACGATGGGGCAACAGGGCAGTGGTATCAAGTAGCTACTATCAGTGCTCAAGGCGTTGCTGATACATCACCGGTTGTTGGGAGTGATAATGTTCAGCAGCAGCAGCAGCAGCTTAGTGCTTCGTACCTGCAGAACTCTTCACAGCCAGGGTTGGAGACCATCGCGGAGGAGGGCAGCACCACTGCCGTGAGCTGGGGCCAGGATCAGAGCAGTACAGCGACAGCAGAGTACCCACCAAACATGCAGTTCTATGCTGAGTTCCCTGGATATTACTATGACACCAACACTCAGGAGTGGCTCACGCTCGAGTCGTACCAGCAAGGTGTCATGCAAGCTGCAACTACGGCTTCAGCTTTAGATGCATTTGCTGCGGCAGGCCACAATGCAGTACATGACGGGAATACTCAGGTAAGTAATTATGATCCGCAGAGCCAATGGCAGCATGATTCATTGGTTAACAGCGTACATTCTGGGAGTTCCTATGGTTCCGGTCAGCATGTTGAGAATCAGATTAGTCAGCCGGCTTATACCGAGCCTTTGAAACCCTCTACTGGTTATCGCACTGCTATCAACACATTCATTCCTTCATTGGAACCCTCTACAGATTATCAGACTAATATCAACACATTTGTGCCATCTATAAGTCAATACAGTAATGGTGGTTGGGGCCACCAGGTTAGTAACAAGGGTTCTGAACCTACTAGTTATCAGAGTGCTCAGAAGGGTTTCGACCCGCAGAAAAGCAGTCAAAGTACCATCAACACATTTATGCCTTTGACGAGTCAATACAGTAGTGGCAGTGAGGGCCACCAGGTTAGTAACAAGGGTTTTGAACCTACTATTTATCAGAGTGCTCACAAGGGTTTTGAACCGCAGAAAAGCAGTCAAGACAGGATTAACACATTTATGCCTTCTACAAGTCAATACAGTAGTAGCGGCGAGGGCCACCAGGTTAGTAACAAGGGTTCCGAACCTACTTATCAGAGTGCTCACAAGGGTTTTGAACCGTATATAAGCAATCAAAGTACTTCTACTAGCCATGACACTGGGAACAAGGGATATGAACCTTTAGTAGGTCATCAAGGGTTCAAACCTTTCACTAACAGCCAGAGGAGTACAGGATTTGTACCTTCTACAGGTTACGAGAATCTCCAAAAGGAATTTGAACCTTCTAAAGATAATCAAGCTCGTCATGTAGCATACGAACCTTCAGCAAGCCATGGTTATGTGAATTTGAATGGCTTTGCTGAGCCACAAGAAAGTGTTCCTGTAGCAAGCGTGTACCAGATGCAGACACACACTGATCCTGCCACACACATGCATTTACCAAACAACTATTTGAGCAGTGAGAACTCCATGAACTTTTCTCAGCAAGCTTCACCTGAACAATATGGTTACTCCCCTCATGTGGAGAGGTCGTCAGCTGGACGCCCACCGCATGCTCTTGTTGCATTTGGATTTGGTGGCAAGCTGGCAGTTATGAAAGAGACCAGCTCAATGACTGCAAGTTATGATAACGGAAATCAGGTATCTTTATCACATTCTTTGTAATATCCTTTTCTGTAATGAAGTCGTAGCTAAAAGCTTTTACCGTTTCATTTAAGGGCAATTCTCGTGGCACGTTGTCAATTCTTAATATATCAGAGATTGTTGCTGATAAAATTGATCAACCAAGCATCACGAATGGTAGTGCACTTAGCTATTTCTATGCTTTGTGTCGTCGACCTATTCCTGGCCCCCTTGCTGGCGGAAGTGCTGCAGCAAAGGAAGTGAATAAATGGCTCGATGATATTATTGGAAGCTATGAGTCTTCTGTCAGAGAATTCCAAGGAGGGGATGTTCAGATGCTGCTAATTTCATTGCTGAAAATATCGTATCAACACTATGGAAAACTCCGTTCACCCTTTGGTCCTGATCCGTCACGTGAGGTATTTTATGTTTCATCATATTCTATTCTATTTGGATGTATCCATGTTTTCCCTTGAGCAGCATTGTTGATTTTACTGTAATGTAAAATATTGAGACAATTAATGAACACCACTGTAACATCTGTTCATCTCACTGCTGTGCTGCGACCATATAGCCATATACTCTTTCGAATACTTTGTAGGAGCCTGTAATATAGAGTTTTGACAACATGAATAACTTGTCGATCCTAAAAAAAATTGGACTTGCACTTTATGTTCTTGTATTCAGTCACTTCTGGGTCCTAATGTTGGATGCAATCTTACATTGGCATCTGCTGATTTGTTCTTTTGCATAAACCATGTTGAAACTTGAAAGAGAAACAAATCTTGATGCTGGAAAGCACTGACATGTCGGAGTTATGTGGCTGCTATCTACTGCTCTGATAGAGGCACCCTACGTTACGTACCAGTAGCAATCACGGTTTAGCTTGGTGTGTGTGTGTGTGTGTGGGGGGGGGGGGGGGGGGGGGGGATTCGTTGATTTCTACCATGATGACAAGGGCCATGAGACATCCATGGTGATCTCCGCCTACATCCTCGAGGAGAACCACACCCTTGGCATCCTGGATGAGTTTTGGGGGATGGGTGGTTGGACAGGATGGTTGCATGAGAAGGACTGGGGGAGAGAACTGCGTGAGGGGAGAACGGTCAATAGAGAGGTACGGCAGTATGGGTGTTAGAGCGCCTGAGAGAATGTGATTGGAGCAAGAGGAACAGTGGTGCTTCAGAGGGAGAGGCGAACGGCAGGGACTAGGGGTTTTCTTCCCATTCAAAAGGCACTGGGTTGATGTGGCCATCCGGCCT
Source organism: Puccinellia tenuiflora (assembly GCA_012064385.1). Lineage (NCBI taxonomy): Eukaryota > Viridiplantae > Streptophyta > Magnoliopsida > Poales > Poaceae > Puccinellia > Puccinellia tenuiflora. The sequence continues at coordinate 138,095 of QRDG01001988.1, forward strand.
GTTTTGTCCTTTATATTTTCTTTTCCATTTTTATCACGCGGGCATCTTCTGTGTTGGAAACTCTTCGTATGTTTGGTGTTTTGATTTCAAGTATAGATGAATATTTGCACATTAGAGCCTTGACAATGAAAGGGTCTGGCTTAAATCAAAGAGGTATTCTCCCTGTGAGCCTTATTTTGAAGCGGTGTACCACAAACTGCGGATGTAGCAAATGTTGTCAATGAAACAAAAGACGCTATGCTTGTCACGCAGCCCATGTTTATATAATTTTGGTACATAGTCCTGGGATGTGGATTGTTTCTTGGCGTTGTGTTTCTTAGCTAGCAATAAAGCATCTGTTCCCTCTAGGCTTTTTGGAGAATCTCAAATTGATGATATCCTTGGTTCCATTTTGTGTTCTGCTTGAAATGTCTTCAAGATCCAACCTTACTAGCCACCCATAAGAGGTTCGTGGGCTCTTGGCCCATGCGGCATTTTCCACATGGACATTAGTCTTGCCAAGTAACTTAGCCCGTCCTATATATGACCAGGCAGCACTTTAAGATATTGTGAACATCTACAAGTAACTCAATTCAGCTTTATCGTTTATTATCACATGCCTAACCATCCATCACTTTAATAGCATAAGATAATAATAAAATTATTCCATGTTGTGACCCCTGCCCCCAGGTGGAATAATGACTTTGTTTTTGAATTGTTGGTAACATGGTATGGATAGCCACATATGCCCCATGCTCTATCCCCTTTGATAGGATATTATGTTAAAATCGATGTTGACCCCCAACGCCAGGTGGAATAAATAATTTGTTTTTGAATTACTGTTAACAGGGTATGGATGGCCCAGACACTGCTGTAATAGCGCTTTTTTCATCATCTAATAGTAATAGCACCCGTATGAGAAAATATGGAGCCATGGCCCATTGCATGAAAAATATTCCCCCAGAAAACCAGATTCAGTTCAGCTTTATCGTTTATCATCACATGCCTAACCATCTGCCACTTTAATAGCATAAGGTAGTAAAATTATTCCATGTTGTGACCCCTGCCCCCAGTGGAATAATGACTTTGTATTTGAATTGTTGGTAACAGGTATTGATAGCCACATATGCCCCATGCTCTATCCCCTTTGATAGGATATTATATTAAAGTCCATGTTGACCCCAAACGCCAGGTGGAATAACTAATTTGTTTTTGAATTACTGTTAACAGGGTATGGATGGCCCAGACACTGCTGTAACAGCGCTTTTGTCATCATGTAATAGTAATAGCACCCGCATGAGAGAATATGGAGCCATGGCACATTGCATGAAAAATATTCCCCCAGAAAACCAGATACAGGTAATTCTATTTTCTTGGTTTTCTGTGCTGTGTCATCTAGCAAAATGGCCCTGGTTGAACCAACTATTTGAATGCAGGCTACTGCTCAAGAAGTTCAAAATCTTCTAGTTTCTGGTAGAAGGAAAGATGCACTTCAGTATGCTCAGGAAGGTCAGCTCTGGGGACCTGCACTAATCCTTGCTTTACAACTTGGTGATAAGGTCTGCTTCACTATAGATTTGCAGTCCATAGATTGGTCGCTGGCTTTGCCCTTTTCTCTGAACAATTACTGATCGTTTCAGTGACTGATCATGCAGTTTTATGCCGATACTGTGAAGAAAATGGCTTACTGTCATTTTGTATCTGGATCTCCTTTGAGGACATTGTGCCTTCTTATCGCTGGACAACAGGCTGATGTTTTTAATGCTGAGGACCCTGTTGATACCAATTATGGAACTCTACATAGTCAGCAACAGCCTGCAGGGGTAATGCATAAGTACTTCTTTATTGCATTCTTACCCACGATTGGAAGGAACAAAATGATATATGTTTGATAGAACCTGTACATTAATTACCCGTGAGTTTACTAACCAACTGGAAGAAATTGAAAAGAGCCATGCTGCCCATAGTTATAGCTTGTTAGCACACAGAAGAACTCTGGATCTTCTGTAGCCTGCACAATGATTTTATTTGCCATCTCATAAACTGCAATTGTTTTTCTAATCCTGAGATGGATTTTGCTTGACTTCTGTCGACTTCTCATTATGTCATGATTTCCAGACATGCATTTGGAGTACCCTTTCTTCTTTTTTTCCTCTTAGTTATTTGTTTAAAGTTGATGTAGTGTAGCGTTGCTATCTAACAGGGTACTCCTGTGGGCATGCTAGATGACTGGCAACAAAATTTGGCTATTATAATTGCAAACAGGACAAAAGGATACGACCTTGTAATTACTCACCTTGGGGATTGCCTTTGGAAAGAGGCAATTGAGGTTTGCATCTGTTGAGTGTTCTTTACATGTTTGGGCCTAACACCTTACTTATATTATTTATATATATCTATGAGCAGGTTGCAGCTGCTCATTCATGCTATTTAGTTGCTGAACAAAATATTGATCCATACTCTGAAAGTGCAAGAATATGTTTACTTGGAGCAGACCATCTCAGATGTCCTCGCACATTTATCAGCCCTGAAGCTATCCAGGTCTAGTAAATCTGCACAGTCTACTTCCTTTGTGTGTGTTTGTGGTTGCACACGTGCGTGCATAAGGTTCATTTGATCTTTTACGGTCTTAATTGCTCAGATATCTTGTTTTGGGCCCCCCTCCCCCTCTCACGCACCCACACATAGAGTTCCATAGAAGAGTTTTATGTTCCAACCTGCAGACTAGATATGTTGCTGGGCCTGTCAAATTGGAATTTTATTATTTTTTGGCTTGTTCTATTGGCACTCCTTTCTCGTTGGAAGCTACAAATTTTAACTAGTGGAAAAAAATCTGTATTTCTTTCATAGATAGTAATTGGTCATATCCTTATTTTACTTGGCTACTGGTTTCTTGTGCTCTCATAGTAAGTACTCCAATACATTTTTTTTGTCATTTCCATTCACTGCTCCTGAACAAATACCCTTGTAATGAACTTACAGAGAACTGAGCTGTATGAATATGCGAAAGTTCTGGGTAATTCTCAGTATATCCTCCTGCCGTTTCAACCATATAAGCTGATATACGCATACATGCTTGCGGAGGTTGGGAAGGTTTCTGATTCACTAAGGTAAGTTGCTGGGTTATTACATACACCCATGTATCTTAGTTACTTAAGCTCACTTTAAAATTCGAGTTGCTTTCTTAAGGTACTGTCAAGCATCTTTGAAGCTGCTGAAAGCTTCTGGCCGCGCGCCTGAACTAGAAGCATGGAAGCAATTGTTTTCATCCCTAGAGGAGCGGATACGCACCCACCAGCAGGTGTGACTTCTGTGTAGTTAATGTTGTTTATTTCTACTTTAGCGGGACACTTTTTTTTCATGTTAACTCACAATCGACTCTCCGACATGTAGGGTGGATATGACACAAATCTTGCTCCTTCGAAGATTGTTGGAAAGATTTTCTCATCGTTTGATAAATCATTGTCCCGCATGATGGGTACACAACCTGCACCAGTGCCACCATTTCCACAGGGCTCTGCTCCAGCCACAAATTTTGTAAATAGTCAGTCAGCGATGGCTATGTCATCTTCTGCTTCAGAACAGTTTGTGAGTGCAATGGCAGAAAATAGTGACCCTGACAGGAAAGGCACACATAACAGAAGTGTCTCTGAACCAGACTTTAAGAGACAACAGGTAGTCCAACTTTTCTGTTACAAGGCATAGAATTTTCTCTACCGTGTTGCATAAGATAATGTGTGCATTTGATTTTATTGATGTTTTACCTTGCTCGCCCTCGTTCATCACATATTTTCTGTTCTATATTGCTAATTAACACTCGTGCAAATATTTTGTCTTCCATTTCAAGATCTGGCATGGCCATCCTTTATGTCTCTTGATTTTATCACTTTCGTAGTACTTATGCCCACTCAAAATTTATCTTCTTGTAACATTGGAATAATTTCTAGAAATATCTCATTTTTCTATCTTTGCATTGACATTCTAACAGGGTGGTGGATCAGATAATGCACAAAGCACATCAGGTTCAGGCAGTTCACGTTTTGGATGGTTGCTGCAGAAAACAGTGGGGCTTGTTACGAAATCTTCCAACCAGGTGCTTGTTGATACACTATGTACTTCTGCCTACCTTCCTCTCTGTGCAGTAACTCAATTAATTTTTTCATGGTCTAAAGGCAAAGTTGGGGGAACAGAACAGTTTCTACTATGATGAGAATCTGAAGCAGTGGGTGGAGCGAGGTGCTAAGATCCCCGTTGAGGAGCCTCCCCTTGCCCCACCTCCAACAACAGCCTCATTCCAGAACACTACTCCAAATTATAACCTGACTGCCCCCAGCAGTGGAGGTTATACTCCTAACGGGTTTGCAGAAACGAAGCCTCCAAATCCTTCTGAGCCTACTTCAGGGATGCCACCGATACCACCTGGCCAGAATCAGTTCTCAGCACGTGCGAGAGCGGGTGTTAGATCAAGGTAACTTGTTTAGTTCCACTGCGCCCTTTTACGTCTTTACCAGGTGGGTTATAACATAACCTTTGTTTGTGTAGATATGTTGACACATTCAACAAGGGTGGTGGTACAAGTTCCTTTGGAGCACCATCGTACAACAAACCGGCCATGCCACCTGTTAACCAGCTCCCTGGCGCTAGTTTCTTCGTCCCAACTATAGCCGTCGATGCATCAATGCAGATGACTCCCGAGTCAACAGCTGATGCGCACAGCGAAACCGCACATCAGGACGGACCATCATCCTCCCCGGTGGTGGAGTCATCCTACGCTTCCCCGCCGCCACCAATGCAACTGCAGTCAAGCATGCAGCGGCACCCGAGCATGGATAACATCATGACCCCCTCAGGCAGCGGCAGCAGCTCGTTCTCGAGGTCACGGGCAGCGTCCTGGAGCGGGACGTACTCGGAGCAGCCGAGCAGCACCGCTGCCTCAAGATCACCGGACAGGCAGACCATGCAGTCGCCACCGTTTATACCTGGAACGAGACCTTCCCATAGCCGCTCCCACAGCAACTCGTCCCTCCAGCTCAACGGTCTGGGAGAGGATCTCCAGGAGGTAGAGCTCTGATAGTCGAACAAGGGGATGGAAGACCAGGTGCGTTGTTTGTTGTGTAATCAGTCGCGCAGCCTTGCCATATTTTTCTTTTTTTTCTGATAGCTCTGTATTTAATATCCATGATATATATCTAGAAAGGTACCCAAAAAAAAAGTGGCGTCCCTTTTTCTTTTCATTTTTGCATGGGAAGCGTGAGGATGCCATTGTACAGATAGTTGACTCATTCAAAGCCAGAAGATGGAGAAAGAAATAAGCAAGTACCCAGGGAGGAGAGCTGTAGTAGCTTGTTAAGGTAGCAAGAAAAAGAAGTGTGCACAAACTTGGCACATTTCCCCCCACAGTTTAGAGCCTTGATTCATTATGTATAAACTTTACAGTGAACTCAATAATTCCTTGCAGCTGTTCGGTGCCGGTTTCTACTATCAAATTTTCTCTGTTATCAGTATGTTTTGCAACTACTAAGTTTGCCATGGTTCTGTGTTTGTAAGGGTGCTGCGTGTTGAATTTATGTCATCTGTCTACTTATAGTTTGGCATGGTTGTGTGGATTAAACGTGACAGTAATGTTTTGTTACAATAAAAAAATGTACAAGGAGAACACTGAGCAGCTGAAAACGCAGACACAGCAGACAAACTACAGTAGAATCGTCAACGAACCTGGAAGAAGTTACGGAGCTAACGCGATTGCCGCTTTAAACTGGCCTCATTGTTTGGCATCGATGGACCTACAGTAAACACAAAAGTGGGCCATAAACGCGAGGCTAAGTCGTCTGATCTGTTAACAGTCAAGCACAGCGGGCGACTGCTCGCGATTTGGCCTAACCAAATTACCAAGTCAATGAGCGAACTTTGCCTTGCCTCATCAGTCATCATCATGTTATACACAAAATTTCTCAGTATCTATATCACTGTGCTATCGAAGTCAACTGCTGGCGAAGTCGCAAGCAGTAAAGCGAGTCGATTTCTTGTCCACGCCACGCGCTGCGCGAGGTTTAGTATTACATCTTACATCAACAGAACAAGGAACTAAAACTGAGATCACCAGAGGAGGGATCGAAGGATGTCTCGACATTCACGGCAGAATTGGCTGGGTTCACCTCCACAGGCTTGCTGAGGAGCTGCACTCCTTGCTTCCAGTATCGGCTCTCTGAGGTCAGTACCAAACAGCACCGTCAGCATCAGGGTACTACAGTTACCATGACTTGTGACCAGTACCATATGCATGATCGAGATGGTGTTCTCTTTACCTGGTCCTGTGCTTAGCACGATGGAGCTTTTCTCATCCAGTACCCAATCGATCCAAATCACGAAACCATGGCATGTTCCAGCATCGGCAAACTCAATCTACATGACCGCACGGGAAAACAAACCAGTCAGAAAAATACACGCGTATCTGGGTATTACATTTTCGTCATGAAACTACATGCATATTTTAGCCAGCAGGCAAGGGCGCCTGATGTCAGTGTGTTTTAGTGTGCATGAGATACTGAAGAATGGTGTTGATGGACCAACCCTGGTTTTCTTATGCATTGCATTTGTAAACTGAAAAGGTTAAGGCAGAATGACGGTATCACTCCCAAGACACACCTAGAGAACAACTTTGGTGTTACGGTCTAAGCTAGTGAGATCTCTCAAGCATCCCCCACCTTCTCGAAATTCAGTTAGAACCAGTGACAACATGGACCAAATAGAACTTAGAATCAATTGAAGTGCCTACTACAGTAACAAAAACTCTGACGATTTCCAATTCCACCAGAAAGATGACAAAATGTACCTTTGTTTTCCCCGAGCAGGAGTGGATAGGCTCAGAAAAGTTGAAGTCCATGAGAGAGTATACTTTGCTTAATTTCTGCTCAAGTTTGGAAGTAACGTTAGTCACTTTTAAGTGAGATGATATCAGTGCATTTAACCTCGAGACAGTGTTTGATTTTACCTTGGTATAACCACATTGCCATACATAATATGGCAGACAAGGACCTTGCTTCTCTCCAGGAAGATCACCGCAGGCTCCTAAAGTCTCGTTAACGCCCGAGTGGTCAAAACCCTCTACATCTTTGAGGCTGCAACGACTCCTCCACAAGTCCTGCAGTACCTCAGCTATTAGAAAAAAGCTATGTTCTTTTGCGTCAGATGAACATAATAGTAATATGGTGGAAATATAAACTAAAGGATGTCTACATGACAGACTAACCGGAAGAGACATGGCACACAACTTCAATACTCCTTTACAAGGCATTATCAGTGCATCTTTGGATAACATCGGATCAAGCAGAGTTCTTGCATTCCTAAAATCAAAATAACACGAACAGATTTTTGCATCACTCAGTCATACAACATAAAAGAATATACTATTTCACATCAAAAGTAATTTCATATTAAACAAGTCATTGTTCACCTGCCCCTCCCATGTGAATTCCATAGTGTTATCATAAATATGGATGAGTCATACTTGGTAAATTTAATGAAAACTAGGTAAATAGGCATAATACCCCACATCCAGCCCAAACGAGCACTTAAGGCCTATGCCCTTGCTTAGCTTACAAGGTTTAACTTGGTCATACGATTCTCCATGATTCACATGCTACTGAGCTACTCAGAACAACCATGTGAGGCTTCCAGCCTAAACTCCGGTCATCTAACCTAAAATGGTGACCACATTTGGAACATTTGGAACTTTTGTCAGGCAAGAACAAATCGACGAGGAACATACAAATGAAGAATCAAAACATACTAAAAAAATAAAAAGAATGGCACGATAGGGCTGTAGAGTTCTGAACATATATGATAATTTTTTAGTGTATGAACCTGTATGTGCAACATCTATTGGCACAATAATGTACGGTAGTGATGCGAAGCTTAATTTGATGGACAAGGATACTAGGGCTTTGAAGTAACAAACCAGAAGCGTAGGTTTTGCCATGGAAGCATCCCTTCACCGCCATAATAAAACGGTTCACCCACTAATAGATTAACCTAGAGAGATAAAATGATAAGATCAAGAGGCATCGGTAGAAAACAACAGTATGAATCCTTGAACTACTTTTTAAGTCAGACTATACGCTAGCAGTATTTACCTTCTTATGTTTCAGATCATCCGCTGTAACAGATGCCACTCTTTTACCAATCACTTGAATTTGGTCCATGGAGAAATTGTTTGCATCTGCAACAGCTTGAAGATACGTTGCACCCTTGTCCCGCAGACCAGGAAACATGACAATAACTTTTGAAGATGGTGAGAGAGAAGAAACTAAGAGAGCTAAGAATATACTGTCATCAGCCACAATACAGGTTTGCGAAGATCTGTCACTCAGCTGGACAGTAAAACATTGAATATGAATAAGAGGATGTTAGAATAGTGTAGGTACTTTGTTATAAAAAGAGAATGGTAGGTAGCATAAATCATGTAGCTGATCATGTACTCCAACTGAAAGATATTAGTTTTCACTGAAACTAACTAGGCAATGATACAGTTTCCAGATTCTTGAAGGTAAAAATCGTTTCAGTCCATGATCCTTGGAGGGACTATCAAAGATCATGAATTAAGAACTTCAATATGAGTATGCAAGCATAGGTTTTCCTTAGATTTTTTTCATGGCCTTACTGCACCAGAAACAATTGAAATCTCAAATATGTTTTCAACTGTAGGCAGATTATCGCAACTTTTTTGTATCAGCAGATATGTGAAATTCTTTAAGCCATACAATGAAGTCTTAAATTAACATTCTGACCCATTTTTACCAGCGGAAAACAGAAGTTTGTGGAAATCAAGTGCACAATGCAACAGCATAATATTAGAACCCAATGAACTGGAGTACTTACAGCATTTTTAATTACAGTTATCAAAGCTGATCTCCAATATCTATCACCATAAAGTGCTACCCTTTCCGGCAACAATGTTAGATGGTCACCTTTCAAGCTTCCGTTGCATGCTTCATCATTGGCGTTTAGCAGCTGATATGAGATGCTAGTTAGGTTATGACTAGCCTTTAGAGAAAGACTTTGATCTTTCATAACCGGAGCACCTCTCCCTTGTGTAAACCAGACACAATGCTTCCAGTGGTCACACCAATCCTTCGTATCTGTAAATAGATACATGAAATTGTTTTAAGTAGCTTCAGAATACATATTGGGTGGGTCCTATAAGGTCTACATATCGAACATGCTAGGAAACCAAGTGGCTTCAAATACTAGTGAACTCAAGGAGTCTCGATGTTCTAACGACACCACAGTCATATTCCTAATGCCCAAATCACTTCTTCCACAGGAAGCTCAGTAAATAACAGGACTTGCATGGTTGCACCGATGCTTTTAACATCACTAGCATAACACCATGCAGAGACAGCAATACACTGTATGTCTATTACTATGGGCATAGATAAACAACCTTAAATGTGCATTGGGAAACTATATCCTCAAGTTTCATGCCACACTGTACCAGAAAAAATGAACTGATTTCATTTAAAACTTGACACTGCAATTGATTTAACTCGTGATAAGTAGTTCTATAAACCAAATGCATTGATCCAATTTATAATTTGAAATCTTTGTTGACACTGAGAATTGTATTTTCATGTAATTCAATGCTAAAAGCTGCAATATACAAAATTCTTGGTGTTGCACTAATTGTCATGTCAGTACTAAAACGATATAGTGCTAAAGAAAGTCATTTTCTTTTAAATAATAGTAACAGACAGTCAATTTCACATAACATTCCAGATAACCGGCATGGACCAAGTGCAACATTACTCCAATACATCGGGGAAATGCGGACACATATCAACTGTGAATCTGTTATAAATGTTAGTCAAGACATGCCGACTATTTAAGATATAGGGAAATAGAAAATGACACTGAATAATGCAAAAAAAAAAAAAAAAAACTTAAGATGACAAAAGCCATGATTCTCTAACCAACCATTGACACATTGTGGTAGACCCTCAATACTTAATTGTCTCGCCCATCTAGGAGCAGTTGAGTAGAAGATTGACCCAGCAGAATCTAACTGAAGCACCCACCTGCATTATAAGACAAAATATATTCAGAGCAGTTGTAACTTTAAAGTGACTACAAGAGACTACAAGATGCTATACTTACCATGAAATAATAGCATGAACACATCCATCATCAGTTGTTTTTATCGTGATCTTGGTTTCTCGATGACTATCTGGCCGTTCCCAAAAATCAAATTCAAAAACTTTGAAGGGTTCTGACAGCTGAAGCAAAAAGATTAGGACATGTGACAAGTATATTTTCGTACCAAAACATGCAAAATGATAGTCCATACCAATCGTATCTCGTCTTGTAATGGGTCACACTGCATTGCATGTTGCTGTAGCTTCACAGAAACAATATTTTCCATCCCACCAGGAGTAAGCCAGACACCATCTGCAGCATTTGCTTCGTTGTTGTGCAAATCATGCATCTTCCACAAGAATGTACTTTCAACTAACTGTGATGCACAAGGAAAACAAAAAAATGCCAGTTTTAACTAATCAAGCATTGGTTTCTTCGAAACTATCCAGGTGAAATCCATATTGAACAAAGAAGAGGAAACAGACCTGTGCGTATGTGGTGGCTCGATATGGAACTGTCTTCGGATTTTTCACCAATAACATATCGTGAGCCTGCTGTAGAGTAGGTATGAGACCCTCACCCAACAGCTCGGAATCAAGAATTTCACTCACCTGCAAAACATAGTATGCTTTGTTAAAACAACTGTGCAGTAGCAGCAGAACTCTAATGGAACAGATGTTAATGCCGTGCATAAATACCTAACTGCATGAGTGAATAATAATGAATATTACAAAAAATGTTAATCAAATAACAAAAAAAACTGAATCAATATAAAGTTGCCCAACACAGAAAGTGCCTACTACGTTCTTGCTAAGTGAGACCAGTCAACTGGAAATTTCGAATAGCCAAATATGAATGAGACTGGCAATTGCGATTTAATATATGGGGAGACAGTTGAAGAAGCATATTTAAGAGTATTAATACTACGCTAGGTCAATTGATTGGATAAATATGGATAGTATCAGAGAAGCATCCAATAGTAGAACAAGAGGACAAGTTAAGCTAAACAAAGTCCTACCAGTATATCAGCTGGTGAATCAAGCTCGGCTCCAACTTTGAGCTCATCTGAACGCTTATGAAAAACATTCACCTTATTTTCCATCCCGTTTGCTCTGAGTACCTTCCGCAGCAGCTTGCCCATGGGAAGATAGGATTCACATGCTGACACGCTACCCCTACCTTCACCTCTCACAGTTCCCAAAGCTCGTGCAGACAACATGGAGAGCAACCCGGTCCCAGCTCTGAACCATCAAAAACATCAGCGTGCATTCTGATTTTTTTCTTCTATCATAGAGTATGTAGCCAACCCAGCGGTTTTTTCTCCCCGAAAGTAACATGGCTTTAACACCAATAAATAAATAGTTTGATCAATCATCCCCTAATTCAGGAAACAATAGAGAAGGAGGACCCACTACGTGTCCACCTACCCAACAGCCATCACAGTCACTGGATCCCAAGTCATTGTTGCAGAATGACTAGATTGTATTTCAATCAGAGAATTAAGCTAATTAGTACATTTGGGCTAAGGGTAGGGGGAGGGGAATATTCAAGGAAGTATACACAGGTTCCAGTCCGAAATAAATTCAAATGTCACAGTTTAAGTTAAATGTTTCTTCCTAATCAGAAGTCCAATATTTTCGAGAAAACGCAAAAGCTATGCCTCAGATTACATGCTCCAATATGCAAAGCAACACAATCGTAAACAAAGAATGATCCTAGACACTCCAGGTTTAAGCTAACACCCTAACTGCGACTGCAATTTACTGTTTAGGATCCTTGGAGGTATCTTCTGTCAAAGATATTTCAAACAGAAAAAATGTAATCATGTTCCTTGACTGAAGAAGATAATTCGATTATGATCCCAAACCCCGCACTATGGTCACTCCAGCTGAATAACGTGTTTTTCATTTCTATTACTAGGGAAACTTGTGCTGGAACCTGACGGACGCTCACCCGATGTCGAGGACGCGGGCGGAAGGGTCGGTGATGGTGGCGGCGATGGCGCGGCGGTAGGCACTGTTGCGGGCGCCGTCATTGAGCATGTCGAGGTACGAGGTGGCGGCGAGAAGCTGCCTCTGCGCGGACGGCGTAGGTCGAGGAGGCGCCTCCCCATCCCCGTCAGCTTCCTGGTCGACGACGAGCCACTCGGAGTCGCCGGTGAGCGGGTTGAGGCGGAGCTGGAAGGCGCGGGAGGGCCCAGCGGCGAAGGAGGCCATTCTTCGTCGTCCCAGGAGGACGAGGAGGTGGTGGCCGGCGGGCGGCGGCGGGGCCAGGCCGACGAGGCAGCTCGGCATGAACGAGGGGGTTCCGCCGTCACCGCCGTCTAGGTTTTGCAGTACGAGGGAGCAGCGGCGGTTTCGCGAAATGATCCCTGAGTATGCGCGTATTTCTGCGTCCAGGGCCTATTTCGAATACCAGTCTTTCTTCGAGGTGGTCTTTTAATAAATCCATTTTTTTTCATTTTTTGGACCAATAACAGGAAAAAGGGAACCACGGCACAAGATATGATTTTGTACTCCAAAAGAAAAATGCATTTAAACTAACCAACTAAGGCGCAAAATAATCGAGAGGCCACTAAAGTAGTCATTGTCCAGCAACGTATACGCAGGTGCACTAGGTGGCAATGATTTATGGCTTTTTCTTATGTCCACTTGTTATGTTTTTGGAAGCTATGCTTATTTTTTTTCATGAGTTTATTATTCTTAACTTAGATGTCAAATGGGAATGGTATGCTTACCATATGAGTACCAACAGAAGTCTACTTCGAATTCTCTTAGGTTGTTGTCGATAAGAAATGTATGTTGTCATTTTGGGACAACGACCAGAAAGAATGCAAACAATATGTTAGTTGACTGACTTGTAAAATAAATATGACAAATTGTCTTACATACGTAAGTATGAACACGTATACAAAATAATATGGTCATATGGTTGCAATCATACTGTCTGGTGTGATAGGTTAGACTAGCTTAAAACCGGATGTGCACTTCAGTAATTCAGAAATAGTTAAAAAAGATGGTCACATTTTTTCGAAAGTCCCATTCGAACTCTCAGGTTGAAAGAGATCATAACGCCGTTAAGAATATATATCCACAGTGTCAAAAAAAATCCAAGTTTGCACATTTTCGACACGAGTTTGCATCAACATGTAACAATAAACTATCTTTACGATGCAAATGGAGTTTCACACTTTAGAAATATTGACCACACTATCTAACCTTATGTATTCGTATATTGCACCATTGTTGTTGTTGAAAGTTTTTTTTGATATGTTGTTGTTGAAAGTTACACTATTTTTGTTGTTGTCGTTGAGGTGGCAACACGGTCAGGAGTATTTTAATTTGACGTGGCGACTTACCAAATATGCCCCTTAAAAAATCACGCATGAACAAAAGGAGGAACAGCGCACCAACCGATTCCTCCTCCCACCCTCGCGGTTCATTCATTTTTCTCCATCCGCGAGACTCGGAGAGGCTTCCGATCTCCACCAATTCCGTCGCCATCGCCGGCGCCCACCATGGCGCTCCTCCTCCGCCACTCGCGGAAGGTACACCTCCCTCCCTCCCTTTATCGTTGGGGCAGCGCCTCCCAGTTTGCTGGAATTGCTATAGTGATCTGGTCCCGCCTACCCCCAATCCGCCGCTGGCGGCTCCCATCTCGTACGATCCGATCTATGGTTTGGAAATAGGACCCAGCGCCGAGCCACGGCCTAGCAGCAACCTTATGGCAGATTGATCGGACAAGCCTCACGCCTTCTTGGTGACGAATTAGCGTGGCGAGGTCCTCATCCTGAATTTTAAGTCCTCGCGGAGGAGCATTAGATGTGGACCAATAGGTTGGGGCGAGCAATGTAAATCATGTGGTTTTGTTGTTTGTTCGGAACCGTAAATAAATATCTAGTTGGATTGGAAATTGCTATGTTCGGTGGCTGGTGTGGTTTGTAACTTGCTGATTACTCGCTGCTACTTTCAGCTATGAAAGGGCCGTGTCACATGTATTGTTTTCGTATGCTCATAGTTGCACGTCTTTCACTTATATATGCAGTTGCGAAGAGTGCACGGTGTCCTGGATTGCGAACGTGGGAGCATCGCTCGGCACTTCTCTGCCAGTGCCTGCTCCACTGCTGTGAAGGAAGAAAGTACGTGCTTCTCTCTCTATCTGTATTCCCGTGGCATCTTGATAAACTGTTCTTGAGAAAAAAATGGAGGCCTTTTCTTAAACCTCGCTGGATATGCTGCTCGAGTCTCAATGGACGTTTTTTTATCAGTTCAGTACTCATGGTATGCAAGCGTTAACTACACCTCACTACCTAATCGTTGTATTGTACAAGAAAGAATGCAACTGTTTTGTTCTTATGGTTCACTGCTGTAATCAGTGGTGGTGGAACAGGGCTCAGAGTTTTAGTATTCTGCTAAGGTATAACAGCCGTAACAAACAGTTACCCACTTGCCACAGGAGAGCTCTACCTCTGACAGTAATGGCGGATGTTGAAGGAGAACGTGGAAGGGTGCAATCTGATGAAATTTGCTGTCTAAGCTTTATAAGTGGGGGCTAGTTTACCATTGACTTACCACCTGTAAAACGGAGTAGTTGCTTAACAAATCTTCTACCCTTTAAATGTGATATGGACTGAATATCCATTTTGTCCTCTTTTGTTCAAACAACTGAGATGTTGGCAATAGAAATACGATTAGTTACCTTACTATTGGCCTCACTAGTTCTTCTAAAAGGGAAGTCCCCTCTCACTAGTTATAATCCAGTGTATACCTATTGTCTCTTTTTACTATGAACCTTCCGTCGAGTACAACATATTATTTTGCTTTTAGTGTGTAAAACGATAACTTCTTCTCTTAGTGGCTTGCTTATCATTAAAATGAAAATTAATTGGTCTTGCCCTGCTGCAGCTGTCTCAAGTTCTAGTGTTCATGGGGAGTACGGGAGAAAAGTCGGAAGCTCAAGCATGTTCCATGACAGGCAGTTTGGAAAAGATCTTCATACCTTCAAGGTCATGCAGTTGTAATTAAAATCCTACTTCTTTAATTGGACGCCTAGGTGTTTATTCTGACTTCAGCTAGCTGTCTCATCTATTTTTTTGCAGCTATCATCACGAGATGCAAGGGGAAGCTACAGTTCCAAGCGAATGCCAATGGCTGCTACTGGATTCAATAGCTTGTTTTCATGGTATCCACTTTTGTCTGTGTTTTCCCCCTAAGTTTCCATGTCCATATATTCTGTGCTAGTTCATTATAGTCATAACCCTGTTTTAACTGTTTGTTGCTATTTATTAGTGGGCATGTAGTTTTGGCAAGACAGTTTTCGAGTGGTGCAGGTATCTTCCTCTCTTAGTCATGCTACCTTTGTTCTAACATTCTATCCAACTTTGAGTTATGAGATGGTGCAGAGAAGTTGATATCTTCATATGGCACTTTAACAAAGTTATACACTGTTGCAGATTTGCCTGCGCATGAGGCAATCGGGATGCCTTCTCTCTCACCTACTATGACTGAGGTAATTTACTCAAAATTTGAAAGAAAAAAATATTGACAGCAAAAACATAAAGCAACCAGCGTGCATGTGTTCCTTAAATTGTCTATATTGGTATCAAAAACGTTTGAATTGCCTGTAGGGAAATATTGCAAGGTGGGTGAAGAAGGAAGGAGACAAAGTTTCACCTGGTGAAGTTCTTTGTGAAGTGGAGACCGTAAGTTTTGTTTCTTTCCATGTACACCCAGGACACGACTTGTGCAGCTAAATAATTGTCAAGCACATCTGTGGTGACTAGGATAAAGCTACCGTGGAGATGGAATGCATGGAGGAAGGCTATCTTGCTAAGATTGTTTGTGGAGATGGCGCAAAAGAGATCAAAGTTGGCGAGGTACATATGTGATATATCCTGATGCATAGGATACACTTCTTTTTACCACCATTCATGACATACTTATTGGCTTGTTACTAATGCCCATATGTTTATCTGTGAACTAGATTATCTGCATAACTGTGGAAGAGGAGGGGGACATCGAGAAATTTAAGGATTACAAGGCTTCGTCTTCTGCTTCAGATGCAGCTCCAGCTGAATCGAAACCCCAATCCGAGCCTGCAGAACCAAAAGAGGAGAAGAAAGAACTGCCCAAGGCTCCCGAGCCAAAGGCTACAAAGACTGAAGATTCAGGGGATCGCTTATTCTCCAGTCCTGTTGCCAGAAAATTGGCAGAAGACAACAACGTAAGTAGCTTACATTTCAGCTACCCAGGCAGTTTATGAGGGAATGCAGTTTTTGACCTTCAAATTTGTGAACAGGTACCGCTTTCAAGCTTAAAAGGTACTGGTCCAGATGGGCGTATTTTGAAGGCAGACATTGAGGATTACTTGTGTATGCTCTCTTCTGTTTATTTTAGTCCCTGCCAATCGAAAAATTTAACTCCTGATTGTGTGCTTATGACACCATTCTAGAAGGACAAAACAGAGCATGATTAGTCAATGAATTATGTTAACTTAGGGGGTGGGGTTGTGGCTATGGTACACACAACTTTTGATTACATGAAAATTTAGCACTTTTTCTCCATCATTTTTTTCACTCACCACCGCTCTCATTTGTAAGAAAATTAGTGGATGGCCGATTTTTTTTATTTAAAGTGTTTAATTTACATAAACATTTATCAATATGCAAGTAGAACTTGGGTTAAATCTACTGATGAACTTATGCTTATGCTTGATGAAGCTTCTGTAGACAAGGGTGCGAAGAAAGAAGCTGCAGCAGCTCCAGGACTAGGCTATGTGGATCTTCCAAATACACAAATAAGGAAGGTAAGATTAGTGCCATGGGATTCTTCAAACTTGGAGTTGTTTGAACATACTTGTTGCTTATGGCGCACTCTACTTCTATTGACAGTTTTTTTCCTCAGGTCACTGCAAACCGCTTGCTGCAATCTAAGCAGACCATTCCTCACTACTATCTGACAGTTGAGAGTCGTGTTGACAATCTTATTAAGTATGTAATTCTTCAAAAAATTAGTATTTTATCTTCACATACCGATTTTTGTGTGAATTAGATTGATAATTTGCTCATTCATTGTTTGGGATAATTAGCCCTGTCTTTTATTTGCACCATTATTCTGCTGGAAGGCTTCTTAGACGGAAGATCCATTAATTATTTTTTTCTGTTCTAGATTGCGGAGCGAGTTGAACCCTCTGCAGGAGGCCTCTGGTGGGAAGAAGATATCTATCAATGATCTCGTTATTAAGGTAAGTTTTTTTATGTATGGTGGTTTCTGAGGCTCCTTTTTCTAAGTGCAGACTTTGTGTGTGTGCAGTTTTAAGAGAACAATGTGTTCGTAGTTTACCTGAGCTATAGGAAATGTTTGCGGAATAAGTTTATCTTGGGTTCTTCATGCAATCCTCAGTTGCTTGTATGCCTCCACGTTACAGTATTGAATTGATTGTTGTTCAATATGCAGGCTGCAGCATTGTCTCTTCGTAAGGTTCCCGTGTGTAACAGTTCCTGGATGAATGATTTTATTCGCCAGTAAGATATGGAAAGTAGACCAATTAAAATGAGAGCTTCGTCCTACTCAGAACGTGATGCATTTTCATCTATTTTTCATGCAGATATCACGATGTGAACATTAACGTTGCTGTACAAACCGAGCATGGTTTGTTTGTTCCAGTAGTTAGGGTGGGTTGTTTGATTTGGTACTAAATTGATCATGCTATTTTCATGCCATCTGCTCCTTTAACTTGTATATTATTTGTACAGGACGCAGACAAGAAAGGATTGGCTACTATTGGCGATGAGGTGAAGCAGTTGGCTCTAAGAGCAAGGGAAAACAGTCTAAAACCAGCAGATTACGAGGTATAGAGTATATACTGGATTATATTTTGGCTGTGTTCAGTAGTATTTGTGGTTGACAGTTTTGATGCTGTATTTTGCAGGGTGGCACTTTCACTGTCTCAAATTTGGGAGGCCCTTTCGGAATTAAGCAATTCTGTGCCATCGTAAACCCTCCCCAATCAGCAATTTTGGCGATTGGCTCTGGTAAGATGTTGCCTAGTAGTTTACAGTCCTTATTGAAACCACTCTGTTACTTACCAAGTTACCATATTGGCTGGAAATTTCTTTGGAGCAGCTGAGAAGAGGGTGATCCCTGGAGCTGAGGGCGAGTTCGAAGTTGGGTCCTTCATGTCAGCCACACTAAGCTGTGACCACCGGGTTATTGATGGTACTTTCCTTTTTCCTGTCAACTCTGAATCAGTGGATGATGCTTCTAATTCCTATGTACGGCGAAGGTTTTTCTCTGACTGCCACTCTTCTGTTTCGCAGGCGCCGTTGGTGCGGAATGGCTGAAGGCATTCAAGGGGTACATCGAGAACCCGAAGACCATGTTGCTGTAGGGGCTATTTTCTTTCTGTTGTAAATGAGACGATGGGAGCGATTTTTTCCTTTGTAGGCTCTCATTAATAAAAAAAATCACAGAATAACCACGTCTCATTCTTTCTCCGCCATTTGTTTTGGCGGTGTTTAACCTCGGGAATGAGGGATGGAGACCAAGAGCAAGCAGAGCAGGTTCAGCACAGACTGTTTAACTTATTCTTGGCAAACAGCAAATAGAATTCTTTTCCGACTTCACTTGGCTGGTGGGAAATTCGTTGCCTTACTTGTGTGCTGGTTTCTACCAAATCTGGTTTACATTGTGTACCGTATTGTCGCAAGGTTCCACAGTTTTGTATTCTGATATGTATCTCTCACCATGCGGATTATTTTTTCAATGGTAGACAAAGTATCTGTCGACAGGGTTATGCCCCAAATTTTCTACTAGAAAACGGCCGACATGTGCAAATGTGTCCTTTCATGTGAAGTGTTTCTCACGCCTCTGGTGCATCTCTCTGCTCGCCATATGTCATAAGGAGAGGCATCTCTCTGCTTGCCACATGAATGCTGGTGCTGGTACTCTTGTTGATGTTGTTTGATTACTTTAATAGTTGTGTGTGTGCGGTTTAAAATTAAAATTATTTACAGGTATGTGGTTTGGTATCTTTGTACTATGGGTGTCTTCAGAAAAGTACAAAATTATGCATGGAAGAAGAAAGAGTTTGAAGATTTCGAACATTGCTCGTTTCTTTTAGACTTTATTTTGTAATCGTCGTAGTCATCTTACTTATCTCTACCATGTACTATCCGCTACTATAAATATATCGTGGTATTTATTGTAAAAAAAAAGGAGAAGCGTCTCTCTGCTTGCCACATGTGAGAAGAGAAGTGTGGGAGGGGATGAGAGTGGAAGACCACAAATTTTTGCATTTATTTTGACAAGGAAAATCCAAAACAAAAATATCTTTTGATCAGAGCGTAGTGCATCGGAAAAGTGCACCTAAGAAGTACACAAAATATACACAAAGTAAAAATACCTAAAATAATAAAAGCATAAAAGAAGCACGAGTTTTTTTTTTTCAAAACATCCCCCCTTTATTTAACTAGAATTCTGCCTGTTACAAACTCCATCAGGAGGGCCTTGAAACCACACATGTCTGCCTACTGCTAAGAATATAGAACTCCTAGCTAGGCTATGAGCGTCGACGTTAGAGCATCTTCCTTGGTGGACAAACTCTACACAGACTGGAACTCTTTCGATCTTGCTTTAAGCTCCTGAATAATATGGCCATAAGGACCCTTTCCCTCCCCCTTGATGCTTCTTATAACATTCAAGCAATCTGTCGCCACTCTGAAACTCTGTAGACATGGACAAGTCAGCAGCCAACGCCAAACCCTCTCTACAGGCCAAAGCTTCCAGCATGTCCGGGTCATCCATGCCTTCCATTACTACCGAGGAACATGCCATGCATCAGCTCCTCGCACCACTGCCGCAACCGCAGCTGTTGATGTATTCTTTGAAATCGCAGCATCCACGTTAACCTTGACAAAGCCGGCTGGGGGCGGCATGGGGCACACTCCAGCCTGGGAACGGGACGGAGCAGGCACCATGTGTTGCAAGTCAGCGATGAAATTTTCCACGAAGAAATAAGTGGACAACGGATCGATTCTGGAAGAAAACCCTCGTGAATTATCTTCCTCCGGGCATGCCACAGAGCCCATAGAGTCGTAGCAACCCTGGTCATCTCTCTCATCCTGCGGCAACGCTGCTGCAGCTGCCGCTAACCAGGCTCTTGCACGAGGTTCCTGTTGATTTAGAACAAAATCATTGATCTCTTCCGGTGCTAAAGCCCAAACACTCCGTGCCATATGACACTCAATCAAGGAATGCCTCCATGAATCGGGTGCTCCACACACCACTGCTTTCCGCTATGTTTCGGTGACGCAGCAAATCACCCGTAGGGAGAGACTGCCTAGCAAGCCTCCACAGAAACACACGGACCTTCGAAGGGGCTGAAACCTTCCACAGCGTTGTCCAACTCTTCAATTCCCCTCTCGAATTCGAAGTCGCTGTGTTCCCCTCAAGCCATTTTTTTTGGACCAAACGGGCGTCCCGTCGATTTCATATTGTCGTGTCCCAAGGATGGGCGCACGGCAGATTCCATAGATAAGGTGGTTTACCACAATTTTGGAGGAGAATATAGGAGATGAGATGTAGAAGAAGGAATCGGGATGAGGAACAGAGCAAGGGTGAGGAACAGAGCTCAAACTTTATTCATTTTCTTCGTCGGTTCAGTACAAAGGGTTGGGCTTATAAGCACCATAGAACACACACTGCCCTCTGGCCCAGCAACCCTGGACCAAGTCCATGTGTACACGGGTCATGAACTCAGGACATGACACTTCCCTCCCCTTGAAATGGTGCTTGTCCCCAAGCACATGAATCCCTGTAATTGGCCTTGGCAACGACAAACGATGGCAATAGTTCCACTTTGAAGACCCAGCTCCCATTGGTCGGCACAAGTCAGTGAAATGCACTTCAAAATCCTGGAGCAGATGTAGCATAGTCAACAGCAGCAAACTCATTATCGTTGGTCTTCTCAAAATCTGCAGTTTGAAAGAGGGTGCTAGAAACACAGCACAAGTCACGAAATAAACTTCACACTCAAATTCCATGAGTGGTAGCATGTGAAACCTTGGTAGGAATAAGAAAGACGTAAGCACGCCATCACCGGAAGAATAAGGTCCTCCTGAATGAAAATTGCCAGGGTCATGCACATGAAGAACAAAGGAAAATCTGAGCTGCAAGTGGACTATTTGTCTCCAAATTGCAGGATCCCACTGAATATCATAGAGGGTCATGAGAGTTTCAGGTTTGATACTACACTGATGCAGCCCAAAGAAGAAAGTATAAATCAACTCCTCTGCATCAGTCTTGATCCCAGCTATAATTCCTGGATCCCATGTCCTTATAGCATACATAACAGGTGTCAAAGACAGAGGTGAACCAATTCCAAAATTGCATGCACAGTGTAAAATTGCCTTGGCATTAACAGGTGTCACAGAGCTGCCAGGATCCCACAATCGACGTACATCCTCCGACAGTTGATGCAGCTTGTCGGAAGGTGAATGCTTGAGTTGTTTGCCAACAGGGTATGCGAGCCCGAGCTCGAGATGGCAGATGATTGGCGCACTGTGTGCATAGCCAACTTGATCATCATGTTGTGACCACTGAGCACCCATTGGATACCCAAACACCTCCCAGGAAAACAATGACCCAATGCACCGGTTCACATCAGCTTGTGCAAAATGCTTGCTAATTGGATAGAACATATTTTGGATGGGCAACTGAGTTAGCACGCACAATATTGCAGTATCCTGGATCAAGTGGAGGTCAATAATTCCGCAAACTATTCTTGCTGGCATAGTATTAGACAAGGATATTGCAGCCAATACACTCCCTTGAGCATTCTGTGTATTCTCACCTGGCTGGATCAATGCAAGCATGAACTTGAGTGTGGAAAGCTGGTTACAATGGCGAATATAAACGGTGTACTGGTGTTGAGCTCGATCAAGCTTACCAAGAAAATCACAGTATACAGCCCAGGCGCACACGCAACAAGCAAAAGAATTACCAGACGAAGCAGACATCAATAACTCGCCACATTGTTGTACAGCAAACCCAGATCTCAACTCCTCTGTATTCAGCTCATTGCAAACACCTGGGTCCCAAGGTAAACTGATAGACAACATGAGCAGATCTCCGCTGCTATCATCATAGAGTTGTGTAGTGGTAGAATGAGCAGCTCGAAAAATCATAGGGACTATGATATGTGGTGAGAAGAAATCTATACCCTGACAATGATAAACTTCAAGCTTGTAACTGACTGCTACCTTTTCCAAACCACTCGGTCGAAGTTGAACAAAGTGGTGGAATAGTGTGCTCCAGGGACTGAAACCACTACACTGCCATGATGGCAACAACTCGAACACTAGGCCTTCAGCTGTTTTACCAATGTTGTGAGGATTGAAGGAACTCTGATTTGTGCAGACACGTCCTGGAACACAAAACACTGGTGCCATGTAGCGTAATTCAAATCTGGTTCTGGAGGGCGTGCTAGTGCTGAGACCACCATTGAGAATTGCGACAGTTGTAACAACGAGCTCATGGAGTAAGTTACTCGCTTGGCGTCTCCATCACACGAAAAAGACGGCCATGGCAGTGGGCGCGGCACACCGCTAGCACAGAAGTTCCTATTCGGAGAAGGATGTGGACAAGCTGTGGATGATGGGGTCATGGTCCAGAGGATCAGGGACACAGCCGCGTGGCTGTCGTTGTCGCGATCATATGTCAGGGCACCCGTTGAGTAGGAGGCGGGTGCCCGTGCAGCGACATTGACGGTGTCGAGGTTGAGGTCCTCGTCGCTCTCCGCTGAGGCAGCAAGCTTGGGAAAGGCGTCGACGGTTGCATCACTGCTCGGGCACACCATCGAGCATGTGGTTGGCTTCGGATCAGCGAGGCTACTTGGGTCGGCGGGAATGACGCCCTGGTCTGCACCACACACCATGGGGGCAGCGACCTTGGGGGAGATGTCGCTATGGGTGTGCTCATGCTCGAGTCCCGATTCCTCGGTGGTGATCTCTGACGAGGAAGAACTGGTTCTCCATGACGTTGTGCACATCATCGCCGACAACTTCTGTAGTTGGTCACGGATCTGGTCGCACAGTTCAGCCATGTCACTCTTGGACGGTGGGGCAACCGGTGAAACATCCTGAATCTCGAGGAGGCAGGAACGCTCGTAGATGCAACGACCATTCAAGGCAAGAGCCTGTGCTGCTCCGTTCATGGTTCGAAGCCGAACTTCCGCCTCCACATGGTCGGCTCTTTGGGAAACTGAGATCCGCACCACACCATATGGCTCAAATACCTGATGCAACACCTCCTCAGTGACGGGATAATACAAATGGTGCACTGTGACGTGAAGAACACCACCAGCACACACCTTTTTCGGGCTCGACATTTCGTCGAACAGGTTGCAGGTAGGAAGTGGGGTGGTGATTTTTGAGGATTTTTTGGCTAGCTCTGATACCAAATTGTCGTGTCCCAAGGATGGGCGCACGGCAGATTCCATAGATAAGGTGGTTTACCACAATTTTGGAGGAGAATATAGGAGATGAGATGTAGAAGAAGGAATCGGGATGAGGAACAGAGCAAGGGTGAGGAACAGAGCTCAAACTTTATTCATTTTCTTCGATGATCGGTTCAGTACAAAGGGTTGGGCTTATAAGCACCATAGAACACACACTGCCCTCTGGCCCCAGCAACCCTGGACCAAGTCCATGTGTACACGGGTCATGAACTCAGGACATGACACATATAAAGAAACCGCCACAAAGTACAAAGAGCACCAGAAAGAAAACTACAACATCTCACAGACACACCTGCGGAAGGAACAAAAGCACAACTCCGGGACCCCAAACTGAAGACTTTTTTTTACATCAATCACGATCTTGTGAAAGCAGCAACTCAGATTTATTCACCCCAGAATTCTTCTAACATTTGGTGCCCATCCATGCCGTCTCGCCATTGCTTCTCTCATCACTTGCTTCACCTTGTCTACTCCATCCTCAAGCTTTTTTCGCTCTGGATTTTTCTGCAACAAAGCCCAATCATTTAGTACATTGCAGATCTGATACGTCTCTGACGTATCTATAATTTCTTATGATCCATGCTTGTTTTCATACCATTTGCTACATGTTTTGTTTACATCTTATAGCATTTTTATGCATTTTCTGGAACTAACCTATTAACAAGATGCCACAGTGCCAGTTCCTGTTTTCTGTTGTTTTCCCGTTTCAGAAAAGTACTTAAGGAAATATTCTCGGAATTGGACGGGACAAAAAGCAGCAGTCTTATAATTCAATGGACTACACGGAGCCCGAAGGAGAGGACCTGGAGGGCCGTGGGCCGGCCACACCATAGGGTGGCGCGGGACCCATGCCTGCCGCGCCACCATGTGGTGTGGGGCCCACGGGAGCCCTCCGACGCCGCCCTTTCGCCTATATATTGCCCCCGACGCATAAAACCTAGAGGGACCCGTCATATTCCAAAGAAACATCTGCAGCGCCGCCGCCATCGCCGACAAGTTTCGGGGGACAGAAGTCTCTGTTCCGGTACCCTGCCGGGACGGGGAAGTGCCCCCGGAGCCATCTCCATCGACTCCACCACCATCTTCATCGCCGTTGCTGACTCCCATGATGAGGAGGGAGTAGTTCTCCCTCGGGGCTGAGGGCCGTACCGGTAGCCATGTGGTCTATATCTCTCTCTCCCATGATGTGATCTATATGTGATCATGAGCTTTGCAATCTAGATATTGTTATGTTACTCAAGTGGGCTTTATTTATGTGATGTCCGGAGACTCCTTGTCCCACGTGTGTAAAGGTGACAGTGTGTGCACCGTGTGGGTCTTTAGGCTATATTTCATAAGATACTTGTTCACTGATTTATTATTTGAGTTGGATGTCTCTATGAAATTGTGGTGTGTTAGTACCTCCTATGAATGCTCATGGTCCAGTGTGGGGTATTCATTAGTACTTGGGAATATACGTTTGAGGCGTGCTTTTGCATTCCTACACAATGAATTAGTGTTCGTTATCCAGCCGGAGAATACTTCGGAGTAGTATATTGAAGTGCTTATATTTATATTCAATTATGATTGCATTGTTGAGAGTGACCACTAGTGAAAGTATGATCCCTAGGCCTTGTTTCTAAGCATTGAAACACCGTTTACAACAAGTTCTGCTACATGTTTGCTTGCTGCCATTTTTATTTCAGATTGCAATTACTACTTATAATCATCCATATTACTCGTATTTCACTATCTCTTCGCCGAACTAGTGAACCTATACATTTGACAAGTGTATTGGGTGTGTTGGGGACACAAGAGACTTTTTGTATTGTGATTGCAGGGTTGCTTGAGAGGGATACCTTTGACCTCTACCTCCCTGAGTTCGATAAACCTTGGGTGATTCACTTAAGGGAAACTTGCTGCTGTTCTACAAACCTCTGCTCTTGGAGGCCCAACACTATCTACAAGAATAGAAGCGTGTGTAGACATCAAGATCCTAAATACTACAGAAGCCGGATCGTCTGGATATTTTTTGTTGAAACATGCATCGTTTCTAGTTTTCCAGATTGTCCAGCAAACTGCTGCACCTCCACTTAGGACCAGTTTCCGTTGTGCTTCTGGGAAGGAGTTAATCCATGCTCCAGCCATGTCATCAACCCCATCAGGTGGCCTGTCCAGTCCAAAGGCACAAAGGAAGACCTGCCAGATAAATCTAGCAAATCCACAGCGAAACAACAGGTGATCAATAGTCTCTTTTTTACTACAGAAATGACAGAGTTCATTTCCTGTCCACCCTCTTCTGCCCAAATTATCTTTGGTCAGTATGCTATTTTTAAGCATCAGCCAAAGAAAAAATTTCACTTTGAGGGGTATTCTAATTTTCCATAAGAATTTCTGTGGAAAAACTCCTGTAGCTCTCAGGCTCAAATACAAAGATTTGACCTGAAATTTTCCAGAGGAGCCAATCTTCCATTTTAGTCTATCCGGTTCATCGTTCAGTTGTACTGCATCCACCAAAGCCTGCATCTGGGTAAACTGAGCAGCCGTCTCTCCAAACAGAGTCCTCCTGAATCTTATATATCCCCAGCCTTCCCTTTTGAAATCAGCTACCGTAATAAACCTAGAGAAGGTAACATTGTATAATCTGGGAAATTGAACAGCTAAAAGGGTATTATTTACCCAACTGTCTTCCTAGAATAAGGTTTTTTCCCCATCATTCAGAATTTTTTCCGTGTACTGCTGGAAGGTATGGTTAACCCCCATTAAGCACTGCCAGAAATGAGAAGTCCCAGGGCCTGGTCGAAGCTGAGATAACACTTTAGTGTGCAAGTACTTTCTCCTCAAGAGTTCCTGCCAAGTGCCTTCAGTGTTCTCCAGCTTCCATAGCCATTTGCAAAGTAGGCTTTTATTCATTGTTTCTAGGTCGAGAACCCCTAAACCCCCACATTCTTTTGGTAAACAAACGGTCTCCCATTTTACTAAGTGATATTTTTTCTTATCATCATTTTCATTCCATATCATCCTCTTTCTATAGATATCCCACTTTTTCAGAATTCCTTTTGGTACCTCCAGGAAGGATAACATGTATAAAGGCAGGCTTGTTAAACAGGCATTTACTAAAGTCAGCCTGTCCCCTGCAGATAACATCTTTCCTTTCCAACCCGCTAATTTTTTGATGAATTTTTCATCAATAGGAGCCCATTGCGAACTGGCAAGCCTTTTTTCATCAATAGGCATACCAAGATATTTCATGGGCAGGCTGGCCACTGGGCAAGTGAAAATTTCACTAAATAACTGGGCTTTTTCTCTAGCTACACTCAAATAATATACTTCACTTTTGTGGAAGTTTATTTTCAACCCCGACAACTCCTCGAAGGCGCAAAGCACAAACTTAGTATTTTTGGCATTTTCCAAGTCATCTTCCAGAAGGAGGATTGTATCATCCGCATACTGCAAAATGCTCAACCCTCCATCTACCAAGTGAGGTACCAAACCTTTTATCACCCCCTGCTGTTGTATTAAAATAAGTTGGGTGATGCCCCAAGCGAAGGCGGAATTGCAGCTAGTAACAGTTTTCTCTCGTTTAACGAATCGAGGTTTATCGAACCAGTAGGACTTTGAAATAAAAAATGAGGTGAATGTTGAAAATCTCTGGCGCTTGACCTTCAACAGACGTGGACCTGCACACACTCAACCAAAATACTTTGCCCCCAACGGCGGAAAGGTTGTCAATCTTTCCGGTCTCGCAGAAAACAAAGCGGTTAATTATATGATGAAATAGATAAAATATAAAAAGTGACCAGAGGAATAATGATAATTGAAAGCAAGTAAATGAGGTTGTAAACAATGTAAAAAGATGGACCGGGGGCCATGGGTTCACTAGTGGAGTCTCTCAAGTAAATAAAATATGCATGTGATGGGTGAACGAATTACAGCTAGGCAATTGACAAGATCATGACACAAACCCAATTTAGCTATGACAAAAAGGACATGATAATATTTATGGAGGCATCACGACAAGGAACAAAGACCATTGAGTCCAACTGCGTCTTTGTCTAAAAGTCCACCATGGGATCGCTATCCAGGCTGTCACCCAACGGTATTAAGTTGCAAGTAACAGACAATTGCATTAAATAAAGTACATGAAGTAAGCAATACTAATATCAAAATAGACATTAACACCGTTGTTTTACCCTTAGTAGAAACAGCACACCCTCGCCCTTAGACGTTTCTGTCACTTGTGCCCAACAACAAAAGGGGGCATGAACCCACTATCTAGCATAAATACCCTCTCTTGGAGATGCACACAATCACTTGGCCAAAGTAACTACGCACATCGGAGAGCATGCAATAACATAAATTACTCATATAAGAATCATGCACAATCTGAACATAACTTCATAATCCATCGGATCCCAGCAAACACATCACATAGCATTACAATAATCGATCTTGATCATGTTAGGCAGCTCACAAGATCATAAGACATGAAGCACAAGAGAGAGACTACCAACTAGCTACTGCCATGGACCCGTAGTCCAAGGTGAGACTACTCACAAATCATCCCGGAGGAAGGCATGGCGATGAAGAGCCCTCCGGGATTGATCTCCCCTCCGGCAGAGTGCCGGGATCAGCTTCAGATTGGACCCCCGAACTAGGGTTTTCGGTGACGGCGCGTCGGGGTCGAGTTTCTGGAAAATAATGGCCGCCTCGACGTTTTTAGGTTTAATGTGAATTTATAGGCGTCGGAGGGGACCGAGGAGGTGCCCCACGGGCAGGGGCGGGCCCCACCCGCGGGTGGCCCCCAGGGCTGCCCTTTGGTTTCCTGGTGCCTTCCGTCGAGTAAAAATTCCTCGTAAATTTTCGTCCAATTCCGAGAATATTTTCAGAAGTAAATTTTCTGAAATACAAAAACAGCAAAAACAGGGAACTGGCACTAGGCATCTTGTCAATAGGTTAGTCTGACAAAATGCATAAAAATGATATAAATGACAGTAAAAACATGTGACAATATCACAAAACTAGCATGGATCACTCAAAAATTATAGATACGTTTGAGACGTATCACCCCCTACTCCTGCGCCTTCCGTATCATGAGAGCTAGCCCATCTCCCACTATATCAAAAAGTAATGGAGATGGCGGGTCACCCTGCCTGACGCCGGCATATGTAGGGAAATAAGGCCCAATCTGATCATTCACTCTGATTGCCACCCTACCTCCTCTAACTGATTTCATAACCCAATCGGAGAAAATCGCCCCCAGGCCTTTATCTTGCATCATTTGATACAAGAAGGC
Organism: Puccinellia tenuiflora; assembly: GCA_012064385.1. NCBI lineage: Eukaryota > Viridiplantae > Streptophyta > Magnoliopsida > Poales > Poaceae > Puccinellia > Puccinellia tenuiflora. Next base: position 166,995 of record QRDG01001988.1, read on the forward strand.
CCATTTCACCTTGTCGTACGCCTTTTCAAAATCAATTTTGAAAAGGACTCCTGAATAGTTTTTTGTTATGGATTTCATGAATAGTGTCATGCAAGAGAACCACCCCTTCCATAATAAATCTATCTTTGATGAAAGCTGTTTGGGTATCAACAATAATTTTATGAATCACTCTGCCCAATCTGTTAGCTAACACTTTTGTCAGTATTTTATAACTGACATTGAGCAAACATATGGGTCTAAATTGCTGAATTTTATCAGAATCAGGTACCTTAGGTATCAAAGTAATAACCCCATGATTTAACCTCTCTATATCAAGTTTTCCTTTATGAAAGGCATCGAATAGCTCTTTCAGGTCATACTTGATATATTCCCAAAACTTCTGATAAAATTCAGAAGGAAAACCATCTGGCCCCGCCGCCCTGTTATGTTTTAAATCAAGAACCACTTCCTTGATTTCCTCTAGACTAAAGCTCTTAGTCAAGAAAGTTCTGTCCTCGTCCGATAGCTGCGTCCCTTCCACATTATCCAACCGGAGATTAGTAATATCAGAGGGGCCAACACAGCTTCCTGTAGTATTTTGTGGCATGTTTGATCAAGTCATCATCACCGATGACTTCCTGCCCATTATATTTGAACATTGTAATCTTATTCTTTTTCTTTCTCCCACTTGCTTTCAAGTGAAAGTATTTCGTATTTCCGTCACCTTCCTTCAGATCTTTTCCTTTGCTCTTTGCCTCCATTTCAGCTCCTCATCTCTCATCAGTTTCTTCAGATTTTTCTGCCAATCGATCTGCATCTCTTTTTCCTGCACTGTCAGAGTTATGTTCTCTGCTTTTTTGTCTAGCTCATCTAATTTTCTAATCAAGTTTTGCTTTTCTTTCCTATACACACCTTCTAAATTTATGTGCCACCCTTTAAGATATCTCCTTAGTCTCCTAAACTTCTCCTGCCATTTATCCACATCATGTTTACAGTAAGTTGTAGCAACCCAGCTATTGGTGAAAATTTCCACAAATCCCTCTCTCTCCTCCCAGCAAGTCTCATATCTAAATAAGTTACAGTGAGGAGGGGAGGAACCACTTGCCAACAGCAAAGGAACATGATCAGAAATTTCTCTGGTCATCCCAGTGACTGTTGCCAAAGGATAAGCCAGATTCCACTCTGGAGAGACCAGAATTCTATCTAGTTTCTCAAAGGTGGGGTCTGGCAGATTATTTGCCCAAGTGTATTTTCTTCCAATCAGACTCAGCTCTTTTAATCCATTAATGTCACTTATGGAATTAAAAAGATGACTCCATTTGGAAAGCACACAAGGTTTATTTTTTTCTTCTGTTTTGCGAATGATATTGAAATCACCTCCAAACATACATGCCCCAGTACATTTATTGCAAATATATGCAAGTTCGACTAGGAAACTTTCTTTCTTTTCTGGCTGGGCAGGACCATATATCACTACCAAATGCCATTTTAATTTTGAGTTCTTGTCTCTAAGTAACATCCTGATAAAATGCTTTCCACACTCGTGCTCAATCAAATCAAACAAGTCAAGGTCTGCACCTAATAGGATGCCTCCTGACCTACCTAATGGAGGAACCCATTGCCAGGTAAAGTTTCTATTACCAGCAATTTTTTGAAACCACTGAGGGGTGTAGTTCCCCTCAAGCCATGCTGTTCGTAGTTTCGTACTTCTTTTAGTCTGAACAAGCATGCGATAAGCCGACCGGACCGAGAAAATGCTCTTCCGATCGTAGTGCCAAGCCCAAAAATCCTCTTGTCGACGAGTACTTAGGGGAATGTTCATGACGAGGCAATCGTTAGAAAAAGGGAACCCTTTGCAAAGGAAACTTTTCCTCCGCTCTCCTCGCGCCAAGTGTCACCTTCTCCTCGCTCGTTCCCCGTGGGTGTTTCCATGCGTGACAAGTGGCAACACTAGAGAGTTTTGGTGGGATTTTTCCATCCCACCGGATGGAGGACGGATGGGTGGAACGCATTTATTTTTAGATTCGTTTTTTTTAAATGAAATATCTCTACAACCGTTGATCCAAATTACGAACCGTTTTCATATTTGAGATCCTCGCGTCAAGATCTTCAAAACTAGATCCCATGTTGATAGGTTCGAGAAAAAAATTTTTTGTACATTCGGTAGCACGTGGTTGTACATCCGGTAGCACGTGGTTGTACATTTCTAGATTTTGTACATCTCCAGTTTGTACAACTTCAAATTTGTACATTTCCAGTTTTCTGTACATTCGGTAGCACGTGGTTGTACATTTTCAGTTTTGTACACTTTCAGTTTGTACATTTTCAAATTTTGTACATCCAGTAGCAACGTGAGTGTACATCCAGTAACAACATATGTGTACATACTGCTCGCTATAATCTGTACTTTCTGATCTGAAAACTCTCTACATCCATGTTTTTAACGAACGTTGTCATGTAACGGATAATATGCAATGCGTTAGCGTAGGCGTTAGGGTACGGAGGATTCGTCGCCGTTGACGCGATAGCGTCGATGAGCGATGAATCCTCCGTACCCTAACGTCCCGAGGCTGAGTCCGCCCGTACGCCGTGGGTAGCGGCGATGGGCGACGAAGCCGAGCCGCTAGATCATAAAAAAACTTGTAACTTATATATATAACTTAGGGTTTAGGGTGGGGGTGGCATGTAAACCAACTCATATATCGGTATGCAAGAGAGATTTAGATTTAATTTGTTTATGGTTCCGTCCGACCAGGAACAACGCGGATGTGTTTAGGCTGTACATCGCGCGCGGATGCAATTTAATTTATTTATATGTTTATTTCTGTACATTTAGATATGTGTAGTTTGTACATTCGAGATAATAACAGAAAAGCTTCGCGCATGAAAATGTACGATCTGCGGAGGCCATCGCGTGAGAATACAGCGCGAGCGAACTTTGTACGCAGAGCAGGCAGTACGCGCGGCCGGCCGCATGGAAACGTACACATCCGAGGGGCTTTGTGCGCGTGACCGTAGCGCGCATGTAAACGTGCGGCCTGAGGAGACTTCCAGGCACGGACGCGTGTGTCCACAGTTGCCACGTGGCAAGCTCACGTACGTGCATTGCCCTTCGCGAAGGGTTCCCTTCGCGTAGATGCAGCCTCATGACGATCGAATAGGTCGACTACAATGTTTCAGCGGCCGGGCCAGGCCCTTTTATTCACGGCGCGTGTCGTACCGGGCCAGGCCGCCCAGATGGCCAGCTATAGGCGCGCCTCTGACCGTAGTTCTCACAACCGAACAGGACATGACCATAAATTTTGTGCGGCCCGTACAGGCCCAGAGCGCAGAGGCGTGACGACTGACGAGTCCAAAACCCCACGACGCCGCCTCTCCACTAGACACGCCAGCGCCACCGCCGCCGTCTGTCCGCCCGCCTGCTTCCGCCCGCACGTCCGTCCGCGATGAGGGTGAAGAAGCGGTCGAGGCACCGGAAGGCGGTCAAGTTCTACTCGACCTGCTTCGGCTTCCGCGAGCCCTACAAGGTGCTCGTCGACGGCACCTTCGTCCACCACCTCCTCGTCCACCGCCTCCTCCCCGCCGACGACGCCCTCCGCGAGCTCCTCTCGGCGTCCAGGTCCACCCCGCTCTTCACCTCCAAGTGCGTCCTCGCCGAGCTCAGGCGCCTCGGCAAGTCCCACGCCGAGGACTTCGACGCCGCCCAGCTCCTCGAAACGGCCAGGTCCCCCCCAGCCCCTCCTCTTCTCTTCCCACCACTCTAATCTATGTATGCAATTGGTCGTTGATGGAATTTCAAATACGAATCACTTCGTCCTGGTATGTTAGTTACCTGACAGAATTAGAGCCAATTTGGCTTTGGGCTATCTGAAAACCTAGATACAGACTATACAGTATGAATTGATTTATTGCTCCACACATGCTTGCTATACCTGTATCTGTAACCTGACACTGGTTAGTTTGGTGCCATTCCCCAACCATGGAACTTCATTTCCAGGCCAGCAAATAATTTACTCGATTCGGATCACATTGGTTTCTTTATATCAGTTTGATTGTAGTCAGTATTGCAGTACTACCACATTCAGTCAGGATAGTTCTTACAGTTTTATGACTTGATGAGCTCGAGGCAGAGGCACTGATGATTGTTTGTTCTGTGGACTTTTGTTTCAGTTGCGGACATGACAAAGTGGTCACTGCAGTGGATTGTATTATGTCACTGGTTGGTGATAAGAATCCGGAGCACTACTTCGTTGCCACCCAGGATTCTGATCTCCGGGAAAGATTACGGGAGGTATGAAGATTCACCTGCTGTAACATTCTAACTTTATTTAAATCTCGTAACATGTAACTGGACAGAAATGGCAGAATTTACATTGTATTAAACCATGTTCAGACCATCTGCAACAATGTGCTTATAAATATATTTTTGCTTGGATGTAGGTTCCTGGTGTTCCTGTGATATATGGTCTGAAGAACTCCTTGTTTATTGAGCAACCCTCAGTGCAGCAGCGTCAGTTTGCTCAGTTAGATGAGGAGAAGCGTATACATATGGAAAAAACAGAATTTAAGAAGCTATTGAAGGCATCATCAGAAGGAAAGCCATCTGGCGATGCACCCGGAGTGGCAGAGAAAAGCAAGTTTAAAAGGAACAGAGCAAAGGTTATATTTACAGTTATTTCTTTTTTAGGATATTTCTTGTATGAGCATGTATATTATTCGATCATTATCAAGTTATGCTGATGTGTGTCCTTCTGTACCTATGTTCTTTGTACGAAATGCTGATGTGTGTCCTTCTGTACCTATGTTCTTTGTACGAAATGCTGATGTGTGTCCTTCTGTACCTATGTTCTTTGTACGAAATGCTGAGGTGTGTCCTTCTGTAGGGCCCGAACCCACTCTCCTGCAAGAAAAGGAAACCAAAGCCCCAACCATCAGCTGCTGAAAACCAGGTAATTATCGTTTGTGATTTACATCTGTAAGCTGTATGTAATACCCAGGACATGCTCATTATACGCATCTGTTTCCATGTTGTAAAAGCAAGCCCGGACTTGGAATTTCCTGACTTGTCTAACTAAGTGTATGATGGATAAGAGGTCATGTTAGATTATTCTTGATTAGGCCCTTAGGCAGTGAGGCGCGCCACTGTAATTGTTTTTTGCCATAGTTCATGATTTCTGTTATATCGACTTATCGAGGCGATGTGATCTGTGATGAACTGATGACTCACTGACGTGAACATGTGTCCTGCAGGATAATAAGTTGATGGCGAGGCAAAGAAGAGGGTTAGGAAGCGGAAGAGAAGCGCTAAAGGCAACAATGAAGCAGCGACAGCGAGCTGATGACTCACCAAGTTACAAACAACATTACCGTTGCAGCTCGATCTTGCTTCAGTCCATCTGTACCCATGTTTAAGATTCTGTGTGGATGGTGTTTCTCCAAATGTAGTGCGTAATCGTGATGAATCATGCATCAGATGTAGCGTCGTAACTTTTGACAAATTATTGACATTAGTAGTCTATATTCTGAGTTCTTTGTGAAGTTGAGGGTGTTTGAACTGTACATTACTATCCCGGTTTGTTACTATTTGTAAGTTTAGTCAAGCACTCAAGCGATTTGTAAACGGTGACGGGTCCGTTTAAATTCAACAAGGCACCTCTAGCAAACTAGCGCTGGACTTAAAACTCGATTTTCGTTAAGCTTGTTGAACACTCGCCGGCTCGGCTCATTTGAACTCGACTCGTTTTGTTAACGAACCGAGCTGAATTTTAATTTTAACTCGCTAGCACTAACGAGTTAAACAAACGACCTAACGAGTTTCATTAACAACTCGTTTAGCTCGCTAATAATTCCTGCATATCTGGCCCAGCCCAGCCCATCTAACGTTGGTATGGAAAATATACTCGACAGAAAAATCCCACGATCTTTTCGCGTAGTAAACTCGCCTCCTCGGCTCCTTCGCTCGACCGCTCCTCGTCTTCCAATCGAAATCAATACGCCGTCCCCGTCCGTCCCTCTCCTCCCTATTTCACAGTTCTCAACTTCTCATGAATCTCCTCTCCTCCCGGCTGCGGCAGCGGCCTAGGGTTCTTGTAGTTCCAGCCACCGTTCCCACTTGGCCTCTCACCGTCAGCCATCGCCCGTCCCTGCTTGTCCGCATCCGGCATCGTCTTTCTTGTTCGCCGGCGCACTGGATAAGATGAAGAAGCCGGCATCCAAGTCCAATGGCGGCAAAGCATCCAAGTCCGGTTCCGGCACGCCGGGACAGTCAGAGACCGTTTCAATGGCGACAAAGCATCCGCAAGTACGAGCAGCTGAACATGCGAGAGCGCGTCGACCACAGAACAAGGAAATTGAAGCAGAGAAGGCTACAGCCGCAAGTGCTGCTGCTGGTGATGATGAATCGGTGAGTTCACCCCCAATCTGTACCATCAAATTATGCACGCTGTATAGTGTATACCATCAATTGTGAGTTCACCGCTGCAAGTGCAGATTGGCCTTACTCAAACTGTACCATCAATTGATGTATGCCAGATTCGTTAGTAATTTTAGCTTGACTAAGAAATACCATCTCTGTTTCCTCCATTTATTTTAGAGAAATATTTCCTGCTAGATCTTAAACATGGCCGAATTTATTGAGAAATAATTTGTTTAGGCTAGTCTAATCATGATGTTTCATTTGCTATTTTTACAGGAAGATGAATGGGTAGAGTTTGATGATGTTGATGTTGAGGCAGAGAAGTTCGATATGGATGATGAATTGTCTGACCATTCTCTTGGATTAGGTGACGGCCAAAATGACACTGAAATAGAGGAGGTCAGTGCCGTTGACATGCCAAAGAAAGCAGGGAAGAGAAAAAAGGCTGACGTTGCTGCTGGTAAGGGTAAGGCCAATCAGAAGAGAACCAGAGCTAAGCGTTCAAAATGTTGGAAGTATTTCAAAGAGGTCAACGCTGTATCAAAGAAGAAGCCAGGGGAAATTGTTACAAAGGCGAAATGCTTGTATTGTTATGAGCTTTTTGCTTATAATGGTGGCACTAGTACTCTCCTGAGGCATATGGATGCTTGTGTACACATAAAGAACCAGAATGCCAAACAGCTACGTCAAGGTACAATTGGTTTTGATCCTGAAAAACCTGGTGCATCTCTGATAGTGAATCATGAATATGACCATGAGGAATGCAGAAGGATAATAGCAAAGATGATTATTGTGCACGAGTATCCTTTTAGGATGGTAGAGCATGCTTGGTTTAATATCCTCATGAATTATATGAATGCATCATACAAGTTCATTGGTAGGAAGTCAATTAGAGCTGAATGCATGAAGGTATATTTATCTGAAAAAGAGATCTTGAAGAAGCAACTCAGGTCTGTTGAAAGCATTAGTTTGACATGTGATTTATGGACTTCGAACCAGAATTTATGCTACTTAGCTGTGGTTGCTCACTACATAGATAGTGAATGGCAGATGCAGTCTCGCGTTCTGAATTTCATAGAGTTGGATCCACCACACTCAGGCCTTGTCATAGCTCAAGCCGTGTTTGACAAGTTTGATAAATACTGGGATAGTCCTTATGCTGAAAATGATAATGACAATGCCAAAGACAAAAAGAAGGTGAAGAATATTGTTATGGTCATTGCAACAATTCTTGATCCTAGATTTAAGATGAAACTTGTTAGTTATTGTTTCAAGGAGCTGTATGGCAGAGATAAAGGACTGCGTGAGGCAGAGGACATCAAATCAGAGTTCCTTGACTTGTATGCTACCTATGAGGTGGAAAAAAGACAGCAAGAGGCAGCAAATGACAATGAACAGAGCGCAAATTCTAGTAAGCAACATGCTGCTTCTATGTCCACATTGAGTGGGTTTCAGTCCTTTCTACAGGAGACAAATTCAGAGCCCTCTCAGTCCGAATTGATGAGCTACCTTGAAGAAAAAACTCATCCCATGACTGATCCAAATTTTAGATTGCTTGATTGGTGGAGGCTGAATGCTCATAGGTACCCTATTATGGCAAAGATGGCAAGAAAATTCCTAACCGTACCAGCAACTAGTGTTTCTTCAGAGTCAGCATTTTCAACAGGAGGTAGAGTTCTAGATGACTACCGTAGTTCTTTGCGCACAAACATGGTTGAGGCACTTGTTTGTGCTGCCAGCTTCATAAAAGGATCAAAAAATAACAACATTAGACCTACAATTCCAACAGTAAGTTTACTTGTCGTTATTGTCTTTATCTCAGCCTTTGTACAGTTTGAGTGAAATATTTAACTTAGCATCATTTCTTTTTGCAGCAAGATGATATCGATGATGATGTGGAATTCATTCCATTTCCTGATTCTTGCGTGGAAAGCAACTAAAGGAGGCATGAGCGTTCTGAACTTCTGCAACTTATGAGTTTTTAGAGAATGGAGAGTTGGAGACCTTCGAGATGTGTTAAAGACCTTATATTAAGTATTTTGCTAGCATTCAGTATTGAGCTGCTGGAATATTAGTTCTTATCTATTTGTCCTGATTTCAGTGTATGTGGTACTGTGAACTATTAGCTGTCGATGTTTCATTTTTCAAGTACTGTGAAATATTAGTTCTTATCTACTTGTCCTGATTTCTTAACGAGTTTAACGGTCTGTTCGCGAGTCTCGTGAACAGATAACGAACCAAGCCGAACTTTGAATTTAGCTCGTTATCCTTAATGAGCTTAATGATCCGAGCCTTAACGATCACGAACTATAACGAGCCGAGCCTTAACGATCCGAGCAGCTCGTTAGTCCAGCCCTATATGTCATATCCGTGAGAAATTCAAATTCTACAATGTCCATTAATTTCTCTAGTTTGTTTTATGTGCCTCTTGTTTAAAAATAAAATGAATTATCACATTATGGGGGAGTAATAAGCTATGTTCTTAGTACAATCCCATAAAAATGTGAACATTTGAGGTTTGCCACTTAGATTTGATATTATACATTATATAATTCCTATGTGGCATGTTTGCTCAAACAAGTTCCATTTTTCCTTTGTGGTTACCCTTTGGTTCTTGTTTGTGTGAGTTTGCTTGGTGTGGTTTTTCTCTAATATGCATTTCCATATATTATGTGAGAAACCATTTGTTTCCTTTTATTCTAACCATGGCTTTGCCGGTTGGTTCGAATAATTGAAACTACCAACAAACCTCTTTCAAAAATGGTGTTTTAATTCCTATCTTTTGCCATTTGCTAGTTTGTGGTGAAGTTGGGCTTGTACATCATTCCTTTATACCACCGAGAAATATCTCTATATACTCCTTGTCCATGACAAGTGATACTAGTAATTGTGGTGGATTTTGTAGACCATCTTCACATTGGCTCTTGCGTCGATTTGCTTTATCTATTGCCTTCCTTGCCTTTTGAATGTATCCTATTTTTTTCAATTGGTACTGTTTAGTGTTGTAGATAAAATACGGAGAGTAATGATCCCTTGTGTGTGCATTTTGTATTCAAATGAAAATATATAAGATAATGCATTAATCTTGGGGGAGCATTCCTTTTTATATAGAACACCAACCTATCTATCAATTTTTGATCCTTGCAATTGCCATTTGATTCTTTATCTTATTTTGGTACCTTCAATTAGTATTAATTGGAATTTAATATCTCCTCATAGATATTTGTTCCAATTGATATTTATTGTGGGAGTCTTGATACCTTTTGCCTTATTTTACTTTACTTGATTTCGGTCAAGTATCACCCTCTTCTTGGTATCTTTTCTCCTAGTTGATATTTTTTTTGCTTTAATTGGTATCTTATTTTCAATTGGTGTCTGATACGTGCATTTTATATCATCATTTTTATATCTTATATTATCATATTGGTATGTTATTTGCATTGTTATATCGATGTTTTGCATGTTTTAGATGATTTATGGGACTTTCATACAAAGTCCCTATTTTTGGCATTTAACATCTGGGAGGCAGAATACCCCCCTTTTCTTGTTTTTATTGTTTTAGGAGTTTCGCGGACTCAAATAATTAAAGGAAAAATACCACGCCAGTTTTTCATCAGGAGAAGGGTGGAGGAAAGAAGACCGAAGACAGGAGGGCCACGAGGGCCAAATGGGGTGGGCCCACGCGGCCCATGTGGCCGTGTGGGACCCACCAAGTAGGCCCTCGAGCACCTCCTCGCGTGGGGCTTTTTACCAACACCTTTGTCTTCGCCAAAAAGGGACGCCCTAATTTTCCCAAAATTATCTGAAGCCGTGGCGGCAGCGGAGCTCCTGATTCTCTCCGAAGGGGGTCAGATCCTGCTTCTCCGGAGCTCCGTAGAGGGGGGAAATCGCCGCCATCATCATCACCTCTCCTCCTTGGCGTGGGAGGAGGCCTCTACATCACCGTCATCACCATCACCAACACCATCTCCATCACCATCTCCGTGATCCACTCTGTTCCCCTCATAGTTTGAGAGTTGCTATACCCTAGACCATTGGCTAGTGCTCCTATTCATGTTTGTGATTGGGTACTTGTCATTATTTGGTGGTGAAGTATTTATTTCAGATTGTGTTGTACCCTTTATGCCACTGATTATGATCATGTTTGCACGTTGTGAGTAGTTCCCATATGTTGCTGAGGGCATAGGATGAATTGACAATGATTTATATATAACATGTGTTGGTATTTTGTCAAGAGTTTATCTTTTATGTGATTCTATGATGGTGTTGTGCGAACGTCGACTGCACAACACTTCACCTTTAAAGGGCTCATAGGAGAACAACGTAGTGTAATGAATTGAGGAAGACTTGGGAGGACAACTAAGCCCAAGACAGAGTCATGCAGTTATATTATGTGGGTAGTAGTGTCGGGGACCTTAGAGTGTAATGCTATGGTGGGACTTTATGTCTTAATAATTCTTGTGCAAGTCATTAAATTGGCCACATGATCCATCATAAGGGGTTGTAGTTTAATTATTTAGCTATGCCTAGTTATGGCTCCGCCCCAAGAAGATTAAAACTTGACAAGATATGCAACGTGTTGTTTAATAAATCTCTATGCCTAGAGATATCCATGCCGCCCTCGGGAACGTTTTCCACATATAAGACACACATCACTTGAGCTTGTCCTCCAGCCACATAGGGGATTGGGCTTTCTCTCTCTTTGAGAGCTTTCTACTTGCTACTATTTATTTTAAGCATTTTTATTCTCTTGCATTTATACAACCAAATATCCCAAAAACACTTGCATCTTTTATTGTTTTATTTATCATTCTTTCTAACCAATACCTTCAGCTCCTCGTGGGTTCGACAACCTTTTCTCATTGAAAGGTACTACAATTGATCTCCTGCACTTGGGAGTCATCAAGATACTTTTCTGGTGCCGTTGCCGGGGAGCGTAGCGCTATTGGTAAGAAGTTTGGTAAGGAAACTTGAAATCTGAATTATATTTGCTGTTTTATCTCATTGCTACTATGGCACTTAAGAATCGTCCCTCGCTGTACCTTAATCTTTTTGAAAGTGCTTATACCACTACTACTAAAGTGGTCGAAACTGCTTTGTCTAAGATACCTGAAGTGGGATTTAAAATTCCCACTGGGCATGTTGAAAGAGTTATGAAGAATGTATTTTCAGGAGATGGAACTAAGACTGCACGTGAACACATTGAAATGATTGAAGAAATATGTGGCTTATTCAGGATCCCTGGTATTTCTGAGGACTACGTGAAAAGGAAGTTATTATTTATGTCTTTATCTGGTAATGCTTGTATTTGGTTCAGGTCTTTGGATGAAGGAGCCACTACTGAATGGAGTGTATTGAGGAAGATTTTCTTTCTTAAATATTTTACTCCTAGAGAAGCTTATGAGAGTCGCTGCTATATATTTAATTTCTGGCCACATCTGGGAGAGAGTATTACTCAAGCTTGGGGGAGACTGAAGGCACTCCTTCGTGAGAATCCTTGTCATGATCTTACAAAGAAACTTATATTGATAAACTTTTATGTGAGGCTACCTATGAAGCATAAGGAAATTTTGGACAATTCATCTGGTGGGAGTTTTACAAATAATACTGAAGAAGAAGCATGGAATCTATTGGAAACTATTTCTGAAAATACTGGACACTGGGAACTTGATAAAGGTAATAAATCTTATTTTGATTATGGATATTCATGTGTGGAGACCTTCTCTACTTCTATCTTGTTTAAATATATGAGTGATACATTTAATCTTGATCTTTATGTTATACTTGAAATAGCTAAATCTTTTGCTGAGCATGTCCGTATTCCTAAAAGTGGGTTTGAAACTTATGTTGAACCTGTTAAACAGTCTATTGTTATTCCTAAAGTTATTAAACAGATAGAGCCAGTGTCATCTGTGAGAATTGAGGAGTATGTTGAGCCACCCCCATATCCAAACTAAGTTAAGAAAATTTTGCTTACTACTGTCACTAACAAGAGTAAAAGGAAATGTCCTAAGCCATATGAATAGGTGGAAGTCAATACTCAAATTTCTGTTATTAAACAATTAAATGAAGAAGATCCTGTTGATGTCTATCTATGTGAAGATGCTACTAAAATTACCAGAGGTAATTCGACCAAGGTGGGAAAACCTATAATCTCATGCTCTATTGGGACTTCAAGTTATCATGGTCTATGTGATATTGGGTCAAGCATTAGTGTCATTCCATATTCTCTCTATCTTGAAATCAAGCCTGATATTGATCCTATTGTTATGGAAGGGACATGTATGACAATTCAACTTGCTAATAAAGAATATATCTATCCTTTTGGAATTGTTAGAGATATTGAAGTTCTAGTTGGTAAAATTAAATATCCTGCTGATTTTATTGTGCTTGGTTGCCCTCAAGATTCTTTTTGTCCTATCATTTTTGGTAGACCTTTCTTGCGTACTGTTGGGGCTGAAATTAATTTGCTTAAAGAGAAAGTGTTTATTAAATGTGATAGTGAAAGACTTGAGTTCAATTTTTCCAAATTTGCTGATAAACATGTTGTGAAAGAGCCAATTTCTGAAGATATAATTGAAACTCTTGCTTCTATAGCTGTAGCTTCAACAGATGTTGTAGAACGTTATATGCTTAATCAAGATGAACCATTTAATGATGAGGAAAAAGAGGCTCTGGAACAAATACTATGGCAGCAACCACCACAGTTACAGTTGCATATTCCACCTGATAATTTAGGAGTGTTACCACCACCTAAAGGGGATTCTAGTTTTGAATTAAAACCTTTACCTGACAATTTGAAATATGCATATTTAGATGATAAGAATATATATCCTGTCATTATTAGTGCTAACCTTTCAGCTGAAGAAGAAGAGAAACTACTTGATGTACTAAAAGCTCATCGACCAGCTATTGGATACTCTCTTGATGATCTTAAAGGTATAAGCCCAGCTCTATGTATGCATAAAATTAATTTGGAAGAGGATGCAAAACCTGTTGTTGATTATCAAAGTCGTCTCCATCCAAAAATGAAAGAAGTGGTAAGAAAAGAGGTAATAAGACTCATGGAAGCTGGTATCATTTATCCTATAGCTAATAGCAAGTGGGTTAGTCCTGTCCATTGTGTTCCTAAAAAGGGTGGAATGACTGTAGTTCCAAATGATGATAATGAACTTGTGGCTCAACGTACTGTTGTTGGTTATAGGATGTGCATTGATTACAGGAAATTAAACAAAGCAACTAGAAAAGATCATTACCCATTGCCATTTATTGATCAAATGTTAGAAAGGTTATCTAAACACTCTCACTTTTGTTATCTAGATGGTTATTCAGGTTTCTCGCAAATTCCTGTCCATAAGGATGATCAAGAAAAGACCACTTTTACTTGCCCATTTGGTACTTTTGCTTATAGAAGAATGCCATTCGGTTTATGTAATGCTCCTGCTACTTTTCAAAGATGCATGAATGCTATATTTGCTGATTACATTGAGAAGATAATGGAAGTCTTTATGGATGATTTTTCTGTGTATGGTACTTCTTTCGATAATTGCTTGTTCAATCTTAACAAAGTTTTGCAGCATTGTGAGGATCAACATCTAGTTCTCAATTGGGAGATGTGTCACTTCATGGTTACCGAAGGAATTGTTCTAGGACATAAGATTTCTGGAAATGGAATAGAAGTTGATCCAGCCAAGATAGAAGCTATTGAGAAGCTACCATACACAAAGGATATAAAAGGTATAAGAAGTTTTCTTGGGCATGCAGGTTTTTACCGTAGGTTTATTAAGGACTTCTCCAAAATATCAAAGCCTCTAACCAATCTTTTGCAAAAGGATGTTCCTTTCTCTTTTAATGATGATTGCATTGAATCTTTTAATATTTTGAAGAATGCTTTAATAACTGCTCCTATTATTCAACCTCCTGATTGGAAATTGCCCTTTGAAATTATGTGTGATGCTAGTGATTATGCTGTTGGGGCTGTTTTGGGTCAACGGGTTGATAAGAAACTGAATGTTATTTATTATGCTAGTAGAACACTTGATGCTACCCAAAGAAATTATGCTACAACTGAAAAAGAATTTTTAGCAGTACTATTTGCTTGTGACAAGTTTAGACCTTATATCACTGATTCCAAAGTCACAATTCATACTGATCATTCTGCTATTAAATACTTGATGAACAAGAAAGATGCTAAGCCTAGATTGATAAGATGGGTACTTCTTTTGCAAGAATTTGATTTACACATTGTTGATAGGAAAGGAGAAGATAACCAAGTATCTGATCATCTCTCTAGAATGGAAAATATACCTGATGATCCTATTCCTATTAATGATAGCTTTGTTAATGAACAACTTGCAAATGTTAATGTTTCCAGTATTAAGGCTGCTTCTCCTTGGTTCGCTAATTATGCAAATTTTATTGTTGGAAAAGTATTACCTCCACACTTTACTTATCAACAAAGAAAGAGATTCTTTTATGATCTTAGACATTATTTTTGGGATGACCCTTTCCTCTATAAGAAAAGTGTAGATGGTATTATTAGACGTTGTATACCTGAGCATGAACAACAGGCTATAATAAGAGATTGTCATGATAGTCCATATGGAGGGCATCATGCAGGAGATCGCACAGCAGCAAAGGTATTACAATCTGGTTTCTATTGGCCTACTTTATTTAAAGATTGCCATGAATATGTTAAATCTTGTGATAAATGTCAAAGAGTTGGAAACATTGGTAGGAGAAATGAAATGCCTATGAATTATTCACTACCACTTGAACCATTTGATGTGTGGGGTTTTGATTTTATGGGACCTTTCCCACCTTCAAAGACAAAGCATACTCACATTTTGGTTGCAGTTGACTATGTTATAAAGTGGGTGGAGGCAATTCCAACAAAAAGTGCAGATCATGCCACAACAATGAAGATGCTTAAGGACATCATTTTCCCAAGGTTTGGTGTTCCTAGGTTTTTAATTACTGATGGTGGCTCTCATTTTATACATGGTGTTTTTAGGAAAGCTTTGGCAAAATATGATGTTAACCATAGAATTGCATCTCCTTATCACCCTCAAACAAGTGGACAGGTTGAATTAAGTAATAGAGAAATTAAACTCATTTTGGAAAAGACGGTGAATAAGTCTAGGTCTGACTGGCCACTTAAAATTAATGATGCATTATGGGCCTATAGAACTGCATTTAAAAATCCTATGGGAATGTCTCCTTACAAAATGGTCTATGGGAAAGCTTGTCATTTACCTGTTGAATTAGAACATAAAGCTAGATGGGCTATTAAACAATTGAACTTTGACTTTAAGACTGCAGGAGAGAAAAGAATCCTTGATTTAAACCTACTAGATGAATGGAGGAATGAAGCCTATGAAAATGCTAAAATGTTTAAAGAGAAAGTTAAGATTTGGCATGACAAGAAGATTAAGAGAAAAGAATTCAAAGTAGGAGATCAAGTTTTATTATACAACTCTCGTTTCATGTTTTCTGCAGGGAAGCTAGCCTCGAAATGGCAGGGACCATTAGTCATACAGGAGGTGTACCGTTCAGGAGCTATCCGTCTTCACGGTGATATGAAAGGTAAACCTCATGTGGTCAATGGACAACGTCTTAAACATTATATTGCAGGAAAAAGCTTCGTTGGAACGTTGGAAACATTGAATTTACGAACACCAGAAGAAATAATAAAAGGGGGTCGAGCAGTTTCAGCAACTCCAAATCAAGGTAACTTTTGTATTGGAAAGTTTCTCGGAATTACATGAAACCTTATGGAAGTTATTTTTTATGGAAATAAAAGTGTGGGGAAAGAAAACTTGACGAAACGGAGTCCCGAGGGAGGAAAGAGGGGGCCCCACGCGGCCAAGTACAGGGGCCGCGTGGGACCACTCCTTTTCCACCTCGGAGACCTTTTTCGCCTCGTTTTCGATCCCAACGCTCCGTCTTGACCTAAAAACCCTCAATATATACCCCACTCCGACGATCTAATCTCGCACCGAGCGTTCTCGAGCGATCTTTGTTTCTTGCTGTTTCTGTCTGCCAGGTTTTAGCCATGTCTTGCTCCGAATCTAATCTTGAGGGGGAGAGCTCTCCCAAGGAGGGTGTCGTGAACCGCTACCTCAACTCCGTTATAGCGCCTCAGAAGACCGTGATCTTCAAGGAAGGGGTGATGCTCATGGAGGAGGTGAAGACTCCCAAGACCACCGGTACCGTGGAGGAAAGACTGGGCGAGTTGGAAGACAAGACCTTCAGGTATGGGACTGTGGTTTACCGCAGCCTTGATGCTCATCACTTCATGAACCTGGAGTTGGAGAAGAAGGTTGAAGAGTACAAGGAGAGACTTGAAGATCTGGAAGATAGGTACAAGTACGTCATTGACAAGTTAGAGAAGATCCAGTGTTTCATGTGGGATGTAGAAAACCAGAACTGCGAGTATGAAGAACGCTTCAAGAAGATTGCAGCAGCTGCCACCCTCAGGTATAATAATCCACCTACATCTTTCCGTGATGGAAGACCCTTCCCATGGAAGATGGCTGAATGGGAGGAAGAATACGAGAAGGAGGAAGCTGCAGCGAAGGATAGTCGGGCAGAACGTCAAGCTTGGGGGAGTTCCACCTAGTCTTTCTCTTTATTAGTCTCTTTTATCTATCTAGTTGAGGTGTGTTTTGCTTTTATCGGTTAGTTATCAATTCCGTTTAAGTTTGTGTGAGCTCATAGAGCATTATCATGTATCCCTGTCTTGTGGTTTATCAATGAATATTAAAGTATGGTGTCATCCATGGTTCTCTTGTTTTGGAGATTTATGGGTAACACTCATGCAAATGAGCGTGGCATATTTAGAGGTTTCAATCACATCTTACCTTGGACTTGATTAACTTAAGTATGTTGGAAAACTGTAGAATCATATCATCAAAATATCAAACAATAAGCATGAAACATTGTGACTAGTATTATGATGATAGTGGTTTGATAAATGTTTAAGGTTGGGAGTTAGCCCATATGTGCTGTCACATGCAAAGCTTTAAACATGTTCCATCATTTATTTGGTTGATATCATGTACTTTTGTTTATGGATGCCTATCATGATGAAATAATGTGGAAATAGAGCAAGTTTAAATGAGTTTGTATAAATGGTAGAGAGAAACTTGGGCCGCTAATCTAAGCCATGCATCATTCATGGTGGAAATTTACTTACATGCTGTTTTGAACTTTCTGTGATACACCCTGCAATAAAAAGCTATATCAATTGGTAAATAAAAAGGGTGTTGAGGTTGGCCATTATGTTTGTTTGTCTTGTTGTTGTGATGTGGGCTTGATCCATATCATGGGACAAGAGGTACCCCATTTAAGACTCTTGATACCATTATTACTTACAATGATAGATAACTTAAACTTGCTCTGTTTCCCAAGTTGAGTAATCATGGTGTAGGTACTTGTATTCAAGGGGCATGAGACATCTAACCTTTACTTTATCAAGGCCACTACTCATATTTGCTTTCACATTTAACTTTAATCATTCAAATGCTTGCCATTAAGAGCAAAAACATAGGAAAAGGAATATGGTTCAGTTGTCCAACATACAATGGTTATTTGCTTTCAAAAGTAAGAGTGATTGCTAGAGCTTCTACTTATGTGGCCCTCATGTGTATGAGTTTTAATTCATCAATCTTACATTGCAACTGAGTATGATGATGATACAATGCCCGTATTTATTTATCAACCATAAGTCCATCGATGCATATAATGATCTATGTCCTTATTTACTCGAGGACGAGTAAAGGTTTAAGCTTGGGGGAGTTGATACGTGCATTTTATATCATCATTTTTATATCTTATATTATCATATTGGTATGTTATTTGCATTGTTATATCGATGTTTTGCATGTTTTAGATGATTTATGGGACTTTCATACAAAGTCCCTATTTTTGGCATTTAACATCTGGGAGGCAGAATACCCCCCTTTTCTTGTTTTTATTGTTTCAGGAGTTTCGCGGACTCAAATAATTAAAGTAAAAATACCACACCAGTTTTTCATCAGGAGAAGGGTGGAGGAAAGAAGACCGAAGACAGGAGGGCCCATGTACCTGGCCGTGTGGGACCCACCAAGTAGGCCCTCGAGCACCTCCTCGCATGGGGCTTTTTACCAACACCTTCGTCTTCGCCGAAAAGGGACGCCCTAATTTTCCCAAAATTATCTGAGGCCGTGGCGGCGGCGGAGCTCCTGATTCTCTCTGAAGGGGGTCTGATCCTGCTGCTCCGGAGCTCCGGAGAGGGGGGAAATTGCCGCCATCATCACCTCTCCTCCTTGGCGTGGGAGGAGGCCTCTACATCACCGTCATCACCATCACCAGCACCATCTCCATCACCATCTCCGTGATCCACTCCGTTCCCCTCATAGTTTGAGAGTTGCTATACCCTAGATCATTGGCTAGTGCTCCTATTCATGTTTGTGATTGGGTACTTGTCATTATTTGGTGGTGAAGTATTTATTTCAGATTGTGTTGTACCCTTTATGCCACTGATTATGATCATGTTTGCACGTTGTGAGTAGTTCCCATGTGTTCCTGAGGGCATAGGATGAATTGGCAATGATTTATATATAACATGTGTTGGTATTTTGTCAAGAGTTTATCTTTTATGTGATTCTATGATGGTGTTGTGCGAACGTCGACTGCACAACACTTCACCTTTAAAGGGCTCATAGGAGAACAACATACTGTAATGAATTGAGGAAGACTTGGGAGGACAACTAAGCCCAAGACAGAGTCATGTAGTTATATTATGTGGGTAGTAGTGTCGGGGACCTTAGAGTGTAATGCTATGGTGGGACTTTATGTCTTAATAATTCTTGTGCAAGTCATTAAATTGGCCACATGATCCATCATAAGGGGTTGTAGTTTAATTATTTAGCTATGCCTAGTTATGGCTTCGCCCCAAGAAGATTAAAACTTGACAAGATATGCAACGTGTTGTTTAATAAATCTCTATGCCTAGTGATATCCATGCCGCCCTTGGGAACCTTTTCCACATATAAGACACACATCACTTGAGCTTGTCCTCCAGCCACATAGAGGATTGGGCTTTCTCTCTCTTTGAGAGCTTTCTACTTGCTACTATTTATTTTAAGCATTTTTATTCTTTTGCATTTATACAACCAAAAACCCCCAAAACACTTGCATCTTTTATTGTTTTACTAGCAAATAATGCCCGGGCGTTGCAACGGGTTAAATATTTTTTATGCCTTAGAAAAATTCATTACTGAAAATCATTTTGTTAGCTAAATTCCACAACATCGTCCATGTTGCCGGTACCGGTGCCGGTTGCATTTCCTATGTCTATCGTAACTCTGATAATCGACTATGTACAATAAACAATCATCTGCTTTTAACCATCATGCTCATTGATGTCAGATGGGGAAGGTACAGAGCTTATTATCTGAATTTAAGTCAAACACCAACACAAAACAACTATACTCCATGTACTATTGTTGAATTGCATCATAAGCATTCAGTTGCATTGCAAACCGTCTTGTTCGATGTCGTTGCGAGACGTTCGGATCTCCATATCCTCCTGCAGCTGCCTAGTAGTGTATTCAAAGTCGGACATGATCTAATCTGTTCGTCTGAAGTTTCCTATACGTTGTTGCTCTCTCCATGATAGCAAAAACTAATTATTACTATATTTGGTAAGAAAGTACCCAGATCATCTCTTCTAGTGAAAACAATAATCACGAGTGTCAAGAAATCCATAAAATTATTAGAAAGTTGTACAGACTCAAAGGAAGAAATCAGATCAGTTGTACAGGTGAAATGTGCCGGCCCGAAATCAGTATCGATCATATACCTGGATAGGATCTAGTGCCAATATAAGTGTACCAAACGTGCCACTCACATATTGCACAACACTGACCCGTGGGAGGAAAAACACAGTTCACTCAAAACTCAGAGAATCACACACTAAGACAAGTCGTTGAGTTCTTTTGTACACCAGAACAGAAGCTAAAAAACCAATACCATGTACTCCTAACTATATTAGACAGAGTAGGGGATTTACCCGTAGTCCCTCCCATCTCGTTGCCCATGATCTCATAAATGGACAGGGAAAAGAAATCAACACAGGAAGAACAAACAGAGAAACATTAAGCTGCTTACAGGAATTACCACAAACACCTGCTAGGCACCACGCATCAAGAACAGGCAAACATATTTTGAAGAAAAGGAAAGAGTGAGCTATTTCGACAAATTAGCACAAACATGATGCACGCCTCAACATTCGCTGCTCCGGCCTAGTCACCGGTCATGCCTCCGCCGCCACACTCGCATGCGTCGCCGGCAGCCGACGCCCGCCCCCTCCCTGAGCTCCCGCACGCCAGTCGCTTCGGCTTGGCGCTATAGTGTGCCAGGGGTGTTGGTACGGCTGGATAACTGCTTCGCGGGCAGCAGATCCGAGCTCGAGGTCTGCCTACCTCGAGCACCCGAAGGGACGCCGCAATGAAGTCGATAGTTGGACATGGCTGCAGTGCAGCAAGGGCGGGGATGCAATTGGAGAACAGCTTTGCGGGCAGCCAAGAGGAGGAAGCACCACCTAGGAAATCTATGGACTCGGACACAACAGATGTCGATGGTTTAGATCAACGATGAAGATACGGGACTATGTACGCGTGGGCATCGTCGATGTGGGTTAGTAGACGAACGACACGGGAGAAAGGATTTATACAGCTTCGGGACCCGGGAAACATCATCCGGTAATATCCCTACGTGTTGTTTGTGGCTAGGTTGTATTCCTCTTATGGTGGAAGTCACCGATGAGGCGGCTCCTCTTGTCTAGATCTGTCTGATCCCCCCTCTTGGTGCGCCTTGCCCCTCCTTATAAAGGTGGAGGAGGCCGGCTTACATGTCGAGTCCTTTTAGGACACTGCTAATCTAATACAAGTCGAGTCCTTGTAGGACACTACTAATCTGACAGTGGAGTCGGCCTGCTGGGCCACCCCGGATGGGCCACGTTAATCCTTCGTGCGGTTACCCGTGTCCCATATCCCCGACAGTAGCCCCCGAGCTTTCGGGTGACTCGTATAGTCATGCGGAAGGTCTTGATTTGTTGAAGAAATGGGACACAGAGTCCGTGCCGGGTTCTTTGCCGGCTTGTA
The DNA here is from genome assembly GCA_012064385.1 of Puccinellia tenuiflora. NCBI lineage: Eukaryota > Viridiplantae > Streptophyta > Magnoliopsida > Poales > Poaceae > Puccinellia > Puccinellia tenuiflora. Next base: position 188,538 of record QRDG01001988.1, read on the forward strand.
GATGTAGCGCTTTGCCGAGTTGTAGATGTCGATGATGCCGCGACACCCGGCTTCAGTATTTGCCGAGTTGTCGATGTAGACTTTGCCGGGTTGTCGACGTAGATGTTGCCGGGTTATCGCTGTAGATTTTCCCGGGTTGTCGATGTAGGCGTTGCCGAGTTGTTAATGTCGGCTTCTCCTGTCGACTTGTCAATGCCGGCTTCTCCTGTCGACTTGTCAATGCCGACTTCTCTTGCTGACTTGTCAGTGCCGACTTCTCCTGTCGACTTGTCAATGCCGACTTCTTCTGTCGACTTGTTAATGCCGGCTTCTCTTGCCGAATTGTTTTGAAGTGAGTCGGAAATTTTCTTCGAGTCCTGAGTCGGAAATTTTCTCCGAGTCCTTTTGACGAGTTGTATGACTTTGCTCGAGCTTGTTTACACTGGTATATGTATAGCCCCCAAGCGCCAAGTTGTTAACTTGTGACGGCTTGGAGCTTGTATTGATGACTCATAACTTCACATGATGTAGCCCCCGAGTGCCGGGTTGTTTGCCTGCGACGACTCGGGACTCCTTGATGTATAACTCATGACTTTCAGATGATGTAGCCCCCGAGTGCCGGGTTGTTAACCTGCGACAATTTGGAGATAAAAACTTTTTAAACTTGATTGTTATTTAACTTGTAGAAAAACCTGATCCGTGAGTAGCCCCCAAGCGCCGAGTTGTTGGCCTGCGACAACTTGGAGCTTCCAACTCTGTATTCCCTTTGACTTAAACTGAAAACCTGATAACATGTAGCCCCCAAGTGCTGGGTTGTTTGCCTGCAGCAACTCGGAGCTTAAAACTTTTTGAACTTGATTGATGCTTGAGCTGATTTGGTTCTTATAACCCTTCTTAGTTTTATACTGATGAATAAGTAGGCCCTGCCCGGTCTTTGCTAATTAGCATCCAGTTTGTTGTATAGGTTGCATCTGACTTACCAGATAAAACTAAGGACAAGTTGGCTTCTTTGCCAGGTCCATGAGTCTAAAGCTTGATTTTTTCCTGAAATACAAGCCCCCAAGGACCTAATGATCAAAGTTAATAAAGACGCACTTGCTGGGTGTCTCGGCAAAACTCTTGCTGTAGAGAAGCCGGCTTTATCCCTTTGATCATAATGAATATGTTATAATGTTGCAGAGCTTTCTAGGCTCGTTGATATTGCAGAGCTCTCTGGGCTCGTTGGTATTGCAGAGCTCTCTGGGCTCGTTGGTATTGCGGAGCTCTCTGGGCTCGTTGGTATTGCGGAGCTCTCTGGGCTCGTTGGTATTGCGGAGCTCTCTGGGCTCTTTGGTGATATATAAGCTGGAGTATAGAGACATTGATACTTTTTAGAATTCCCTTTGTGGGTGTAACTAAATCTTTCCAATAAATCTGATGCAAGTTATAAAGAACTTGACTTTTAAAGAAATCCATTGCGAGCAATATATAACTCGACTTTGAAAAAAAAATCCGATGCAAGCAATAGATAGCTCGACTTTGAAAAATCCGGTGCAAGCAATAGCTCAACTTTTGAGAAATCCATTGCGAGCAAAGGATAGCCCGACTTTAAATAAATTTGGCGCGAGCTATTTGAGAGCTCGACTTTTTAGAAATCCGTGGCGGGTTTAAAAATCCACGGTGGGCGCCAATGTCGATGGTTTAGATCAACGGTGAAGATACGGGACTATGTACATGCGGGCATCGTCGATGTGGGTTAGTAGACGAACGACACGGGAGAAAGGATTTATACAGCTTCGGGACCCGGGAAACATCATCCGGTAATATCCCTACGTGCTGTTTGTGGCTAGGTTGTATTCCTCTTATGGTGGAAGTCGCCGATGAGGCGGCTCCTCTTGTCTAGATCTGTCTGATCCCCCCTCTTGGTGCGCCTTGCCCCTCCTTATAAAGGTGGAGGAGGCCGGCTTACATGTCGAGTCCTTTTAGGACACTGCTAATCTAATACAAGTCGAGTCCTTGTAGGACACTACTAATCTATTACAAGTTGGCAAGGTGAGTCCTTGTCCTAATCTGACTGTGGAGTCGGCCTGATGGGCCACCCCGGATGGGCCACGTTAATCCTTTTTGCGGGTACCCGTGTCCCATATCCCCGACAATAGATCTTGGGTCGAGGCGACCCACGCCGGCTGCTCGAACGGACACCGCGCAGAGGAGTGTGGCTGGCACGCCCGCACGAAGGCAGCATACCGGGAGCGTCGTCCCTCCCGATCAAGGGATTCACAACGGAGAGAGGCCAAGACCCTCCCGAAAGCTCCAATCCCACGAGAAACACCCAGCTACAAACGGGAGAGCGGCGGCTCAATCACACACACATACCAGCAGCTGTTGTAGCACATCGGGGGCAGGCGGGCGGTCGCCGGTCGGGAAGGAGCAGTGGCTTCTCGGAGGAGACGATGGGCGCTTGGTGGGGATTGGAAACAGAGAAAAAGGAACAAAGCGGCGAACCGGTACGTGGCAGTTTGGATGTATTATGGGGTTTGGTGGGAGGGCAAATCGGTAAATTTGTGGTTGGACGAAAATTTTGGGAGAAGCAACTCTTCCTTTATTATTAGGTAAAGATTTATCATTCTTTCTAACCAATACCTTCAGCTCCTCGTGGGTTCGACAACCTTTTCTCATTGAAAGGTACTACAATTGATCTCCTGCACTTGGGAGTCATCAGTGTCTTATCGATCATTTGTTGTGTTGATTTGATTCCTTTTGATATCACACTTCATGTGTTGATGTGTTTTGTAATCAATCATTTGTTGATTTGATTTCTCCTCAATCATGTGTTGATTTGGATTTTGATATAATTTGGACAACCTTTTTGTGTCACACCTTGGTGTGCTCTCTTCTTGGTTTACTTGGTGTTTTTGTCCAAATTGTATCTCTTTTGGTTCTAGAAAGCCTTTGCATGCTTGGTTACTAATTTATATTACTTTAGCATGCTTATCTTTCTTGATCCAATATATAGGGGATACTCCAACGAATCCTAAACCGGCTAAGATGTGCATGAAATTCAATTTCATATCTATATGCACATATTTATGTGGAGTGTTTCCTATATATTGTAGTTTATCTAACTACTATGGGACCCAATGAGTTTGGGAACCATTTTGTACTCTAATTGTGTTTTAGGTACAATGGAGATGCATTGGATGCTTGCCTCATTCATAAGGAAGGTGTTCTCACCGTGTGATTGTCGGAGTCAAGCTTTGATGACAAACCAACTCTCATCATCGTCATCGTCAATGCATCTCGGTAACAAGTATCCATCTCATGCATACCTTTCTAGTTTTCAACCTTGTGTAGGTTGCCTCTTGGCATGAAATCTCTTATATGCAATTGTTGTGGTTTTGGCCTTTCCTTCACTTAATATATCTTTGTGATATGTGTGATGAATTTGCAAAAAACCTTTTCTTCAATTGATATTATTTCCTTGTGATACTTGTTGCCTAACTCAAAGCATCTTCACTATCTCTTGTTCCCTTAGTGATATGTGTGATGCATTTGATACATTTGAAGTTCATTTATATACAATGAGATAAATTTGAGCTATGTGCTATGCTTTTATGCAATAATCTCGTTTGTATATTTATGACTTCCTTTTGGATACCTTGTTCTCCTCCTTTTCCCTAGCCATTTCGTATGTATATGTTTCTTTGCGGATGTATATCTTCATGGTTTGTCTAATCAGAAACCTATACATATGAGAGAGGTCACCTTTTATTTGGTATCCTATTTCTTTTTGATCCACCTTGTGTTTCATCTATAATTCTTTGGTGGCTTCAAATTTATCTCATGAGTGCTTGTCTTTTTGTTGAGGATCTTTGCACACTCATGTTTTTGTTGAGGATCTTTTACTTCATGCTTACCATGGTGAGCATATTGATTTTTATTGTCTAAATGGTCTCACTAGCTTTTGGCATTTTCAATTGGTTTTAGTTTCCAATTGACATCCCTAAGCTTGTGAACATATTTCTCTAAAAGATCCTTTTATCTCGGTTGGGACAATCTTATGATGAATTTTTGAAAATTGGTATCTCCTTATGGCTCAACCACATCTTTGGTGCAAGTGCTATGATTTGCTTTTGCATTATGCACTCTTGCACTTGTTGCAAGTTCTAGATGATTTTGGGGGAGTGAGGATACCATATTTGTGCACTCTTCATTTTGTGCATAAACATTGGGGAGCTTCTCCATGTTCATTTGGAACTCTTGCTTTGGATCTTTTCGATTGCTTTACTCCTTTGTGGAGAGGTTAGAATGATTTCATCCTTTTGCAATCTTTGAATCCTCAATATAGTTTGATTTCCTCTCATTATTTGTCAATGAATAAGTGCATTTGATTTCACACATATCTTGAGAAATGCACACTTTATAGAGGAACTCATATTATATTGGCTCTCTAAAATTTTCTTCCCATTTCGGCAATCAATGCCAATGGGGGAGAAGTTTAGAGGGTTTAAGGGAATTTGGGTTTTATGTGCTTTTGTTGCATTTGCCTTTAATGCGCTTTGCATCCTGCAAGGTTGCTTTATTCTTTATATAAACCCTCTTAAAACGGGATTGTCATCAATTACCAAAATAGGGGAGATTGAAAGTGCATGGTTGCCCCCATGCATGGTTTTGGTAATTAATGACAATCTCTATGGACTAATATTTGCGTTGAGCTATTTGTAGGTGTCCATTGTCTTGCTTGTTCTCCATGTGTTGGAGTCAAGGTTAAGGGAAGGAGATCATTTGTTGATCAAGGCCAAGGTGTTCGTCATCAAGATAAAGGCCAAGTGAAGATATGCCGAAGAGATGCTTCTCCCATCTTGGTCGTATCGTTCGTGGAGAGCTCAACCCTTTGCATCCTTGCATCTTTGAAATCATCTTTGTCGGTTCTTATTTGACTCTTATCGTGGTGTGGTCTTGGTGCTTGTCGTGCTCGTCATGACAAGGCTAAGGTCACCGAAAACGGTTTGCTTATGCGTCTTCATTTGCATTTTTGGTATTGGAGATTTTGCCGGTTCATCCTTGTGGAAGGTTTCACCTTTCCAACCCTTTGCAAAATCCCCTTCGCTAGTTTGCCATTTTCAAAGGTTGCATTTGTCGTCCTCTTTCCAACAAAATTGGTTTTGCTTCTTTCGGACTTCAATTGCAAAAGAAACAGCTTTTCGGTTTGCGAAAAAAGAGCTTTTAAACTCTCCCAATTTGGTTCTATAATATCTTGTTGGACTATGATGTTTCTCTACATAATCTTGTTGTGCTCGTTGTGATGATTCCAACGAGTCCAAGATTGTCGAAAACGGAGTTCATTCGCAAAAGTTATGGGGCTTTGGATTTGCTGTTGGATCTACCCCGGAGATGGTCCGGAGTCTCCGGTCCAGAGGACCCGGAGTCTCCACCCCCCTGTTTTTCGCTGCCGAATGGTTTTTGTGTGGTGCGCTCCTGGACTGTGTCCGGAGGCACCCCGGAGAAACCCCGGAGTCTCCGGTCTGGCCGGAATCTCCGGCCCTGATGACCGGAGTCTCCGGTGTGCCTTCCTCTCCGCAAAAGTGTGGTGCGTCTCTGGCACCTGTCCGGAAGTAGGCCGGAGGCAGGCCGGAATCTCCGGCCCTGGCCGGAGTCTCCGGTGCACTCAGGCCGGAGTCTCCGGTCTAAGTGGCCTCCAACGGCTAGTTTTTCAGGGGACCTATAAAAGGCCCCCTTCTTCCCCATTTGCCCCAAGGTTTTTGGCTGCACGAATTTCACTCTCTCTCCCTCCATTGTTGACCTTGGAAAACCTTCCCCTCTCCAAATCCCTCCAATGATTCTTGCCCAAACTTAGGGATTCAAGAGAGGAGATCTAGATCTACCTTTCCACAAATCAAAATATCCTCTAAAGTGAGGGGAACCTAGTGGATCTAGTTCTTGGAGTTCTTTTGTGGTTCTCCCCCTTGTTCTTCCTCTCTTATTCCCCCCAAAGCATTTGTTGCTTGGTTGGAATTTGAGAGTGAAGGATTTGACCACTTTGTGTGTTCTTGCCTTTTGCATTTGTTGCATCGGGTTGCTCTCCCCATGAAGATTCGTGGAAAGTGAAGGTTGAAGAGCTTGTTACTCTTGGGTGCATTGTGTTCCCAAGAGCTTGTTGCCTCTTGGGTGCATCGTGTACCCTAGACGGTTTGGAGGTGCCGTGAAGACTTCGGCTTGTGGAGCTTCGGCACGAGTTTGGGAGCCCCCAATTGAGTTGTGGGTGTGTGCCCCAAGAGAAGTTGTAAAGGGCTCCGGAATCCGTCTTGAATGATTCCGATAGTGGAAGGTGAACCAAACCCTTGGGTGCGGTTCATCGGAGAATAGGGTGAGGCCTTTGTGGCATCTTGAGTAGGCCTCTTGTGGCGAGCTCACACCCCTCCAACGAGACGTACTCCCTTAACAAGGAGGAACTCGGGAATACATCCTCGTCTCCGCGTGCCTCGGTTATTTCTATACTCGAGCTTTACTTATGCAATTTATATTGTGATAGCCTTCGTGCTTGAAGTTCATATCTTGCTATCACCTTGTTGCTTGAATTGCTTAGCATAAGTTGTTGGTGCACATAGGTGAACCTAGAATATTAGGTTGTTGGCTTGTTAATTTAAACACATAGTTTTATTCCGCAATTATCAAGCCCCTAATTAGAAAAGGTGTTAATCGCCTATTCACCCCCCCTGTAGGCGACATCCGGGACATCGTTTGTTCTTTCACCGAGTTCTTTTCCGCTGATCCAAGACTGAGCGCACTAACCACATGTGGGAGTTCTATGGGCCTCCCCGCAATCTATTACCGGATCCTCAAACCTGTCCAGGAGCCACAACTTAGTTCGGGTGTTTCCATTTGTGCGCGTATTACGATGATGATGTAAAGGTAAGATGATGATGGTTACGTGGTTACTTACGGTAGGGCTTGCGGCACGTGGCGTTTACCGCATGTGGACGGAGGGCAATCGTATGAGTGTTCCTCCCGAAGCCGTCCTCGCATCGGTTAGGCCCACCTCGAAGCTTCGGCCGGACTCTCAAGGTGGATCAGTCCTAGCTAGGTGGCTCCCTGAGCTTGTTTGTAGAGAAGGGAAGTATTGCGTCGAACGCTCCACCGGTAGACCTCTAAGCGAGTGTTTCGATGCGTATGGGTTCACTGGTGCATCCCTGCAGGGTGAAATCTTTTCGAAAAGCCGTGTCCGCGGTTATGGACGACTTGGTGAAATGCGCTGGCTAAAAAGATCATAGACAACCTGCATCTAATGATTATAACTTGAGTAGTAAGATAGATTACTTGAATAATAACCCATAAAACTTGTCCACCATGTGAGTTGCCCTGATTGCTTCCTCGCGGGCGGTTGGTCGAGGGAGTAATACTTGGGCGGGTTTTTGATGTGGTGAGTAGTGTAGTTGGTTCTCTATGCGCTCTCTTACCTTGTCTCTTGTAGACGAAAGTTGTAGCGTGTCTCTATAAGCGTGTCTCTATAAGTTGTTAGTGCTACTTGCCACCGCCTCAATCGCCAACCCTCTTTCCCCGGAATTGCAGCTTTGATATCTTGTGAGTATTACTTGCCAGTACTGTTTTATAGTACTGACCCCTTCGGGGCTGCTATTCCAATGCAGCCGACAGGTTTGAAGTCTGACGACGTTAGCTTGGGAATCCCACCGGCTTGGCCTGGGCAGGGATGTGGTGCCTTCGTTTATCTTCAGGACTCTTAGTCCAATTTGTTTCTTGTCCGTAGCCGGACGCTACCCGCTTCCGTTGTTATTTTGGATCTTTGTATTGTATCTTTGCTCTTGACTCGGTGAGTCGTTATTGTATATATATTCTTTTGTGGGTTCCATCGAGAACTGTTGTAATGTTATCAAAATTCCACCCGCATAACGTGTGTGTTGCGACGTGCACGTTATGCCTGGTGGGCGTCCTTTAGGATCGTTATTATGCAGATTTGGCTGGAACACTAAAATCTGCATAGTACCGATCTTGGGGCGTTACAGCAGACATTTGGCTTGTCATGCACAACAACTATTTTCAACTGCCTAAAGAACCATAACCAACTTGCAGTGTTCTCACTCTCCACAAAGGCAAATGCGAGTGGGGCGACCTGATTGTTCCCGTCTTGACCAATGGCTGTCAAAATCTGACCTCTGTACTTGCCAGTGAGAAATGTGCCATCAATGCATATCACAGGTCGACAATGACTAAAAGCTTCAATGCATACACCGAAAGACCAGAACACTCGATGCAGCACCTTCACCGTTGGGAACTCAGGCATCCAAAAGTGTTGAATGTCTACATAGGTGCCTGGATTTCGGGCCTGCACGAACCACAGAGTCGTATGAGTCAAAGAACGACCCAAATCTGCTCTCAAGCGCACTCTGCTTAGCCCTCCAAGCCTTGCCATAATCAATTTCGTAACCCCACCTTACCTTCACTTTATGCATAATAGCCCTCACTTCCATGGTTTTGCTCTCCACAATCTCCGCATATAGCATCCGAGCAATAAGAGTGGGAAGACAAGTTGCGATATATTTGGGGATACTTGTAATACGGCATGTATGCAGTACCAAGTCACTCACCACCCATGTTGTGTCATACTGGGACAATTAATGTCTTCACACTCCATTGTAAGATATTGCTTACTTGACACAGTTGTTTTCAAAACCTTGTTAGTTGAAATTGCCCACTGAATTATGGCGTCCTTCAGATGTTGCTTGTCCTGATATTTAGCGCCTTTGGCCATGTTGTTCTGGTGATATTGCCAGCAGAATCGTGGCCATCGTTCACATTCATTGAATTAGTGAAGTCCTGATTCCATGCATGAAGCAAAGGCAACTCCTCTTCTTCACTACCCTCGTCAGATTCATCACCATTATCACTTTCACCATCTGTATCTTCTTCTTCCATCTGGTTTTGCATTGGACCTGCATTTCCCCATCTACCTCGCCCCCATCTGCCTCACCACTAGCTGCATCGACACTGGTTTCCTCGCCACCATCACCATGTCCTCCAACTGTCTGACTGCTCTGCCCTGATTCATAACCACCACCTCCATAATTTGACTCAGAAGTATACATATACTCACTATTTTGGCCTGGATCGTACCCGCCCTCTCCTTCAGGGGGATTGATCTCCTTCTTGACGGGAAGCACTAAGGCCGTAGGGTTTATTCCCCTTTTTCGCAGCCTTGCAACCATCGCACCCACTAAGAGGTGTCCTCTACGGGCCTCAAAATAAAGAAGGCGTTGGTTCTGGACTTTGTCCACAGTGCATGCACACCGACGGTGTATATTGACGGATTAAGGCCTAAACATCCTGTCAACCAGTCTTTTGCCTGACTAATGGACCATGAGACAGGGGCATTCATATCCATGTCCACAAACTGAAACTCACTCAGATCAACTCCCTGATCATTTGTTTGGACAGTACCCGAACCATAAAAAAATCTTACTAAAGTAGACATCTCTGCTGACCTAAAAAAAGACTCGTCAACTACCATATCGTAGTATAAAAATAATGCCCAACGAGTACTAAATATTACTACATATATTACTATACGACTGTTGCCCCCCAAATATCAGACCGACACTAACACATTATTTGCACTACTAACTATAGCACTATACTACACGACCGTTGGCCCGACCGACACTAGCAAAATATTTGCACTACTAACGAATATTCTATTTTTAATCTAACATAAAATAACCAATTTATAAAAAATATTACCCTTGAAGCGTGCCCTAAATCACCGCACCAGAAGAAGCACCACCAACACCACCACGCTGGCAGGGAGCACGAACCTTGCCCAACACCAAGCTCCACCGGATCTCCACCATTGCCCCCTAATAGCACCTCCAAATCACCTCCATGACCTAGCTGTTAGAGATATATTAGGTTACGGCTTTGGTAGTTTAGGAATTGTATTCAATCTCTACTCTATCTCTAGGAGGCTTGCCCCCCAAGTTTGTACCACTATATACTCGCCCGAGAGGCTCAATACAACATCCATCATATTCGCCAATCCCTCTCTCTCGTTCTAACATGGTATCAGATAGGTTTAGATCCTAAACCCTAGAGCAGCCGCCGCAAAGCCCTCGCGCCGCCGCCACCGCTCCCAAACCCTAGCACCTCCGCCCCCATGGTGCCGTGCTAGGCGCCGTCGACACGCTTCCGCCGCGCCGTCCTCGGGGAGGTCGATCTCCATGATCTCCGCCGGGGGCTGCGCAACCCGTACGCAGGGTTCGTCCGCCGATCCGTGATCGGCTGCCCTGTAAGTCTCTTCTCCGATCACTTGATCGGTTTTCTTTTTTGGTTTACCGATCTTAGATCGGATTGAGTCGCCCACCGCCGTCGTCAACCTGCGCCTCTACTCCGACAACGGCATCGACATGCACCGGCCATCTTCATCAACCGCTCGGCATGGCCGCACGCGCCACACACGGGGCGCCCCTATGTGCGTCGCGGCAGGCTGTTCTCATCCGCGCAGTCTTCTTCGCTGGTCCGTCTTCGTCGTCATCGCTCGGGACTTCACCGACAACGTCACCATCAACTCTGATCTGCGCGTCGTCGGCCACGCCATGGCGCGTCCTGCGCCTCCGTCGGTCTGATCAACCGATCTGCGCACATCGCCGCCAAGCACGTCCCCGAGCACGCGCCTATCACCGATCAAGCAACAGGCTTCCGCAGCGCCGCCCCTTCGGGCCACGCGCCGCCGCCTTGGTCCACCCTCCGGCCTCGAGCGCGCCTTCCCTGGTGCGTACGTCGCCGGTGGCCTCAAGCCGCTGCACCGACTCGCGTCCTGCAGCTACGTCGTCCCCTCGGACCGTAGTGCTGCTACACGCGGTCTACCTTGCCGTCCCCGCGCACCGACGTATCAGGCTACCACCGCGTCGCTCCCACGACGTGGGTCGCCACCGTCCGCGCATGGTCTTCGTCAAGCTGTCGGCTCCTCATCGCCAAGTTCGTGTACCGCCGCCGCGCCTCCTCACGTAACCTGCACGGCCTCCACCGCCGCTGGTTTCGCCGCCTACACCTTCGTCCTCATCCAGTACAACTTCGTCGCCTACGTCATCGCCACCACCCGGCAACGCCGCCTCCCGGCATCGCCACCGACCACCCTCGTGTCTACTCCGACGACCGCGGACTGCATCGGCTCTTCCCCGTCTTCGCCGCGCTGCGCCTCGCTACCGTCCTGGAGCCTTCTCTGCTAGTCTATCACCGACATGGCACGACACCGTACCGGTCCCGCTCTACGCATGCTCGGTGCTGGCAACACCGCTGCGTGCCTTCGTCCCCGACGCATCCCCGTGCCTGGCAAGCTCGGATCGGCGCCTCGTCTTCATCGGCATCGACAACGTCTTCTTCGGCATCGACTCCTACGACTGCCTCGACCGTGTCCACGATGATTCTTCTTGCATACTCGGTTCTGGCAAAACCGTAGTATGCCTACGCCCCTAGCGTGCGCCTAGTTCTGGCACAACTATGGTTGCACATCATCCTCGACGGTTCGGACTGCATCGACCTCAGCATCGACATCCTTGACGACTGCCCTCGACGCGTCTCCGTCATCATCACCATGGCGCCTTCCTCGCGCCCGCGGCTTTATGTGCGGCTACATCGACATTGGCATCTCCGACCACGACATCGACCACGGCATCTCCTCGCAACGGCTACCTCGACCTCGGCACCGCCTCACGCTCTCGGCTCTCTCGACATCGGCACAAGGGCCACCACCTCGCCTGAGCTCTCATCGGCTTCCTCTCCAGTCCAAGCATCCGCGTCACGACGACGTCCACGACGCTCCCGCTACGACTGCGGGGGGGTGTCAGCCTACTGGGTCTACTTCGGTTTATCTCCAGTCTGACCGTCCACGACGTTCCTGCTGTTCACGACGCTACCGCTACGACTGCGGGGGAGTGTTAGAGATATATTAGGTTACGGCTTTGGTAGTTTAGGAATTGTATTCAATCTCTACTCTATCTCTAGGAGGCTTGCCCCCAAGTTTGTACCACTATATATACTCGCCCGAGAGGCTCAATACAACATCCAACATATTCCGCCAATCCCTCTCTCTCGTTCTAACACTAGCCCATCAACAGATCGAAGCTTTTCCTAACTGCCTACTGCTTTGGGGATGATTTTTTGGGTGGAAAATCAACTAAAATCGAGTCTACACGAGGTAACAAATGAGAGGAAACAGAAGAGAGGAAAGAGCCGTCGGTGGAGGAAGGAGGAGGAAGAGAGAGAAGAAAGAGGAGCGGCAGGGGCGCGGCGATATGACCGAGTCTGATCGGCTTCGGCGAGGCCGACAGGCGCCGACTGCAGGCCGTGCAGGCTGACAGGGTGCTGCGACTGGGCCCGGCTTCCGCCACGACCTGCTCGGCATGGACGAAGCCGACAGGTCTGCTCGGCGTGGGCGAAGCCGATAGGACCTGGTCAACGTGGGCGAAGCCGAGGGTGTATTATTTTTGTAATTCTTTACAAACGCGTATTATTTCTGGAAAAGAATTAAAAAATGTATTATTTAAAAAATTTGAGCCTGGTATCGATAGAGATGAAGAGAAGGAGGGATGATGTGGCTCGCCTGGTTCACCTTCCGTTGGAAGTCTCCAACGGGGCGCTGCCAGAGCAGTGCCAGCGGATCAGGCAATCAAAATATACTTGTATAGGACAGGAAATAGAATTTATGAACGAGTTGGCTCTGAAGAACAGAATGAAACTCCGTGTTACATCAAACAGATCATTCAGGTAAGGAATTTAGAGTAAAGACATTTTGTACTTGAAATGTTCTTCGTGGAATGTCAAGATTTATCCTAACCATACAGAACTTCCTACAAGGAAATTATTTACATACATGAGCAACCCAAATCCAGCCAGTCTTAGACTATTCCCTGACTCCGTCCTAAATACTAGACAAATTTTCTATCAATTATGGGCTGGGTGACCCCTCGGAGGCTCCTTCCACAGTGTCTTTCAATCGACTACATGAAGGAATCGAGCCGCGCACCGCTTGATGGTTCTCATATTTTGAAGTGCTTGTACCCATAGTCGGAGCTCGTCATGCCTTCCTCCCAGTCGCCCAATTTTCTGCCGCCAAAAACCACTTGTTTGATGCCCAGGTGCCTGTAGTTTTTGCCAAATCGACAGACTGGATGAGTCACGGTGCATGATGATGGTGAAATCAGGAAAACTATGTTGTCACATTTCGTAATATACGTTATGAGCCGATGTTTGCTAGCAGCGAGGTCAGGACAAAAAACTACTACTGCATTGTACAATATCCGTGATAGGTGCCTTACTCTGAGCTTAACTGTGTAAGACAGTTCAGTAATACATCCAATCCAAGATACTCTGAAGTCCCAAGGTCGACCCTGAAATAAATTGATCGTGATTACCAGAATAGTATAAACCCCTTTACAAAGTTCAGACTTATTGAATGTTTTCGATCATTACCATACTCTGCCCCAACTGTCTTGAAACTCAACATCACTGATATCATGGAAAGATGAAGGCATTACAGCAGAAGCTTCATCAGAATCATACGAAGGGTCAAAGTCCAACATTGAATTGGCCAGCTGAAACATTCACAAAATCACAAGTCTAAAAGAGAGAGGGAAACAAATAACTAGCATAGAAGAGCTGAAGAAACATGCAAGATTTATACAGAGTAAACATACGGTGGCTACATTGATGTTGTAACCAGTTGATGGACAATAGTAACACTTCTATAAGAGGTGATAGCTATTTGCTCTAAGATCTTGGCCTCTGTGATTGTCAGTCGAGTTTGCAGCACTACTTGAGTGTGAAGCAAAACCGTGTCAAAATTGGTTCACAAATTACAATCAGAATGGTGTATGCAGTTTAAATTCAGAATAAATAACATCTAATGTGGAAATTGTTTCTTTATTCAGGCATCTATTGTCGGTTTGGTTTCATGAGTTGAGGAATCCTATTGGAGATGAATAGCGAAACATGATGCAATCACTGTAGTTTCCAAACATCGAACAAGCCCAACCTGCAAATTTGAAGAGTTGAAAGCTCCTAGCCTTCCCATGACATACCAAGCCTGAATTACCTGTGAAGACAAGAGGACATTAAGACAGGGAAATTGCATTCTAATGACGATAATCTGAAGAAATAAATATACAATGTCACTTTACTCCGCCAAGAAGGTCGACATCTCGATCGGTTGGTTCTCCGAAGAGTTCAAACCAAATGAAAGCATTTAACGGGTTGAAGCTGCAATGATACAAAGATAAACGAAAATCAGTCATGAGCCTCAACTTCTTCGAACTTGGAAATTTTGCTATTGCTTTGATAACAACAACCATATCAACTGTCTGGGTGCTGTTGAAGTATTTATGCACTACAGTAACCCAAATTCAGATTGCCGGCTTGTCGCCTCGGTTTGAAAAACGGAAAATACTGCGTGAATGAATGCAGACGTTGTTTTGAATATTTCATCGGAGGCGCATTCCAACTTTCAACTATATCAGTGAAAACAGAATCATGGATATGGAAAGTGCAAATCGATGCTGAGCAATGCCGCTGCCAGCCGAAGCAGATCATCTGGTATAGTCAGACGTTCAACTATCATGCACTCCAAACAGAAAACACTAATGTACGTTTTGACTGTCATCTACGCGACAACTCACTCTCGGAAGCTGACTTTAAACGCGGCGACGGAGCCCGTCTTGGATCTGTTGAACCCCTCCCTGCCTTTCTTGCGCACCCTTTCTTGAATCTATCAACCACGACATGCAAAACAATTCAGTACAGCAAAATGCATTTTCAGGCCCCAAACAATCAGACAACCTCAGCTACTTTTACAGGCACGCACCCTTTGCTTCATGAGCTCCGGGTTCCCGATGCTGTCGCCGAGAATGGCGCGCATCTCCTCGTCGTCCCTGCACGCGTTCTCCAGGACCCTGAAATCACCACAGCAGAGCATACCAGTGAGCTAGCCAACTGAGCAGAGGGTACATCCAGCATTTCAACACGCACAGTTAGTACAGTAGCAAAATCAAAGCGACTCGGGAAGGAGACGGCCGAACGACCTGGCCCAGCCGGGGTAGGTGTGCTCGCGGTCGTACTCGCGGCGGCGGCGGTCCTCCCGCACCTTGGCCAGACGCCGTTCCCTGGCCGTCGTGCCGGACGCCGCCGCCGCCGCATCGTTGCCGGCGGCAGTGGCAGTGGCGGTAGCGCGCCGGAGCTGGAGGCGAGAGGGAGCAGGCGAGGGCGGAGGTCGAAGGTGCGAGAGGGATAGGGTTTTAGCAGCTGGGACTAGTAGCAGCGGCATGGTTACTGCGAGGTGAGCGCGCAGCATGACCGGCCACCACCATATCTTCGTCTTCGTTTAGCTCAGTAACTCCAGTCAATCCTATCCTGGGATGGGCTGGGCTAGCCCGGTTATTAACAGGCCCAAAGCCACACACACATATTTCATGAAATAGCAAAAGTTCTACTTTCGCTAAAAAAAACACAAAAAGCAAAAGTTCTACTTTCGCTAAAAAAAACACAAAAAGCAAAAGTTCTACTCACTCTAGAGTGAAGATTTGGTGCTCCCGAATTCAAGTGATCCTGCTTATTTAAAATATTAAAAAAAATTAGATGTAGTCACAACCATGTAAAAAATAATTTTAAATATTTTGTATTATGAGCTACATAAAAATGACAAAATTGTGGATCTGATGCATATTTTAAGATCTTCAACTTTTATTAGATTTATCATTTTTATGTAGCTTAGAATATGAAGTATTTAGAATTGTTATTTTGCATAGTTGTGGGATACACAATTGTCTACATACAGGATTCTTTTCAATATTTTTTTTAAACTTGTAAATATTTATCAATTTTTATTAAATAAGCAGGACCATTGAAGTTCGAGAGCCAAAGACACTTTTCGCTCCCAATTAAGTGTCGGGAGTTGTATAATATTTTTGCTCCTAGCTACTCCCTCCGTAGCATAATATAAGATGCTTTAGCTATTTTAATATGGACTACATACAGGGTAAAATGAGTGAATATACACAGTAAAATACGTCTACATACATCCGTATGTAGTCCGTGTTGAAATAGTTAAAACATTATGATATGAAGGGAGTAGTTGCTTTTTCACCTTACTCTTTCCGGATCGGAGGGAGTATTAAGAAAGCTAAATAGCAAAAATCAAATTAAAATGTTTTCTCGAAACAATAGATAGGAAAATAGCACATACGTTTGACATTTTTTGGCGGGGAAACTAGGAGTTCTCATTATTTAATCAACATGATTATAATCAGCATATAGAAGGTCTGCTAGAGTATCAGGAACATCGAACAACCACAAGTCAGTCACGCACTCAACTCTTGGAAGATTAGCTAGACGATCTGCAACCCTAATATTCTCGCGATTAATATGCATTACAACGAACTCCCTCTCTCGGGACAACCTTCACTTCATTCACCAAGTGTCACAGGTGCGATCTTTTCAGCTCCTTAGAGCATCTCTAGCAGTGACCGAAAACGCCCGGAACTGAAAAAATAACCGCCCGATACGGTTTGCGCGAGGAAAAACGAGACAGACCAGCGACCGAAAAAGTGGCCGACCCGTAAAAAAAATTCGGGCGCCCGAGAACTTTCCCCTCGAAACCGAGTATACGCAGTTTTCCCCTCCGAACCGACGGTGCCCTGGAAAACCTGCGAGGCGTTGGCGGGAGGGACATTTCAGCCCCGCCACTTCCCGCCTCCTTCCGCCGCCGCCGCCAATTTCTCTTCCCCCGCTCCGGCCGACCTCGCCGCGCCCCTCTAGCGCCGCCATGGACGCCTCCGACCCCTCGCTAGTGTCCGTCCCCGTCGGGGCGGCGCCATCGGGCGGGCCAGATCTGGCGGTAGGGTCCGCCGCCGGCACCGCCGCTCCCGCTCCCGCTCTGTGGCACCCCGATCCGGAGACCGAGTTACCCCATATATCAGTCCCAGGAGCACTGATTATATGACAACTTGACAACAGAACATAACCACTTTATTAAGGAGTCGGGGAACCGACGATAGATTACAAGGGTCTCATCACAAGGCTGCGCCCTAGCGCACACAATAGTTTGTATATTATTTATTGAACATGACTTCATCAGAGGGCGTCAGCGGATTGGCGGAAGCGTGCGACGAAGAGGGCCTAACTCCACGGGGCTGTGCCTGGATACCGGATCTAGTTCTCGTACAAGGGGTACTCGGCGATGGGGGTAGGAGGATCTGGCCACATGAAAAGCCAGGTGAGTACATGGAATGTATTCGATCAACCGTAACCAACGATCCTATATGGCATGTGCAAGTGCGAGTCCAAGCTTAACGGTTGGACTTAACTTACCTACTTACCTATGACGAAAACCGTGGCTTATGAGAACGGGTCTCATTACCACACAACCATAATCCACCACACTTAGGTTCTCAAGCTTGACCAACTCTGGTCCACTTCGAGGATTAGCTTTGACCAACTATGGTCTACTTTTCAGCTCACTCAACTTTGGCCAACTCCGGCCACTTAGCAAATTTATTTCTCCGTGTTCGACTGGACCGACTCTAGTGTGACTGGACCCAACACCGTTCCTAAGGGGGGGGGACAATACTAGATTCTAGATTTGACACTCTCGAGAGGTTGCAACTTTTATCCACACGTTGGGGTCTAAGCTTGTACAGCCGTGACCTGCCGCACAAACCTATTCCCCCGTAACCGTCCACTCTATCAAGACACTCCTTGTGTAGCTACCGACTTACCACTCGGACTAAGTCTTATGACGAAGTGAATCCGGCACGTCCCCAACTCATGAGCAACGCCTAGCTCCGAAACCTTCACAAGACTAGCCCCGACCACAACTATGCAGTATCCGACTAGACTTGCCAAGTGGGTAGCATCAAAAGAGGCTCGGTAGGCTACTAAGCTACGGTCTGCCCATTTCAACGACGCATGGTTGTGCGGGTGTGTTTGGCGAGTGGCACTATAAGACTCAATCTAGTCGATGGAGGTGGTTATCTTTTTAGTCAATTTTTATTCTCAGCCATAAGACAGCAACAAACGTTAGTCCACAAGATATACATGAGCATAAAATAATCACATAGCAGTTCAGCAAGGTAAAGTAAGGTCAACCGGGCGATGGTGGAGTTTCCTCCGACCAGTGACAGCCACAGGTTGAGTAAAGATAAAATAACAAAATCAACCGGGCGAGGACGGAGATGTCTCCGGCCAGTAGCAGCCACGGGTCGAGTAAGAAAATAAAATAACACAATCGGTTAGCGTCAACCGGGCGATGGCGGAGATACCTCCGGCCAGTGACAGCCACAGATCGACTACAAAGTTAGTGGAGGCGTCCACGCGATCCCGTTCCACCATTCCATTGACTGCGGCAGTTCCCCCAGTCCATCGTCGCCGGAATGGGGAGTGGTGCATGGTACCGTCCAACGCAACACCACAACTCTACGGAAAAGTAGCCGCTTCAATCCACTTGGGCAGGACCCAACGTGTATTTAGACGGGGTACCGGAACTCAACTCACGGAACATGAGTTTATCGTATTGCAGAAAATAAAGGTAGCATTGACGACTCACATAAAATAATAGACATGAAATAGAGGTGACAACAATATATTGCATGAAATCATAAGCATGAAATAATAAGCATGGGGTGTGGTATGTGGGATACAACTACCGCTCAAACAAGCAACAAATAAGGCATTGACAACTTGGAACAGATGGTTGGGGGCTGATGGCTTGCCTTCTAGTGTGGGATCAACTTCTCCTTCAATAGAATGGTTGGAATCTATTAAAGAAATCAAAAATAGGCATTAAAAGCCCTTCAAAAGCTACTCAACAACTCCCAAAGCAAATAAGCTTCAAATCCTTCAAAACCTGTGCCATTGGATAGAAAATTTCAAAACAAAGCTACTGCAAAAGGTTTCATAATTTTCTGAATTTTTTTGAGAGAGATATACCCTTTCAAAGTTAACCCTAAAATCTGCACTTTTCAAAAACAGAAACAAATAAAGAAAAACATTTCAGAAAAGTTTAAAACTGTGACGACTGGGACCCACTGGTCAGTGGCTGCTGGGCCGAACCGATACGCGCGGAAGATGAAAAAAAAAAGTAGAGGGCGGGAGGGGGGGCGCCGGCCCGGCGAACTCACCGGCGGCGTCTCCTGACGACTACGGTGACAGGGAGGGAGGGGAGAGGCTGGGGAGGTGAGGTGTCGGCCGTCGGCGTGCTCACGGGAGGCGGGGAGGCTTGGAGCAGCGGCGGCGTCGTTGACCGCGGCGGCCGAGATGCGGACAAGGACGGAGACGACGATTCCGGCCAACAATCACCCGGGCGAGTGCGGCCTCGGGTTCATGGTGGTCTAGGGAGGCTAGGGGTGGAAGGAATTGGGAAGGAGGGGTCTTCACAGTGGGGAATTTGCCGGAGGCCGAGCGGCGGTGGTGAGCTCGTCGTCGGAGCTCTGGTGCTTCCTAGGGGCTGATAACGGAGGGGGAGAGGGCTGAGGGGGAGAGTGAGGTGGTGCGGTGCTTGGAGGTAGCCGGGGGGGCTCTTTTACAGCTTCCCAAGGTGGGGTCCGGACGGATGCTCGTGGCACGGTGGCAGGACAAGGAGGCTATGGCAGAGGGAGACGACGGGCTTTGCGTCGTCGGTGTAGCGTCCGGGCACCGCTGTCGATGGAGAATCCGCGGCAGTGGATAAGCACGGGCGGGGCTGGGCACTGGTGCGGGGTGGGGTGTCCCGGCCGCAGCAGCGAGACGACGACCATCTCGTCGATGGTGTAGCGGGCGGCGCGTCGCGGAGCGAGGAGAGCAGAGGCTGGACGACGGGATTCGTGGGGAGGGGATAAGCACGAGCGGCAGTGCTGGTCACTGGTGAGGGGGGCCGGGGCGGCGCTGTGCAAGCGGCGCGTCGTCACGCGGCCGACGGCGCACAGGGAGGGGGGGCAGAGATGCTGGGTGGATGGGGTCTAGGAGGAGGTGGGGAAGGCAGGGGGCTCGAGGGAAGGCAGCGTGGAGGCCACCGGCGGCGACCACAAAGCGGCGGCGCTGTCGGGCACGGTCATGCCCATGTCCTGGCCATGCCGACATCGGCATCAAGATCGATCTCTCAACCTGGGTCACAAAACTGGAATCTGCTCGCGTCACTCGGTGCAAAAATGAATTTCCAACAAGTTTGCAGAATAAATTTTTTCCAAATTCAAAACTTTGGTTATATAAAAATTTCATCGAACACCTTCGGTCAAAAAGCAAAACCATGTTTGGGGATTCAAATCAAATGGGATTGAGACCAAAATTTTCCCTGAGATAGGTAATGGTTATGACCACCTATTTTGGGAGTTTTTATGAAAAGGAGAAATGATTTATGGGGTTTCCAAAATAACCGAAATTTTTGGCAGAAACTTAGATAGGAAAAAAGATCAAATATTTTCTTAACAAGGTATCAAATATTTTTACATATTTTGTAGAATTTTGAAGTCACCCTTGATATAGCTCCTTTGGAAGG
This sequence comes from Puccinellia tenuiflora, assembly GCA_012064385.1. Lineage (NCBI taxonomy): Eukaryota > Viridiplantae > Streptophyta > Magnoliopsida > Poales > Poaceae > Puccinellia > Puccinellia tenuiflora. Next base: position 209,023 of record QRDG01001988.1, read on the forward strand.
CTAGGGTTTAGGCCCCTTTTGTATTAAAGAAAAGACAAATATTTTTTGAACCTTGAGGGTTTTGGAAATGTAGGAGAAAATAGGGGTGCCAAGATTAGAAGATCCAAATTCAAATCCAAATCTTGGTTTTGACAAGGAAATTTTTATAGGGCCAAAATTCGGGATGTGACAAACCTTCCCCCCTTAAAATGAATCTCGTCCCCGAGATTCGGGTTGCTCATGGAATAGGTATGGTTATTCTGCTCTCAAAAAAAAATCCTCTCATTTCCAGGGGGCTTCCTCTTTGGTGGGTTTATCCTATTTTCCTTATTTAACCTTGTGACTCTGTTGTGGGTGTGGCGCTCTGGCTTGTCCAAACTTTGGAGGGGACATTCCTCACGTGTGAACTCGTGGCTTAGGTCGAAGTCTAGGGAAAAACGTAAAACGGTGTCTTGCAACGAAACCTTCTGACGAGAGAGTGGGGAGTTCCATGGTCAACAAAAATTATTGCAAGTTTAGCGTTGGTGGTTCACATACCGAGCATCACATCTGAAGCTTCGTAGGTTTCTTCGGCGGGCATGTGGTGGACACGAGCGACTTGAGGCGGCGTGATTGTTCCGGCGGAAGGGTTGTTGAGGTTGCGATTGTTGTTACTGCCATTGTTGTTCTTGGTCAACGGGCAATCAGCTATGTAGTGCCCTTTCTTGCCGCACTTAAAGCAGGAATTTTCCCTCTTGCAGTCATCCACGAGTGGACGCTTGTGGTAGAAATCATTGCGGGAGTATCCTTCCTTTCTGGGTGGGGTCCAAGTAGTGGGAGGTGCAGGTGCCTGTGAGTTGGGTGGCCAGGTACGTTGTTTCTTGCGAGCTTCTTCTGGCTGGTGCTTGCTGTGGCACCCCCTCTGACACATATCGCCAGAGAGGCGGTCGCCCCGTGCGCCAGCCCAGGATATCCGGCCGCACGTTACGACAATGCAACATAGCAGAAATATCATTACACAATCAGGCCCAGAGGGCTACAAATGGTTTTACATGGCCATAAAGGCATGAGAAATTCATGGCCAAGTATGGCACGGGACAGAGTTTTTAACTGGCAGCGGAAGACGACTAAAGCAACGGCTTGGAGTGGCTCCATTCCACAGGCATCTGGCTGGGCTACTGATCCTAGCACGCTTCTGCTCGATCTCCTTGCTAAGGTAGTAGATGTATCCTCTCAATGTCTGGCCACATGAAAAGCCAGTTTGAGTACAATGACGTACTCGCAAGAAAATAACCACAAGACATGAACAGTCAAGCAATCCGGCAACAAGTCGCTAGCAATAGAAATAATCTAAACATGGCAAGTGTCTACTCATGAGCTACACCCCCAACTCATGAGCTACGCCTAGCTCCGGAACCTTCACAAGACTAGCCCCGACCACAACTATGCAGTATCCGACTAGACTTGCCAAGTGGGTAGCATCAAAGGAGGCTTGATAGGTTACATAGGCTATGGCTCTCCCATTTGGGCGACGGTGGTAGTGCGTTCAAGGTTCAGATTGGTGGCACTATGGACTGACCCTATCGAAGCTTGGAGGGGGTTTCATTTATTCCAGTTTCATTTAACAACAAGTCCAAACAACAGAGGATTAGTCCAACACAATAAGGATTAGTCCAACACAACAAGTATAATATATCATTTCAACATAAGACCATAAGCAAACATAAGCCACACAATAGTTCAAGCAATAAGCAACAATAATCATGCAATAATTCAGCAAAGATGAATAACTTCAACCGGGTGATGGCGGAGTTGCCTCCGGCCAGTAACAGCCACAGGTTGAGTAAAGAAAATAAAATAGCACAATCAACCGGGCGAGGACGGAGATACTTCCGACCAGTAGCAGCCACAGGTTGAGGAAGTAAAATAAAATAGCACAATTGGTTAGCGTCAACCGGGCGAGGACGGAGATACTTCCGACCAGTGACAGCCACGGGTCGACTACAAAAGTTAGTGGAGGCGTCCACGCGATCCCGTTCCTCCATTCCATTGACTGCGGCGGTTTCCCCAGTCCATCGTCGCCGGAATGGGGAGTGGTGCATGGTACCGTCCAACGCACGCCACAACTCTACAGAAAAGTAGACGAGATTCAATCCACGTGGGCGGGGCCCAACATGTATTTAGTCGCCGGCCGGAACTCAACCCACACTTGATGGGTTTATCGTATTGCAGGAAAGTAAAGGTACATGAAATAATAATACTGAAAGTAGGCGAGATTCAATCCACGTGGGCGTGTAGTCTGCAAATGAACCGAAAAGCAATCATAAGAAAGAAAGCATCCATTCCACTCGAGTATTAACTCGACGTGGTGTCAGCAATCTTGGCAAAAAGACCCAAATGAAAGGCCAGCGTCCAAGCGTCGCAGTCAAAGCAGGCATACGCCAGCCAAGTTTGACGGAGGGAGAAGAAGCAAATAACTCTTTGGCAAATGCCCCAGCTCCGAGGATCATAAGACGACATTCGTCCGCTCCTCACCTCGGCGAAGGAGAAGAAGCAAACAATCATGGGAATGCATGTTTTATAGTTATCCAGTTAGAGGGTTCGACACAACCACGCAAATGCGAGGCGCACAAATTATTCACACGTCATTCTAACACACACATGGATGATGAGTGAAGCATGGCGTCGCTAACTATACTGGAATTGAATCACGACGTTGCTATCTAAGCTCGAAATAAACATAGCAAGCAAGTACACACATGGGATCATCTGCATCGAATAGCCCCAACATAAAATACCACGCATGACATGATAATATGCAACAAACTGCACCGCTTGAGTGTTCATAGCAAGTGGTTAGCTTGCCTTCGAAGATCGACGCCATTTGGTTTTGGGGTCACGGACACGTCGCGGGTTAGAGTCTCAATTCGCCGGTACTGCGGAATACACCTATACAAGCATATAAGTGTGCTGAGCATCTAAGTATTTTACAAAAATGTAAAACCTATACCTCTGGATAGAGCTCTGAAAACTAGGAATTTACAAATTTGAATCACCTCAAACGGAGCTACGGTTCCAAAGATATGGCCGTGCGACGGCTAGCTATTTGCTGCCCACTCGGGAAAAAAACAGAGCGGGCTGCTTCTGACTGGGCTGGGCTGGTTACGCATTTCCCCAAAAGGCGCTTTCACCGCGGGGAGGCGTAATGCCCGGAATACGCCTACACTGATCCTGACCGCGGGGTCGGGCCAGGCTGGGGCCCGCCTGTCGGCGCGACGCGGCGCCCCGCTGGCGCCAGGCTGGATGCCTCCAACTCAGCGTCGACCACGCGCGGGTCAGGCCCGACGCGGGCGCGCCAGGTCTCGGCCGGCCGTCGGAGCTGGCCGCCACCGCCGCCGCTCTCCGCCTCCCCAAGCCGGCCGGGGACGCGGACGGGCCCGTGGGCCGCGCCACCCGCAGGGGAGGGTTCGGGAGGTCCCAAGCGCCATCCACAGAGCTCGGGAGCGGGGGCTCGCCGCTGGCGGGCGGAGTCGACCACGAGGCCACGGGGCACCATCTTCCTTTCGGTCTTGTATGGGAGACGGAGGGAAACAAGAGGAACCAGCACGCCGATTTAATCGGAGAACGGCTCGGTCTGGTGCTCGCCACGGCCGACGAACCGACGGCGATGACCTCGACCGAATCGGAGCAGGGCTCCGCTGTTCCACAACTGAAGAAGTAAGGGAAGTTCCAGAGGGAGAATGAGGGTGCTCGGGCGCGAGAGGGCTCTGGAGTGGCCTCTTATAGGCAGGGGTATGGAAGGGCGGCCACACACGTGTCCATGGCCATGGAGGTGAGGGAGAGGGGATAAGATCGACCATGGTCTGAGCCAGGGGAGCATTGGGTGATTTGGCAACAGATAGGGTGTGGTTGGGACAAGAGGGAACAGTGGAGACCGGGAAACAGTACCCCGTCTTGCCCGTACTGGCGTTCGGAGCGCGCCACGAGCGGCATCGACGCGTTCCCGCCGACTCGTTGCACCAAAAAGAAAACGGTTTGCGGCACATTGTGCCAAACTTAAAAACCTATCACTTTCCAATTATAGGTGTTCGCGGGTTTGCAACTCGATCTGAACAAAAATCCAGAAAACCTAGGGAACACCAGGTGCTCGATGAAATGACCAGGGTCTTGCACATCTCAGAAAAATCCCCAAAATTCATAGTAAGCTAGGATAGGTATATAGAGTGTGTTTGTGAAATTTGAGCTCATCTGGATACATAGAAGGGGGTTAAATAATTTGGTGTCCAAAATTGCCCTAATGGCATGGGTATGCCAAATGCACTAAATCAAATAATATTGACATGATCTTCTGTGTAGGGTGTTCTATATGGATGGTCGTCTATTTGGAAAAGTACCAATGCCAAATGAAATTTGTAGCTATGGGTTGCTTTGGGAATTGCTATTAGGCATGAGAATGGCATTACAAAGGAAGTACCTCAAATATTGCTCTAATGAGGTTGGGCCAACGGAGTGAAATGTTCAGGGGGTTAAATCATGCACCTCACCAAAATTTCAGAATTTTTGGATGAGCGGAAGGTGTCCAGATAAGTTTTGGATGGAAATGGCATAATAGGAAATATGAATAAACTTGGAATTATTGCAAGGGACTATGAAATGTTTTTCCATGGGAGTGATCTATATGTATGAGGGAACCATATGGTAGCTTGGTAGAATTTATCTCAAGCTACAATTGTGGTAGTGGCTTTGGTAGGATAGATGGGAGGGGTTTTAGAATCGTCAAATGAAATCAATGTTCGACAGACAAAACAAGGGTATGAAATTATGGTGGAGGTCGAAAGGGATCGGGGATTATTGGGAAATTTTCTAAGAGAGAAAAACCAAAGTCAAATCAAAGACCATCTGGTTCAAGAAAACATTTTAAAAATAGAAAAGTTTTTTCAGGCGTGAGAAAACACCACTAAGATTAGGAACGAATTTTTGGGATGTGACAAACCTTCCCCCTTAAAAAGAATCTCGTCCCGAGATTCGGAGACTAGCGGAGATTACCGGAGTTATACGAGATATTTCTTGTATGGTTTAATATACCCCTATATTTGAAAAACTTTTTGCAAAACCTTTTCTACAAAATACTGAAGTTTAGCACTAAAAGGATCAACACTCAGCAGGATATTTTACTAGAACAAAATATTATCCAAGCATGATATTTATATCACACTCCATGCATTCTAAGGATGGCATGGCAGGGGCTCATGAAATCAATCAACATAGGATGTGCCACTATTGTTAAAAGAATACTAAGGTGTTTAGTTCAACCAAACACAAGCATGGCAAATCAAACCAGATCTACACATGAATTATCAAGTGAGCGGGGAACCATGGGTACAGTGTATCCTCAAATACATCCACTTAATGGTTAGAGTCGTGCAACACACCAAAATATTTTTCGTACTAGAAAATAATATCCCATTCAAATGTTGTGTTAATTTTACAGGTGAGCATATGTGTCTTGGTTCACGTACACGTCCTGTTTTAAGTGTTCTGTCATTGGTTCAAAACTTTTTAAAGGAAGAAAGGGCATGGTGTTTTGTCGCATGTCAACCAAGTAGTTAACAAGCGAATAAACATCAAGATTTTACACGGAGTTGAATTAACAAGTCCCATAAGCTGCCAAGCTAACATGCGATGCAAGCAAACACAGGAGAACAAACAACCTTACAACTCTCACCTACAAACTTAGGACTCCTCACTTGGTGGGGACTTGGTCTGGGCTTCATTCACCTTGCCGCCTTCAGGGGCTTGCGGGTTGGGTCCTAGGCCAAGCTTGGTATCCATTAGGTCCCTCGCCACCACGACTAGAGTCTTAGGGATGTCCTCTGGCACAATGCCAAAGCGGCGGAGGGGTTGGAGGTCGTGGGTTGCGGCTGGTCCTGGACGAAAGGTATCGATTCCAAACTTTCGAGCTTCCATTGATGGGTGGCCTCTGGATTTTAATTGTTACGCTCCTTGCGGAGTTGGGTTGTTGTTAGTGGGGTGCGAGACTCGTGCAAGGGCTTGCTTATTGGGATGGCATTCCTCCAAGTGGTAGACAAGTATGTTCTCCAAGGCGGTGGTGTAGGACAAGGTTGAGTTGAGCATCATTTCGATGCTTACCATGGGATGGCTGGGGCTTGCAAGGGATCTTGGTGGGAAAAAGCGAGACGCAGGAGGTTCCATCGTGGCTTCAAAGTATCGCAGACGAGCGAGACATTCCCAAGCTGCAACTTGGAGTGCCATCTCAGGGGAATCCACGAAGTGGCTTTGACTCACATACGGCATCACGCTTCCTAAGGCACTTGTGGCGACATACACATCGGCATGCTACTCGCTCATGCAGGTGGAGAGGTTAGACCGATATACATGGTACACCGGGCGAGAAACACAACCAATAATATCACGAGCAGCTTCCCACAACAGAGGTGGAAAACCGGGGCGAAACTCAGCGGTGGTCTCGAAAATAAGGGTGGGTGCCATCTAAAAACTCAAACTAGGGTACTTGGGAGAGAGGAGAGCGTAAGATTCCTGAGTGGGATCTGCTTCAAGAGAGTTGGGTTGCAAAGGGTAGCAAGCGAGGGTGGGATTTATAGGTAGCTAGGACTTGGGTTTCATACTAATGGGTAGTGTCGATTCCTTCTCCAGGAAGAAACCGGCGAGTCTGGTTGGGTAAGATTGGGACAAGTTTTACTGCACCACACTGTTGACCGACACGAGCCATGTCTGTTAGGCGTAGACAGGTTAAATCCATCGGGTTGTTGTCGGGCAAAAGTAAGGCGGGGCTCTCCAGGCTAGGGTAGTCTACAGCCAGCCTGGTACTCTGATACCATGCTCTGTGGCACCCCCCTCTGACACGTATCGCCAGAGAGGCGGTCGCCCCGTGCACCAGCCCAGGATATCCGGCCGCACGTTACGACAATGCAACATAGCAGAAATATCATTACACAATCAGGCCAGAGGGCTACAAATGGTTTTACATGGCCATAAAGGCATGCGAAATTCATGGCCAAGTATGGCACGGGACAGAGTTTTTAACTGGTAGCGGAAGACGACTAAAGCAACGGCTTGGAGTGGCTCCATTCCACAGGCATCTGGCTGGGTTACTGATCCTAGCATGCTTCTGCTCGATCTCCTTGCTAAGGTAGTAGATGTATTCTCTCAATGTCTGGCCACATGAAAAGCCAGTTTGAGTACAATGACGTACTCGCAATAAAATAACCACAAGACATGAACAGTCAAGCAATCCGGCAACAAGTCGCTAGCAATAAAAATAATCTAAACATGGCAAGTGTCTACTTACGGCAGTCCAAGTGGGTAGCAACAAGGCAGCACGACAAATCATGGCATAAGCAAATAATAGGGGTATCGCCAGTACAGAGTCCAAGCCAGGTGGGGTTGGATCGTGTACCGGAGATCACACAAAGAACTTACCTGTGACGAATAGCGAGTGTACCCATTGGTACCAAATATTTGAACATCACCTGTCATCACCACTAGGCTCAACGGCCTTACCCCAGCTGTAACCTGCTAGGCCCACTGGCCTCATATCTCTTCTCGGGGCATGCACGGCTGATGTTGGCTCGGGCCTAACTCTAGGCTCCCAACGATCACACCGTCACCCCTAAACACGGGTAACCATCCATGACTCAAGTAACATTCCCTGCATCAGCCTATTGTAATCAGGTTATTCATCTTTGTTTCACACCGAACTTAAGTTTAACCTCCGGACTCGACAAAGGACAATAGTGTGACCGACACTGAACTGTTCCATAACCTAGGAACAAGGCTAGCTGCTAGTTGACACACTCTCGAGAGGTTGCAGTTACCACCCATCTAATTGCACCTCACCTGGCCAAGGCAAGATACACTTACATAACCGTTCACTCTACCAAGACACTCCCTGTATAGCTACCGACATAACTCTATGTCTTATGACGAAGTGAATCCGGCACGTCCCCAACTCATGAGCGACGCCTAGCTCCGGAACCTTCACAAGACTAGACCCGACCACAACTATGCAGTATCCGACTAGACTTGCCAAGTGGGTAGCATCAAAGGAGGCTTGATAGGTTACATAGGCTATGGCTCTCCCATTTGGGCGACGGTGGTAGTGCGTTCAAGGTTCAGATTGGTGGCACTATGGACTGACCCTATCGAAGCTTGGAGGGGGTTTCATTTATTCCAATTTCATTTAACAACAAGTCCAAACAACAGAGGATTAGTCCAACACAATAAGGATTAGTCCAACACAACAAGTATAATATATCATTTCAACATAAGACCATAAGCAAACATAAGCCACACAATAGTTCAAGCAATAAGCAACAATAATCATGCAATAATTCAGCAAAGATGAATAACTTCAACCGGGCGATGGCGGAGTTGCCTCCGGCCAGTAACAGCCACAGGTTGAGTAAAGAAAATAAATAGCACAATCAACCGGGCGAGGACGGAGATACTTCCGACCAGTAGCAGCCACAGGTTGAGGAAGTAAAATAAAATAGCACAATTGGTTAGCGTCAACCGAGCGAGGACGGAGATACTTCCGACCAGTGACAGCCACGGGTCGACTACAAAAGTTAGTGGAGGCGTCCACGCGATCCCGTTCCTCCATTCCATTGACTGCGGCGGTTTCCCCAGTCCATCGTCGCCGGAATGGGGAGTGGTGCATGGTACCGTCCAACACACGCCACAACTCTACAGAAAAGTAGACGAGATTCAATCCACGTGGGCGGGGCCCAACATGTATTTAGTCGCCGGCCGGAACTCAACCCACACTTGATGGGTTTATTGTATTGCAGGAAAGTAAAGGTACATGAAATAATAATACTGAAAGTAGGCGAGATTCAATCCACGTGGGCGTGTAGTCTCCAAAATGAACCGAAAAGCAATCATAAGAAAGAAAGCATCCATTCCACTCGAGTATTAACTCGACGTGGTGTCAGCAATCTTGGCAAAAAGACCCAAATGAAAAGCCAGCGTCCCAAGCATCGCAGTTAAAGCGGGCATACGCCAGCCAAGTTTGACGGAGGGAGAAGAAGCAAATAACTCTTTGGCAAATGCCCCAACTCCGAGGATCATAAGACAACATTCGTCCGCTCCTCACCTCAGCGAAGGAGAAGAAGCAAACAATCATGGGAACGCATGTTTTATAGTTATCCAGTTAGAGGGTTCGACACAGCCACGCAAATGCGAGGCGCACAAATTATTCACACGTCATTCTAACACACACATGGATGATGAGTGAAGCATTGCGTCGCTAACTATACTGGAATTGAATCACGGCGTTGCTATCTAAGCTCAAAATAAACATAGCAAGCAAGTACACACATGGGATCATCTGCATCGAATAGCCCCAACATAAAATACCACGCATGACATGATAATATGCAACAAACTGCACCGCTTGAGTGTTCATAGCAAGTGGTTAGCTTGCCTTCGAAGATCGACGCCATTTGGTTTCGGGGTCACGGATACGTCGCGGGTTAGGGTCTCGATTCGCCGGTACTGCGGAATACACCTATACAAGCATATAAGTGTCCCGAGCTCGCCACGGCCGACGAACCGACGGCGACGACCTCGACCCAAATCAGAGCAGGGCTCCGCCGTTCCACAACTAAAGAAGCAAGGGAAGTTCCAGGGGGAGAATGAGGGTGCTCGGGCGCGAGAGGGCTCTGGAGTGGCCTCTTATAGGCAGGGGTATGGAAGGGCGGCCACACACGTGTCCATGGCCATGGAGGTGAGGGGGAGGGGATAAGATCGACCATGGTCTGAGCCAGGGGAGCAGTGGGTGGTTTGGCAACAAGAGGGAACAGTGGAGACCCAGCGAATAGTACACCGTCTTGCCCGCACTGGCGTTCGTAACGCGCCACGAGCGGCATCGACGCGTTCCCACCGACTCGGGGCACCAAAAAGAAAACGCTTTGTGGCACCTTGTGCCAAACTTAAAAACCTACCACTTTCTTGTTATAGGTGTTCGCGGGTTTGCAACTCGGTCTGAACAAAATTTCAGAAAACCTAGGAAACACTAGGTGCTCGATGAAATGACCAGGGTCTTGCACATCTCAGAAAAATCCCCAAAATTCATAGTAAGCTAGGATAGGTATATAGAGTGTGTTTGTGAAATTTGAGCTCATCTGGATACATAGAAGGGGGTTAAATAATTTGGTGTCCAAAATTGCCCTAATGGCATGGGTATGCCAAATGCACTAAATCAAATAATATTGACATGATCTTCTGTGTAGGGTGTTCTATATGGATGGTCGTCTATTTGGAAAAGTACCAATGCCAAATGAAATTTGTAGCTATGGGTTGCTTTGGGAATTGCTATTAGGCATGAGAATGGCATTACAAAGGAAGTACCTCAAATATTGCTCTAATGAGGTTGGGCCAACGGAGTGAAATGTTCAGGGGTTAAATCATGCACCTCACCAAAATTTCAGAATTTTTGGATGAGCGGAAGGTGTCCAGATAATTTTTGGATGGAAAATGGCATAATAGGAAATATGAATAAACTTGGAATTATTGCAAGGGACTATGAAATGTTTTTCCATGGGAGTGATCTATATGTATGAGGGAACCATATGGTAGCTTGGTAGAATTTATCTCAAGCTACAATTGTGGTAGTGGCTTTGGTAGGATAGATGGGAGGGGTTTTGGAATCGTCAAATGGAATCAATGTTCGACCGACAAAACAAGGGTATGAAATTACGGTGGAGGTCGAAAGGGATCGGAGATTATTGGGAAATTTTCTGAGAGAGAGAAACCAAAGTCAAATCAAAGACCATCTGGTTTAAGAAAACATTTTAAAATAGAAAAGTTTTCAGGCGTGAGAACACACCACTAAGATTAGGAACGAATTTTTGGGATGTGACACTTGCGAGACTCAAACTTGTTCTTGTGGGAATCATAGATGGTGCGGTGTTCCTTCTCTGAAATCAGTGCGGTGTTTACCATGGCTTGAAAATCTGGAAACTGTAGGACGCTGAGCTGGGTCTTGATGGCCTGGTGCATTCCGTGGAGAAATCTGTCCTTTTTCTTCTCATCTGTGTTGACGTCATCAGGGGCATAACGGGCAAGATCGTTGAACTTGGTCAGGTACTCACTTACGGTTGAGTTGCCCTGAGTGAGTGCTAGGAGTTCCTGCTGCTTCATCTTCATGAGGCTTGAGGGTATGTAGGCTTTGCGGAAGATTTCTTGGAATTCGGTCCAGGTGATAGTGGTTCCATTTCCTCTCATATCTTTCTGATTGTCCCACCACACATCGGCTGGTCCTTCAAGATAGTGAGTGACGAAAGGTACCTTGTCCTGCTCATCAACGCGAGCGATCTCTAACTTCTTTTCCATGGTACGGAGCCAATCATATGCTTCGAGTGGGTTGGTGGCCTGCGAGAACTGGGGTGGCCGAGTCTGCTGGAAGTCTTGCATATTTGACCGGGTCGGGCGAGGGGTGTTCTGTGCTTGCATGTAGGTGCCAAATTCTCTCATAATCTGAGTCATCTGTAGCTGGTGGCGTTCATCCATCATCAACAATAGCTGGCTTGGAGTTGGTTCCTGTGGGGGTGGAGTTGGCGGCTGTGGGGGCATTGGGTCCATGCCGGCTTGTCGGGCTGAACGGCGGATTGGGGTTCCTTGGCTGCCACTTGCACCTGTGTTGGGCCTCATCCTGGTTGGTTGAAGGTGGGGTTGACGGGTGCCATGAGCTTCCATAAGGGGAGAAATAAATGCAACATCCAAGAAGATCCAAATAAAAGCAAGAGATAAAACCAAGGCGTTTTTATACAATGGAGAGTTGGGTTACATGACACATGGTACACAATATTATACGAGGGACAAGCCATTACTCCTACATTATTCACGCGCGCATCAGACTATGCGATCATCAACTACGATACATAACTAGGATGCATGCGCTACTGCTCCTGAGGCTAGCATCTAGAACTACATCTCGATGGGAGTAGCAGGTGCGATGATGTTGATGCCGTTGATGATCCTTCCCAGCGTTCTGGGGGCGTATTAGGGGAAGGGTGTGCCGATGTCGACGCGGTGACACTGGGCCTGAGGTTCCTGAGTGTATCTAGTGAGGAAGCGAGGAGGGGCGCTAGAACTACGGAACGCGGTGGCTCGATCGGGAGTGAAAGCGAGTCCTCCTCTAAGCTGGTCAGAGTAAGAGGAAGGTGAGCTGGGTATGGAGGGATCTGACGAGAAGAGCTGGGTCCTGGTGCTCTCACTACCTCGGCTGCTGTCATGCCATTGCGAATCCTAGGTAGCTGAAGAAGAGTGTCATGCAGATACTGGTCAGGCTGGGCATTCGGGTTACCCGAAAAATTCGGGTCGGGTAATTCGGGTAATACGAAATTCGGGTTTACAGAAACTACACCCGAAATTTGACTGAAAATTTTGATACCCGACAATTCGGGCACCCGAAAATTTGGGTTCGGGTTCGGGTAATCCCGAATTGCCCAAAATCAGAAGATGGAGGAGGGCGGTGTTGCCGGCTTGCTGCGTTGGGGACGTCGGCCTCTCGTTGGTTGTGGCAGCACCGTTACCAGGTCAGGACGGCGGTGGACATGGTTGCGGCGGCGGTGGTTCACGCTGCATGTGCAAGGCGCGAGTGCGCGACCACGTGAGGTAGAACGCACGTGGCCTGGTAGCGCACGGTGGCCAGTCAGGGCGGCGTCGGGCGGCTGCGCGCAAGGTGTTCTATGGCGGCCGTATCGTTACTCGTTAGGATGGGGATTAGGATAAGGTATGCTGGTACGGGACAGGCTGGAGACTGGGAGTCTGGGAGTAGGTTTTACACTTTTACTGACTTGGGCCTTGGTGGTAACTGGAAATTGAGTTTGCTGGGATGTGCCTCGGCTAGATGACGGGATTTTTAATGGGCTGCATATTTATTTCGGGCTATTCGGGCAGTTCGGGTACCGGGAACAGAAACCCAAAATTCCTGAAATAAATTCGGGTTTTCAAAACTGCTACCCGATGTAGTCCTCGGGTTTTTCGGGTTCGGGCTATTCGGGATCGGGTTCGGATTTTTCGGGTTCGGGATTCGGGTATCGGGTTTTATGCCCAGCCTGAGATACTGGTGGAGGTGAGAGGTGTACTGGAGTAGGGTGGTGAGTTCTGGAGAGGGATTCCACGGGGTGGGGAAAAGGATATCCCCATTGCTCAAATCCAACCTCGGGAGATGTACATAGCGGGTGCACTTCTTCATGCGGGGATCGTGGGTGCGGAGGAGAATGATGGCATCTGCGGCGGCTTCCTGGATGGCTCGGGTCTCCTGGTGGTGGACGCCGGAGGAGAGGGCGTACGTGTGTCCTTGGCCCACGGGCGAGGCACACAAGTAGACGGTGGCGACGAACTCAGGGTGATTCCCACCAGAACGGGAGGCGAGTACGCGGTATGTCGGGGAGGAGAGGTTGGGTAGAGGTGTGCCCAAATCTCAGGGAGGAATTGCGGCATGCCGGGAACGTTCAAGGAGGGGGTTTCTATGGGCAGCTCAAACTTCATCTGTACCAGAGGTAGAAGCCAAAAAAATGAGTTGCAGGGTTAGAAAAACACAAACAGATAGAGAAACAATTAAAAGCAAGCAAAGCAGCGTTCGCTATCTAAGGCTCCGTTTAGAACTAGGGTATCCTACAGGTAGTTAGGATCTGATACCAAGCTCTGTGGCACCCCGATCCGGAGACCGAGTTACCCCATATATCAGTCCCAGGAGCACTGATTATATGACAACTTGATAACAGAACATAACCACTTTATTAAGGAGTCGGGGAACCGACGATGGATTACAAGGGTCTCATCACAAGGCTGCGCCCTAGCGCACACAACAGTTTGTACATTATTTATCGAACATGACTTCATCAGAGGGCGTCAGCGGATTGGCGGAAGCGTGCGACGAAGAGGGCCTAACTCCACGGGGCTCTGCCTGGATACCGGATCTAGTTCTCGTACAAGGGGTACTCAGCGACGGGGGTAGGAGGATCTGGCCACATGAAAAGCCAGGTGAGTACATGGAATGTACTCGCAAGACATCAATCCACAATCAACCGTAACCAACGATCCTATATGGCATGGCATGTGCAAGTGCGAGTCCAAGCTTAACGGTTGGACTTAACTTACCTACTTACCTGTGACGAAAACCGTGGCTTATGAGAACGGGTCTCATTACCACACAACCATAATCCACCACACTTAGGTTCTCAAGCTTGACCAACTCTGGTCCAACTCGAGGCTAAGCTTTTGACCAACTATGGTCTACGTTTCTGCTCATTCAACTTTGGCCAACTCCGGCCACTTAGCAAATTTATTTCTCCGTGTTCGACTGGACTGACTCTAGTGTGACTGGACCCAACACCGTTCCTTAGGGGGGAACAATACTAGATTCTTGATTTGGCACTCTCGAGAGGTTGCAACTTTTATTCACACGTTGGGGTCTAAGCTTGTACAGCCGGTACCTTCCGCACAAACCTATTCCCCTGTAGCCGTCCACTCTATCAAGACACTCCTTGTGTAACTACCCGACTTACCACTCGGGCTAAGTCTTATGACGAAGTGAATCCGGCACGTCCCCAACTCATGAGCAACGCCTAGCTCCGGAACCTTCACAAGACTAGCCCCGACCACAACTATGCAGTATCCGACTAGACTTGCCAAGTGGGTAGCATCAAAAGAGGCTCGGTAGGCTACTAAGCTATGGTCTGCCCATTTCAACGACGCATGGTTGTGCGGGTGTGTGTTTGGCGAGTGGCACTATAAGAATCAATCTAGTCGACGGAGGTGGTTATCTTTTTAGTCAATTTTTATTCTCAGCCATAAGACAGCAACAAACGTTAGTTCACAAGATATACATGAGCATAAATAATCACATAGCAGTTCCGCAAGGTAAAGTAAGGTCAACCGGGCGATGGTGGAGTTTCCTCCGACCAGTGACAGCCACAAGTTGAGTAAAGGTAAAATAACAAAATCAACCGGGCGAGGACGGAGATGTCTCCGACCAGTAGCAGCCACGGGTCGAGTAAGAAAATAAAATAAAACAATCGGTTAGCGTCAACCGGGCGATGGCGGAGATACCTCCGGCCAGTGACAGCCACAGATCGACTACAAAGTTAGTGGAGGCGTCCACGCGATCCCGTTCCACCATTCCATTGACTGCGGCGGTTCCCCCAGTCCATCGTCGCCGGAATGGGGAGTGGTGCATGGTACCGTCCAATGCAACACCACAACTCTACGGAAAAGTAGCCGCTTCAATCCACTTGGGCAGGACCCAACGTGTATTTAGACGGGGTACCGGAACTCAACTCACGGAACATGAGTTTATCGTATTGCAGAAAATAAAAGTAGCATTGACGGCTCACATAAAATAATAGACATGAAATAAAGGTGACAACAATAGATTGCATGAAATCATCAGCATGAAATAATAAGCATGGGGTGTGGTATGTGGGATGCAACTACCGCTCAAACAAGCAACAATAAGGCATCGATAACTTGGAACAGATGGTTGGGGGCTGATGGCTTGCCTTCTGGTGTGGGATCGACTTCTCCTTCAATAAAATGGTTGGAATCTATTAAAGAAATCAAAACTAGGCATTAAAAACCCTCCAAAAGCTACTCAACAACTTCCAAAGCAAATGAACTTAAAATCCTTCAAAACCAGTGCCATTGGATAGAAAATTTCAAAACAAAGCTACTGCAAAAGGTTTCATAATTTTATGAATTTTTTTGAGAGATATGTACCCTTTCAAAGTTAACCCTAAAATCTGCCCTTTTCAAAAACAGAAACAAATAAAGAAAAACATTTCAGAAAAGTTTAAAACTCTGATGACCGGGACCCACTGGTCAGTGGTTGCTGGGCCGAACCGGTACGCGCGGAAGAAGAAGAAAAAAAAAGAAAAGCAGAGGGCGGGAGGGGGGTCGCCGGCCCGGCGAACTCACCGGCGGCGTCTCCTGGCGGCTACGGTGATAGGGAGGGAGGGGAGAGGCTGGGGAGGTGAGGTGCCGGCCGTCGGCGTGCTCACGGGAGGCGGGGAGGCTTGGAGCAGCAGCGGCGTCGTTGACCGCGGCGGCCGAGATGCGGACGAGGACGGAGACGACGATTCCGGCCAACAATCACCCGGGCGAGTGCGGCCTCGGGTTCATGGTGGTCTAGGGAGGCTAGGGGTGGAAGGAATTGGGAAGGAGGGGTCTTCACAGTGGGGAATTTGCCGGAGGCCGAGCGGCGGTGGTGAGCTCGTCGTCGGAGCTCTGGTGCTTCCTAGGGGCTGATAACGGAGGGGGAGAGGGCTGAGGGGGAGAGTGAGGTGGTGCGGTGCTTGGAGGCAGCCGGGGGGCTCTTTTATAGCTTCCCGAGGTGGGGGTCCGGACGGATGCTCGTGGCGCGGTGGCGGGACGAGGAGGCCGTGGCAGAGGGAGACGACGGGCTTTGCGTCGTCGGTGTAGCGTCCGGGCACCGCTGTCGACGGAGAATCCGCGGCAGTGGATAAGCACGGGCGGGGCTGTGCACTGGTGCGTGGTGGGGTGTCCCGGCCGCAGCGGCGAGACGACGACCATCTCGTCGATGGTGTAGCGGGCGGCGCGTCGCGGAGCGAGGAGAGCAGAGGCTGGATGACGGGATTCGCGGGGAGGGGGTAAGCACGAGCGGCAGTGCTGGTCACTGGTGAGGGGGGGCCAGGGCGGTGCTGTGCAAGCGGCGCGTCGTCACGCGGCCGACGGCGCACAGGGAGGGGGTGGCGGCGATGCTGGGTGGATGGGGTCTAGGAGGAGGTGGGGAAGGCAGGGGGCTCAAGGGAAGGCAGCGGGGAGGCCACCGGCGGCGACCACAAAGGGGCGGCGCCGTCGGGCACGGTCATGCCCATGTCCTGGCCATGCCGACATCGGCATCAAGATCGATCTCTCAACCTGGGTCACAAAACTGGAATCTGCTCGCGTCACTCGGTGCAAAAATGAATTTCCAACAAGTTTGCAGAATAATTTTTTTTCAAATTCGAAACCTTGGTTATATAAAATTTCATCGAACACATTCGGTCAAAAAGCAAAACCATGTTTTGGGGATTCAAATCAAATGGGATTGAGACCAAAATTTTCCCTGAGATAGGTAATGGTTATGAGCACCTATTTTGGGAGTTTTTATGAAAAGGAG
Source organism: Puccinellia tenuiflora (assembly GCA_012064385.1). Lineage (NCBI taxonomy): Eukaryota > Viridiplantae > Streptophyta > Magnoliopsida > Poales > Poaceae > Puccinellia > Puccinellia tenuiflora. The sequence continues at coordinate 226,151 of QRDG01001988.1, forward strand.
AAATGATTTATGGGGTTTTTCAAAATAACCGAAATTTTTGGCAGAAACTTAGATAGGAAAAAAGATCAAATATTTTCTTAACAAGGTAACAAATATTTTTACATATTTGGGTTATACACTGGTTGGGGATACTCCCTGAATTATTGTAGAATTTTTGAAGTCACCCTTGATATAGCTCCTTTGGAAGGCTAGGGTTTAGGCCCCTTTTGTATTAAAGAAAAGACAAATATTTTGTGAACCTTGAGGGTTTTGGAAATGTAGGAGAAAATAGGGGTGCCAAGATTAGAAGATCCAAATTCAAATCCAAATCTTGGTTTTGACAAGGAAATTTTTATAGGGCCAAAATTCGGGATGTGACACGCTCCAGCCCCCGCTGAAAGTGCATGGTTGCCCCCATGTGTGGTTTTGGTAATTAATGACAATCTCTATGGACTAATGTTTGTATTAAGCTACTTGTAGGTGTGTCCATTTGCAGTGCTTGATCTCCATTTGTTGGAATCAAGGCTAAGGGAAGAAGAGTATTTCTTGATCAAGGCTAAGTGCGAGTTGATCAACACTCAAGTCCAAGTGAAGATATGCCGAAGAGGTGCTTCTCCCATATTGGTGTATGGGGGAGCAACATGTGAGTCTTCACCAAGCGAAGCGCAATCAAGAAAGGTGGTTCGTCTTGAGGAGATGAAGATCGTCATCATCGACCTCAAGTGGATTAAGCGCAAGGAAAAGGTATGATCTTGATAGGATTTCTATTTTACCGGTCTCATGATGTTAGTTGAGAGACCGGGTTATAGGATAGATAGCCGTACTATCAAGAGGGGCTCTCGACCGAGTATCTTGATCGTATCGTTCGTGGAGAGCTCAAATCTTTGCATCCTTGCAATCATCTTTATTGGTTCTTATTTGGCTCTTATCGTGGTGTGTCCTTGGTGCTTGTCGTGCTCGTCATGACAAGGCCAAGTTCACCGAAAACGGATTTCGTATGTGTCCTCTATTGTGTTTTCGGTTTTTGGAGGTTTACCGGTTCGTCTTTTATAGAGAGGTTTTACCTTTCCCCATTTGGTTTTATCCTCCTTTGTTGGACTATGATGTTTTTCTGTATATTCTTGTAGAGCTCGTCGTTACGATTCTAATGAGCCCAAGATCATCGAAAACGGAGTCCGGATGCGAAAGTTATGCCCGTTTTCGTTTTGCACTTTCTGTAGTTTTTCAGAGGGGCGGAAGTTCCGGCCCCCGGAAGTTCCGGCCCATGTTTTCATCTGAGCAATTTTGGCTAAGTCCTTTCGGCGATTCTCTCTGGAGGGGTTCCGGAATTTTGCCCCGGAAGTTTCCTCGGAAATTTCCGGGGGTCCGGAAATTCCGGTACTTGGTCCGGAAGTTCCGGTCCAGGAAATTTTGGCTAAGTCGTTTTCGCGTTTTCTCTCTGGAGGGGGTCCGGAACTTTGCCCCGGAAGTTCTCCCCGGAAATTTCCGGGGACCGGAAGTTCCGGCCCTTAACCCCGGAAGTTCCGGCCTCCCGTGGCTGTAACGGTCAGTTTTTGGAGGAGGCTATAAATAGCCTCCTTCTTCCCCAAGAGGAGGCTGCCCACTTTTTCTCTCTCTCCCCCATTGTTTGACCTCGAAAAAGCTTGGGTTTCTCTAAATCCCTCCAATGATTCTTTCCCATCTTTAGGGATTCAAGAGAGGAGATCTAGATCTACGTTTCCACCGAACAATCTCTCCTCTAAGTGAGGGGAACCTAGTGGATCTAGTTCTTGGAGTTCTTTTGTGGTTCTCCTCTTTGTTCTTCCTCTTAAATCCCTCCATAGCTTTAGTTACTTTGGTTGGATTTCAGAGTGAAGGACTTGACCACCTTGTGTGGTCTTGCCTTTTGCATTAGTTGCATCGGGTTGTGCTCTCCACGAAGATTCGTGGATTGAAGTTCGAAAAGCTTGTTACTCTTTGGTGCATTGTGTTCCCAATAGCTTGTACCTCTTGGGTGCATTGTGTACCCTAGACGGTTGGTGGTGCCGCGAAGACTTCGAGTTGTGAAGCTTCGGGCAAGGTTTGGGAGCCCCCGATTGAGTTGTGGGTGTGTGCCCCAAGATCGTTGTAAAGGCTCCGGATTCCGATAGTGGAAGGTGAACCTAACCCTTGGGGTGAGGTTCATCGGAGAATAGGGTGAGGCCTTTTGTGGCGTCTTGAGTAGGCCTTTTGTGGCGAGCTCACACCCCTCCAACGAGACGTACTCCCTTAACAAGGAGGAACTCGGGAATACATCCTCGTCTCCGCGTGCCTCGGTTATTTCTATACCCGAGCTCTTTACTTATGCAATTTACATTGTGATAGCCTTTGTGCTTGATGTCATATATATTGCTATCACCTTGTTGATATTTTGCTTAGCATAAGTTGTTGGTGCACATAGGTGAACCTAGTAATTAGGTTGTTGGCTTGTTAATTTAAACACCTAGTTTTATGCCACAATTATCAAGCCTTAAACCGGAAAAGTTTTAATAGCCTATTCACCCCCCTCTAGGAGACATCGTTTGTTCTTTCACCCGCCCGCCCCACCGCGAAGCGCAAGCGCCTCGGAATCGTCGGCGGCGCTGCAGCCGCCCACGCAGGCGCCTCCGCCACCGCCCCGCTACCACCCCGCTCGCCGCGGCGAGGCCCAAGAAGCCGAGGGTGGGTGTGCAGAAGAAGAAGACGACGACCCCGACGCCTCCGCCCGCCTACCCCGCAGCCCCCGATGCTCCGGCCGACGGTGCCGCAAGGTATGAATCGATGAATCCTCTTTTCAACTTTCAATTTTGACATTGCGCAACGTATGAATCCGCGGGCGTTGCACTAAAATTTGTAGTGCCCCCGAGTTCATTCGTCGACATGTTGAATGAGGCCGCGGTGAACGTTGACGAAGCCCCACTTGGTCACTTCGACTACAACGAGACCGAAGTGGCGGTCATGGTGGTGGTGACGATGACGAGGAGGTGTATGTAACATCGCAAGGAATCAAGCGGACGAGGGCGGTGAACTACACCATTGTGGAAGATGAGGCATTGATCAAGGCTTGGGAGAGCATCTCCCTCGATTCCATTCATGGCGCCGACCAAACCGGCAAGCGGTATTGGCAAAGGGTGGAAGACAAGTTCTTCCAATTGATGCCAAAGGACGGTACCACGGTCCCACACATGCATCGATCACTACAAGGTCGTTGGGATGCGATCAAGATGGCGTGTAGTCGATGGAGTGGATGTTTGGAGCAAGTGCGCAATGCACCTCCAAGCGGCACTAATGAGGGAGATTGGGTGAGATGTCGTTTGCATTGCTTTCGTTTTGTTTGCGATATGTTTGCACATTGACATGGTTTCTTTTTTGTAGGACCGAATTGCAAGGGGTAGTTACGTTGAGATGCCGGCTTCGAAGAACAAGCCATTCATGTTCGACCATTGTTGAAAGTTGCTCAAGAATTGCGAGAAGTGGAAGTTGAGAGACCAAGAACAAAAAAAGGTGATGATAAAATTTGATGATGATGATGAAGATGAGGAAGGAGGAAGAAACAAGAAGAGGCCCGACGGCACCAAGAAGGCCAAGGACAAGATAAAGACTCAAGCCGAGGCATCTAGTTTGAGAGAGAAGATAGAGCTCATGGTGAAATCCAATGAGACGATGGTGGCCAAGACAATTGAAGCAAAGATGATCTTAGCCGAGAAGAGAGCTCAAGAGAAGCAAGAAAGGTGGCAACAACTCCGGGAGGAAGGGCTACGCAAGGCGGCCATTGAAGAGATTCGTGCCAAAGCCGACGAGAACAAGTCCGTGGCCAAGCTCCTTGCCGAAGAGAACAAGATCATGATGATGGACCGCAATGTGATGGACGACATGGCCAAAGAGTGGCACGACATTGCAAGGAAAGAGATCTTGGAGAGAAGGAAGCAAGCAATGGCAAGTGGTGGTGGTGGTGGCGGTGATTGATTTCCATGTGCGCATTTGGATGATGGTGATGCACGTTTTTTGGGCTTTTGGATGAGATTTTGGGGGCATGTGATTGAAAACTATGTTCAATCAAACTTATTTATGTCAAAATTGTGATGATTTTGACATATTTGTTTTTAGGTTTACGGGCTGAAACAGCCGCAGCAGAACAGAAACCGTAAAGCCGAGCGGTAAAACAGATTTGGCAGAATAGAAACCGTAAAACCGAGCGGTAAAACAGAAAACCGCTCGGCTTTACGGTGTCTGTTCTGCCACGGCTGTTTTCAGCCCGTAAAACGCGCAAAACAACCAAAAACCACGTTTACGGTTCCGCGCTTTTCGGTCACCGATAGAGATGCTCTCCTTTTTAGACATTTCACCACGTTAACACAATCTGTTTGGATCAAAATCGGCAATGCACGTGTATGTAAATGCAGCCTGTATGACTGTATCCCTTCTCGAACCGCCATGTGCTCAGCTTCAAAGGATTCCGTACACACCACCAGTGCCGGCGCCATTGTCACATGTGGAGACCGAACCGTCCACCCCACATCACCAGTTCACCACCCAGCCCGCCGGAGCCGGAGGCAGAGGCCACTCCTTTCTCCTATGCTCAGAAACCTTCCAAGGCTTCTTTCTCTTGGGCAACTCTTCATCAACAACCTCTTTGCCCTTCATTGATCTCGCGGCCATCCTTATGTTCCAGCTGCACAAGTGAGGATGCATAGCTAACAAGGAATTTCCTTGTAGCTTCAGTTGGACCGTGTCATTCACTCATTCCTCGTAGCCCAATTCCTCCATGTGATCATCAGTACTCTCATCCGCTCATCCTCCGGTATTTTGACCAGGGTATCAAAATACGAATCATGCCCAATGTTCAAAATCTCCTTCTCAGCAGGTAAACTCCAGACTTCACGCAGAATCTCCCACTCGTCCATGCGACTGACTGTTATGGACGTTATAATAAACACCATGCTTGCCTCCTGTCATGTACGCCTCCAAACAAGGCACTACATTTGGACGGATTTATAAGTCGCCCTGTACCACGTTCACCAGCCAGTCAAAATTTCCTCAATCCTCATACATACACTCTGCAACAGCGAACTGTACAAAAAAAAAATCCTAATCTAAGTGGGCATGAATGAGTCCACCAAGCACAGAAGAAAACTAAGGTGGCCTAAGATTCTGAATTTTATTCACCTATTCTTTGGCTTGTTTCAGAATATACATACAAAATTGCGTAAACACACTCTAGTTCAAAAACCTGCTACTGCGGATCCCTGAGAGAAACCGAAATATCGAACATCTCCTACTCCTATCCGGCTTTCACAACATGGTGTTTTTCCCACCTGAGCTGTGCTATTGCACCCATACAGTGGATAAACTCCTGTTGAACAGGTTCGTGCATGCGACATGGAAAAGCCAGGAGGATGGCCTAACCTTCAGCACCAACAAGACATGAGCCAATTCAGTAGGTACCTGAAAACAAGTTTACTTATTCATACAGTAAACACATGAGATTGATACACAGTATACCAACAAGGACACGAGAGATGTTATGAATTACCAAAGTGTATTTTGTACCCTAGCAGGATGCAAGATTCAGTAAGGGAACACATGTGTAATGCTCCACGAAACTGTGACAAGGATAAAGCCCCCGAGCTCTCATTTTGCGGGCGCTGGCAAGCACGGCCTTGAAATAGGAGCATGTCACTCGTTCTCAACTGCAGGCTTCAATGATTTCAGCCTTGCTTCATGCATCAGTTTGTACACGCTCTTCCCAATCAGGCCTCTCTCTATGGCATGAACCCAGAACATGTTCAGTGTCTCCTTCTCGTCCCCATAAGAAGTACACATGCAGTTGTAAATCTGGGGCGTCACGGACAGCTGCTTCTTCGCCATCTCGTTCAGTGTATCGGAAGCAGCACCCAGCTTTCCTGCAGTCAGCTGTGCATATGCAAGTGTAGCATACACAAGACAGTCGGCTTCTAAACCTTTGCCTTGCATTTGGTGAAATACCTTTTGCGCAAGATCAACCAGCCCTTTCTTGCAAAGCCTTCGGATCAGAGACCTATACACTGATTTATCTGGTGGAAGGCCTCTTTTCATAAGTTCATCAGGAATGAATAGCACTGCATCTGTGTCCTTCTTCTTGTAGAAACCGTCAACGAGCCATGAAAATACACTATAGTTGGGTGAAAATCCTGCATACAGATAACATCAACATCATTAGTATAGACTGCTATGCCAAAAATAATCAGTGAAGTACCGTAAAGAGTTAGTCACTGCCTTATTGTACACTGATTGTTTTCTATTGTGACTTTGTGACATGAGATCACACATTCAAACTCAAAATACTGGTTGGTGGTTAGACATTGCATTCTTTAGTCCTTACAACAAGCAAGCAAATTCCACCGATTGAAAGCGCATATAAGAATAAATTTAGAGTACCTGCACCCATCATCTCAAATAAGGCTTCTTTGGCTTCATCTAGCTGTGTGCCCTTGCAGAATCCATGGATGAGAGCTTTGTAAGTGAACAGATCCAACTGCAACCCTGATTCCACCATCCTCTTTTTGACCTTGCATGCCGACGCCATGTCCCCTTTCTTGGAGTATGAGTTGATCAGCGTGTTGCACGTCACATGGTCAGCCTGCACCTTCCTCTCATCCATCTCGGTAAGCAACCCATTGACCTCCTTCATCTTGCCATCCTCACAGAGCTTCCTAATTATCGCATTGTACGTTGCGACACTCGGTAGCACCCCCCTTGCCTCCATCTCCCCTCGCAGCCTGACCGCCTCCCCCACATTGCCCGCCCGGCAGTACCCATCAACCAGCGTGGTGTATGTCACAGTGTCCGGCTCCAACCCTGCCGCTACCATGTCCTTCTGGAGCTGCGCCGCCTCCTTCATCCTCCCCTCCTTACACATCCCGTGGATCACGGTGTTCCAGGTGACGATGTCCGCCTCAACACCCTGGTTCCCCATCCGCTCCCGCACGCACATGGCCTCGTACTGCATCCCCTTCCTAACGTAGAGCGCGATCATGGTGTTGAAAGAAAAGCGGTCCAGCGGCACGCCGGCCACGTCCATCCTCGTCATGAGCGCCTCCGCGCGGGCGGCGTCCCCGGCCCTGAGGCACACGTGCAGCATGGCGTTGTACACGTGCGTGTTCATGGCGACCCCGACGCGCGCCATATCGTCGAACACCTTGCGCGCGGTGGCCGTCATCCGGGACCTGGCGAGCGTGGTGAGCAGCGCGGTGCAGGCGTGGGCGTCGGGGGCCAGGCCGCGCTTGCGCATTTGGTCGAAGACCCGGACGGCGTCCTGGGGGCGGGCGGACTGCGCGAGCGCGAGGAGGAGCCAGCTCGGGAGGTGGGGCTCGTCGAGGAGGGAGGGGAGGAGGAGCGGGGAGGAGAGCGGGTGGTGGAGGGCGAGGTCGCGCAGGAGGGAGCGTGCGAGGGGGTGGTGGAGCGGGTGCTGCGCGAGGAGACGGATGAGGGCGAGGGAGGCGTCGAGCGGGTGCGGCGGCGGCAGGGCGCGGAAGAATGCGAGAGCGGCGGAGGGCAGCGGGGAGAGGCGGCGCAGGACGTCGGCGAGGAGGGATGCGTCCGCAGCCAGGAGGTGGGCGTGCGGGCGGAAGGCGGATTTGATGACGGCGGCGCAGAGAGCGCGCGGGAGGTCGACGCCGGCGGGCGGCGGCATCGCAGCACGGGCGGTAAGCTTGGTAGCAAAAGATTTTTTTTTAAGAACAAAATCGACACATGTTTTCTCTCTCGATATTCCTTAGCGGGCCTGGGCTGGCCCGGTCCAGCGGGAGAGCATCACCAACACACGCCGTTTCTGCGATCGTGGCAGGCCCTCCCTCCCCCGTCGTCTCCCTCCCTAAACCCTACGCCATGGCCGCCGCCCGCGCCTCCCTCCTCCGCCGCCACGGCCTCGCCGCCGCCGCCGCTAACCCCTTCCTCTTCTCCGCCCATGGCCTCCGCTACCGCAAGCTCGAGGTTATCCTCACCAAGGTAATCGCCCCCTCATCTCTCAGATTTCAACCCGCGATGCTTCGCTTGGCCCGCCGCTTAGTGGTTACACCAACGCGCGCAAATTCTACTCATGATCTCCGTCGGCGTTTGTGCTTCAGGGCAATGTTCTTGATTCAGTGAAATTCGTGCCACCTTAGTGGCAGTTAGATAAAAAATCTTGAGCATCTGTGCATTTCCAACTAGTATCTTGGTTTGGCTGGGCAAGATCATTCACTCATTTGATGTGCTGTTTAGATGTGTGGGGGAAATTAACCTTTGTCATCTTTCACTTAATCACTTCAGACGATCGATAAGCTGGGGAAAGCGGGGGAGACGGTGAAGGTTGCGCCGGGGCACTTCCGCAACCATCTGATGCCCAAGATGCTCGCTGTCCCGAACATCGACAAGTTTGTCATACTCATGCGTGAGCAGCCCAAGGTTCGCCTTTTTCTTCCCTAATAACACGAAATGCACTGCATTCACGTAGTTTGGAATGTTCTTTCTCAGTGAACAACCATGCTTACCAGCGTAGTTATTACGTACTTTTGAGGCTTGTTTTCCAGTGTTTCGTGAATCAGTTTTTCCTCTCTATGAATATATGAATTTGTAGGAGTTTTTTAGTAGTTGTTATGTTTTAGCTCTCTGGTAGAATAGCTATATATACAACTCAGTGCTACTTTTGTTCAGTGTGCAAGTACTGTATGAAGTTATCGAGGTTCATCAGATTTATCGCTACTGAAGTATGTTTCTTCTAGAGTTACTGTGGAATTTTGCAGTGTAATCTAGTACTTTGCAGGCTTACAAGTCTCTCGGTTGTTCATATAATATGGAAAATTCTAGCAGTTCACAAGCAGCTTACTAGCTTAGTCTTACTGACTTCTGAGGATTATTTTTCAGCTTTTCGTAAATCAACTGCGCCTCTATGAATGAATTGTACGAGTTTTCGAATATTTGTTACATTTTAGCTATTTGGTAGAATAGCCTTACCTATATTACTACCGTTCAGTGAGAAAGTTGTGTTGAAGCTATTGCGGTTTGTCCAGTTCATCGGTACTGGAAGAGTCGTGGTGCGCTTATTTGCATTGTAAAGTACTACTTGCAGTCTTACATGTTTCTCATGTGTTTAACCAGCTTTACCAACAAGAAGAGGAGGTGGTTGTCAAAGAAGTCACCAAGGAAGATGATGATGCTCGGGTAGGTTGTGCACCGAGTAGTTCTTCTTGTTTTATGAACTGCGGTATAGATTAGAGGTCTATTCAGTTTCTGAAAGCCTGTTTCTAACACTATTCCAGTTCAGAGTCTTTGTTGGATTTGTTGTCAGTAACGCACTTCAAACCCATTTGAACCATCTGATATTTGAAATATTGAACATATTGTCTTGCAAAGTTTCTTTTACCTGTCACCTTCTAGCATTATATCTAGATACTGCTTTGTTTTGTTACTGTAGTCCACAGTGTGTTGATGTGCTCTTCTCATATGAGTATAGCCTTTCGCTGGATCTGTAATGTCCTCCCCATGCTGTAAGTAGAAAGATCCTTCGATGCACACTTAAAGCCACAAGTTGTAACTGAATCTTGAGATCAAACTTGTTCTTGTAGTTTAGTTAGTCTGGTTAAATATGGGCCTTTTATGTGTTCCCCCGTCACATACGTTGTTTTGTTTTTCACATGTTACTCATATAGTTCTGAACTCATCATTTGAACAGGAAGCAGAAGAGAAACTGAAGGAGTATCAAGCAGCAGCAAAACGGCTCGATAATGCTCTCTTGGTTAGTATGGTTCCACCAATTTTCCGAGCCCTGCTACAGCATGTTTTAGTTCTTGTTCTTTTTTTTGTTTATTATGTGGAAGTGCTGATCTTTATGTTTGATAGGTGTTGAGGCGGTTCATTTCCGAAGGGAACGAGTTGCGCACTCCTGTAACGAAGGATGAAATTGTTTCTGAGGTTCATTTCCAGCTCTGCCATTACCTATATGTTCGTGGGGGAAAAACTGAACTGTAGGTAGTAACATCTAAACTTTACCAACACAGGTGGCAAGGCAACTCAATGTCAGCATCCACTCAGACAATTTGCACCTGCTGTCACCATTGTCATCCCTCGGAGAATTCGAGCTGCCCCTTCGCTTACCGAAGGATATACCACGCCCGGAAGGCAAGCTCCAATGGACTCTCAACGTCAAGATCAGGAGACCCTAGGTTCTCCTTCCAAGGTGGTGAATGATGCCTAAAGACCACTGCGGCCTTCAGATCGAGAGATACGCTGAAATAGATCTTCAAACTGAACACCTTTGCCCTTGAGAATTTTCTTTGTCCCGCCGTTCTCAGGCGGGATGATATGATCCGCCTTCTGTTCCTACAAATTTTAACAAATAGTGAATAATTTGTTTGGAGTAGGGTTCCTAGTATTGTTGATGACTTTATCACCATATTCTTGACTTGTTAGTGTGCCCAATCCACGGTGTGAAAGGAGAGAGGGATATAAAGAAAGAAAGGCTGCGATTGCAAGGCATCCTTAGAAAGGAGAGGCAGGGAGTGAAAGCTTCCTTGGAAATGCTCGAATGGCGTCGTCGTCATCATAGGAAAATGGCAGTCTCCATCACCGTTTTTAATGGGCTTTCGTTGCTCTACGTGTCCTGTAATCGCCTTTTGCTTTGATGGGGAAATGGTCTTTAATTTGCGAACATATATTCGTTGCCCTCTTATCTGCTCCATTTGACTGAATGGTTATCATTTGATCAATGGACCCTTGTGATGGCTACTGGCAATCATTGTCTTGGTCCTATTTTAAGATCCGAGCTGAAATACATTGGCACGAGTGCCAATTGATCTCTGCTTAATATTGTTTCCCATTTTACACAGTATTATTTAGAAAAATTTATCTATGTAATTACATGTAGTGTAGGATTATAGTTTGCATCCGAAGTATTAATGCAAAATTTTGAAAAAAAAGGCACTAGTACAAAAAGAAGAGGTAAAAAAAAAATAACACTTTGACAGTGTGAAGAACTTTCATGTGGAGCTACCCGGGTCCTACTTTGCTTGAGCAGTGCAAAATACCTTTCCTATGCAGCAAGAGAAAGCTGTAAAGCAGTAATCTCACCTGCAAGGCATCAGAGTTTGAGAAGCAATATAGAGATGCTTCTTTTGGGAGGAAATAACAGTTCATTAAGGTGTTGTTCAAGCTTCAACGGTGCAGCCCTTATGGATGGGATGGTGTCACTTGTGGTCCTAAGAGCTAGTTTGGAGGTCATAATCTTCAGCCTCCCTTCAATAATAGTAAAAGTGTTGTCAGGTTATACCTATCTATCAGCAAAAAAGTCAAACAAAAAATCGGTCCATGATATGATGTTTTTCTCTTTCCTCCAACTCCTGTCAGCTGATTGAGTTGTTTATGTGGATAAGTTTAAGTTGCGAAGTTCATGTCACATTACAGAAAAAAAAAGGTGATAATATGAACTTGAGGTCACCATTGTAAGATAGCAGTCATGTGCACTTGAGCTGCGTCATGTGGTTAAGCTCACCAACCCTAATGCTTGTTTGTGGAGCCAAAAAGAAGAAGAAGAAAAAAAGTTCACCTAATAGCAAGAGATATACACACACAAATCAACCTGATAGAGTGTGGAGGGGCCAAGCGAAATAAGAAAGTGAGGTGTACATGTGATGAGGGGCAAACCCCATGTGACACCATATGATTCATGCCTAAACACAATATACTACTAGTACTACATCATAATAAATAATTCCTACTAGTAGTTACATTATAGTAGACAAGAGAGGACAGCCTGCTAAGGAAGTGCCTGGCTACGATACATCCAAATTGAAGCACAGAAGTTTTGGTTAAAATATCTATCTCAAGCCTTCCATGGCAGGACAAGAATGATAGCTCAAGCCTCAGTTGTGTGGACATTTGTGGTAGACTAGACTGTTGGTGCTGTATTGAAAGTGAAAGACGATGAGAGCCAACAAGACAATCAAAGTGTCACAAGGAAAACAGGTAACTATTTGCAGCAGTGAGTGTCCAAAAAATAATCTGAAACTTCACACAGAAATTGCGCAAAGGTGAAGGCGCGTTTCATTTGTGCAGACGAATACAAAGGACAAAGCGTATTATCATGACACCGAAAGGTAATAGTGATGACTCCCCAAAAATAATTCCATACAAAGATTGTTGGGACAGGCAAATCAGCTTCAGGTTTCATGAAATACATCAATAGTAGGGTTTGCTTGAAAAAAGAAGTGTGTATTCCCTCCGTCCCATAATATAAGATGTTATACAACCGTAAATAACATCTTATACTATGGGACCGAGGGAGTAGCACTGCACCCTTTGGATTTTAGGTGGATCTGGCTGCATATTTATCAGATTATGGATTATATTCCTGAAAAAAGTGAGATTATTCGAAGCAATTATCGATGTAGCGACGGGAACGAAGCAATTATCGATGTAGCGACGGGAACTCTGAAAGCAAAAAAGATTGGATGAGTGAGTGACAGAGCCATCTCATTTGTCATCTGAAAGAAAGATGTTACTAACTACAAGTCCGCGTCTTTTCCAAAAATGCTCCTTAAAATGGCCGATGAAACAAGTTGCAAACCCAGAAACAGAAATTATGTTATCAAAGGCCGATGACGACGCTTCAAGAAACATTTCCTTGTTTAAACAGTAGGTATGATGAGGATGCACACATGTTACCCCTCATCACTTCAGCCTTTGATGAGCTACAGTTCAATTTACCATGCAAATCGGGGCAATGTGTAGTAAATTCCATGTTCAGAGCTGAGGAGAAAACAGGATAGAAAAAAACAAGGCTGCAATTTGCAAATCCTTATGTGTGAAAGATACTGGTGCGATGGACCTGACTTGTAAATAGAGGCACATCACATTCATATCTACTGTTCGTCGTTGGTGTACTTTTCCAAAGGAAAAACAGCAAAGGAGAAATATCTGATAGAATTAGAATTGTCACATCGACCAGCATACCTTAGTTGCAGGATGATTGATGCATACTCTGATTGTTTGATTTAGGGATCAAATGTTAATGAAACTTTATTACTGCTTGCCAATTGCCTTCAGTGAAAGCTACAAATTACAACAGGACTCGACTGAACTGTGTACATTGATCTAAACAATGATACTATTGTGTTATGTTTTGCTTAGACATTTCTTGTTGATTTCTACTGGCAAAAACTTTATTACAAAGAAGAGAGAAAAAACTGAACTTCAATCACAAAGGAGCACAATATGAACAATTAAAAAGCAAGCTTGGGTAAGCTTGGGGGTTAACATTCTTGGGCATTTCCAATTTCGATTGCTAATGCCTCAAATTGCTAGTATAAATCACAAACCAAGATTTGCTACTACTTGAAGGGATTCAAGTTTGGCAAGATGAACAATCTACTACAGCTGTACCAGGCTGCTCAGAGCAAAGGGGATCAGCACCTCCAAGCCGACACAGACACGAGCTCCGACCGCTGCCACCAGAGCGCCAGCGCCGCCTGGCGCTTCTCGACGTGGAAACCGTGGTTGGCCGTGCGCCTGAGGAGACACTCGGCCTGGGCCTCCGCCGCATTGCTGAGCTGCAGCGCTGTGAACCCGTTGGATGCAAACATTGATCGCCATGGAGGCAGCTTGTCGCCACTGGAAATTAGGCGCTCGGCCCTCGGCCGCAAGATGAACTGCTCGACCTTGGCCACGACGTCCGGCGACGCGCCGGCGGTGTCCAGCGACTCCACAAGTGCGGCGCAAGACCGCAAGACGTTGAGGGCATGATTTGGGAGCGGCAGGTCGGCACAGTCGCATCCGTGGTCGACGCACACGACAATGGCGGGGCGGAGCTGCTTCACGACACGGAGAGACGCCGGCGTGGGCGCGAACATCTCTGTGCCGACCGTGACGTGGATGGCCACGGTCTCGTCGGGCGCTGCGGATAAGCCCACGGGCGGCGACGGGCTGAAGGGATCGAACGCGACGGCGGTGAACTCGAACGGGATGCCGAGCTCGGCGGCGAAGCGCGTCAGGCTCTCCTGGGTGAGGTGGAGCTCCAGGGGGTGCCTCGACCCCGGCGAGACCAATGCCGTGACCTTCAGGGCCGGCGGTGTCGCCAGCGGCGCGGCGGAGCGGCGCCACTGGTGCGCGAGCTCCTGCATGAGCGGCGGCCAGTGGCCGCCGAAGCCGACGTCGAAGTCGACGACGTGGACGCGGCGCGCATCGGCGCCGCCGAGCGCGTCGAGGAAGGCCTGAGTGGACGTGAAGCCGGCGAACTGGACGGTCGGGGACGCGTCCGCCAGCGCCTTGTGCGCGGCTAGCTTCAGCGCGACGTCGAGCGGGGAGTGGACGGAGCCGGGCAGGACGGCGGACGGCGGGAGGAGGCGCTGCAGGAGCGCGTCCCGGAGGAGCGCGGCGGCGCGGAGGAGGGGAGGGTGCCCCGGAGGCGCAGGTGGCGAGGGGAGCCGTTGATTGAGCCGCGCCAATATCTCGCGCGCGCCAGTGGAGTCTCCTGCTTCGGCGCGGCGCGCCGCCTCGAGGAGCTCGTCCACCGCCACCTGAGGCTCGAGATCTTCTTCTCCGGCAGCGGAGGGGACCGGGAGCGGCTGCGGCTGCGGCGGGAGGAGGAGCTGCTGCGGGAGCTGAGGAAGCGAGAAGACCTCCTCCCGGTGCTGGTGCTGGAGCTGTGGCGGCGGCGGCGGTGTTAGGAGGAAGGAGGGGTCAAACAAGGCGGGGCCTTTGAAGCCGAAGGCGTCCCCGTCGCCGTCGGCGTACCCGGCGTCCATGATCCAGCGGAGGAAGGAGCTGTCCTGGTTGTGGGCGGCGGGGGCCGGGGCGGCCATGTCGGCTCCGGAGAGCAGCACGGCGTCCCAGTCCTCGGCGCTGATGGGGGGCGGCTCCGGCGCCGCGGAGGAGTGGGAGGAGGAGGTCGGCGGGCTCGGGCTGCGGTTGTAGAGCACCGAGGTCGGCTCCGGCGACTTGCCGTGGACTCGCTTGGCGCCGCCGTGGTCGAGGCTGCAGGACATGGTGGAGCCGGTGGTGATCATAAGGAAGGAGAGAGAGCGGAGGAGGTGTATGTGCGTGCGGTGGTGTGGCGTTGCGTGTGTGCGTGTATGTGGCTGCTCCTTTCTTTACCTCGATCTTTTTCTGTCTCTTTTGCTCACTCCCCACCTCCCACCATGGATGGATGGAGATCAGCTCAGCTGGAGCTGGGTGGTGGGGACCCCAGCTCTGCTCTACTGAGTCAGTGACTGAGTGAAATGAATGGACCAATCATTGAATGCCTTGTTGGACTAATGGATTAATTTATGTGATAGTGATACTACGAGCAAGTATAATAGTGGGCTTAGAGCAACTCCAGCCAGCCCCCCAGCAGCTCCCCCAGAGCACCTTTTTGCTCGCCGGATTAGTAAAAAGGTTAAAATTTCTCCCAGCCATGTCCCCGTAGCCCCCCCAAGAGCTCAAAAAGGCATCGGGGAGGCGCCGGCGAACCCAGGCCAAACCCAGGGGGCTGGGTTCGGCTTGGGGGCGCCGGCGAAAGCAACGTCCAATTGCTTTCCCCCACGTGGTTAGATTCCTTTTTTCTCTCTCCTCATGTCGTCCTTTTCTTTGCTTGGGGTGGGCTACGGCTGGGAAACGCACTATATTTTTCCGCCGGCGAAGCGTTTTGGCCCCCCAGGACGTATACTTTTTTATCCGGCGAGTGGCCTGGGGGCACCAACGGCTGGAGTTGCTCTTATAGCCCGCCTACGTGGCATTTTTGTCTATATGAAGGAGAGAGACATAAAAAAGTAGGGAGAGTGGGCTCTCATGCAAGAGCCCGCCTCTACGCGTGCTCCTAGGCAAATACAATAAATATGAAGAGAGAGATAGAGAGAAAGAGAGGAAAAATGCTTACCTAATAGTCAGCTTATAGCCAACACTATTTTATGAGTGATCTTTAATGCTACCTCTTGATGACATGTCACTCTCTTATAGCCGGCATCTGGCTGTATTATTAACCATGCTCTACTACTACAAGTTACAGTTTGAGGCGATTATTTTTTACTATTATACTAGTCTATTCAAGATTATTTTTTTATTATACTCTACAATATCATCATATCAACCAAATTAATTGTCTGTAAACGACTCTCGTGATACAAATACCAAACACTCTCGTCACTGGGATCAACTGATATTTGTATCCTGTGTGTAGAGTGACATCGCGTTGCAGTTTGAATTTGCCTCCTGTTGCCGCACACCAACGCCGTGCATTTTTATTCTTTGATCGTGCCGATTTGCCTTTATTGGATCAACCAAGCCAGAGCACACTTTTTTTTTTTTTTGACATGGAGTACACTTTGTTTATCCAACGTCAGACTGTTGAGAAAAGCAAATTTGTTCCTTTTCTCTTGCACCCAAGACAAAGCAAATCTTACAAAGGATCAGATCAGATAGGGATTAATAGTAAGATCGACCTCTGGTCAACGTTCGTGGCCGGTCAACGTTCTATGCATCAACTAAAGATGCCATCCGTGGTGAATAATTACAGAAGTTGCCAAATACAAACAAAATAAAAATCGGATCGTCCCTGCAGCATGTTTTTTACGCACTTTTTTCTTATCAGGGTACCTAAGGGGATTGTAAGGTTTTTAATGAGGCGGTTTGGTAGCTTAATGTATTTGGGATTTTCAAAAAAAAAAAAGTACGGTTAGAGCATCTCCACCGAGGACGCCTATATTGTGTCCGACATACCTCAATTGGAGGCCCCTTTGGGGGGTGCCGGAAACTTGTCCGGTAATTTTTTTCTCTCCCACACCGGCACCCCCTAAACGGCCGGACCCCAACTGATCAACACTTGCAAAAAGGGCGATTTCATTGCATTCCGACAAAATTACAACTAAAAATTAAACTAAAACTATCTAAACTAGTATTCTAGAACATGCCGGGCGGAGGTGGCACGCTAGGGCCAGCATCGTCGTCATTCGCCTCTCGTCCAAATAGGGGGAGCTAGGCATGTTGAGGCTGCCAGCATGGTCACGCAAGCGCCTCGCCGCCCTGGCCTCCAGCATCTATCGTTGCTGCTCCGCCGCTTGGGACCGCTCCCGCGCACGACGGCGCCTCTGCGCGCGCCCAAACTCTCCGCCGCCTGCAGGGCTTGCTCCACACCATCTCCTCCTCTCCGCCTCTGCCGCCTGCTCCGCCTGCAGCTCCCTCTCCACGAACTCCCGCTCCTCCTGCACGTCCTGCATCGCGGCCTCCCGGCTCAGCCGCTCCACCTCCTACACTTTGGCGGCACGGCGGAAGGCGTCATCCAGCATGCGGCTGTGGGCGAGCACCCTCGCCGTGTTCAGCTCCTCATGCGCCTGCCGCTAGGCTTCGACGAAGGAGTGGGCGTACTCGTCCTCGACGAGCGTCTGGAGCGATAGCTCTACGGCGCGCGCCTCCGTCACGTCGTTCGTGGCCATGACGAAGTCCCGAAAACGGTGGCGCGCGCGGGAAGCGACGGGTGGGTGGTGAGTCGACGTGTCGGTTTAATGCCGACGATACGCTGCAGCGCCGCTTCGTAAGGCTGTTCCGCCATTAAACTCTCGAAGGGACGGGTGTGAGGATGACAAGCGGGCCAAGGCAGTCAGTGGACATGCCCAGACAGTGTCCAACACCGCAAAGACAGCCCCCAAAGTTGGAGGCCCGGTTCGCGGTGCCGGACAGGTTTTGGACCGGACGAGAGCTTTACAGGCCCTTTTACGACCCTGCGATAGGGATGCTCTTAGCCCCCGCGATCCCTCTTATCATGTGTTAGTAACGCATCAATGTGATGACATGGAAATATAGCTATCCAATTAGTCCTGGCCATGGGAAGGCCGGCCCGGTCGGCCCGCCCAGGCCCGGCCTAAAATTTCAGGGCCTGGGCCTATGTTTTTAGGTGGCATGGCCTACGTTTTGAGCCCAAAGGATTGGTAGGGCCGGGCCTGGGCTTCACATATGGGCGATTTAAGGAAGAGGCCCGGCCCACGGCCCAAGGCCCGCCTCTATTTTCCACCGATGGGCCGGGCTTGGGCCTGGATTCTAGGCCCAACAGCAAGCCTAGGCCGGGCCTGGGCCTAGGTTTTCTGCTACGGGCTTTCCTGGGCCCGGCCCAAGCCCAGCCCGGCCCGACCCATGGCCGAGACTATATCCAATACAACACCTCTATGTAACGCTCTAGCGCAGGTGTTACCATGTACAATTAGCGAAGAATCCAATATCTTTAACAGGAATCTACCCTCATGCACCGACATTACAAGATTAACCAAGTAAGTCGAGATATGAGGTCTTTACTCCCACTCCCAACGCCGCAATATTCATGTCGTAAGATCCAACGAGTGAGGTCAAATCCGCAAATACAACCATCATCCACCATATCCACCTCTCGAATATCAACTCTGCGACCATCAAAATTCCCTCTCTTAGTTTGTGCCCGTCAAGCTGGCTCTCAACACAAAGGCGCCACCGACAAAAAACCTAGATCCTTGTCGAGGACAGGAAGACCAAGGCTCCTAGAGCTATAAGCACCGTGGAAGCTTGTCGGGAGAGGTGTAGGGGTCTAATCCAAAATAAACGTAATGTATAACTAATTATCATAAAAGGGGATAGGCAATGACCAAGGAAAGGGAAGGAAGACGGACGGTAGCTAGAATTTTGGCGACGTTAAGAAATTTTAAATTGCTTTGCTCGAGAAAGCTAGACAGAAGGAAGTCCTATGAAGAGCGTATACATGTGTGTAAAACCGTGATAATAGAGAATGCTTGGATTTTTGGATCAAAGGAAAAAAAAAAGACTACAATCAACAAGTAAAAAAGTTATACCCCTTTTTCCAAAAAAAGCTCTCGCCCCCGCGTCGCCTCCCCGAGCGAGGCGACCGGGCGGCGCTCCCCCTCCGCCCTAGTCCAGGCCGCGCCCTCCTCCTCCTCTCCGTTGCCGCCGCCAGCGGGCGCTGCCGGGCGTTGCCCGCGCGGTGCCGTTTTGAAGCCGGCGGCGGTGGCTCCCTTCGGTTACCCGGCGCGGTAGGAGCTCGGCTCGGGCTGGGGCTCCTGGGCGGCGGTGCGGCTCGGATGGCGGCGCCCCGGTGCAGACCGGATGGCGGCGAGGTGCAGGCGGCGCGGAGCAGGCATGGCCGGCCGACGGCCCCTCTAGGCCCATCTGGGCCCAGATCTAGGCCCTGTGGGCCCGATCTGGGTAGGGGCGGGCCGGCTAGGGCTCTGCAAGGCTGCGTTCGGTGGGGTTGAAGAGGAGCTCGCGATGGGGATGGTGTCCACGGCGCCACGTCTGCTGCAGCGTGGCGGCGGGAGCTTCACGGGCCTAGAACGGGCCCGGCCGGGCAGGTGGTCCGGTGTGCTCCTGCTGCTGTGTCCGGTCTGCTACTGCCCTTGGGTGGTGGAGGTCGTCCCCTCCCACGAGGCTGCGGTGGTGTCGTCCCGATCTACGGCTTGTCTTCCTAGTCCGGCCGGCCTTACCTCTCGTTGTCATGGTGAGACGGCGTGGATGTTTCGAGGCTGTTGGCGCATGTTCGTGGGCGGCGAGTTAGGTGGTAGCCAACGGTTTGTCCGGGGTGTGGAGTGTCGGGGGTCAGGAGAAATCCCTGTCGAGTTCGACCCCGATGCGGTGGCGCCTCCGGGTGTCACTATCCTTCTTGAAGGGTGTCGGATGTACCCCTTCTCCGCTCCCCGTCGTGTACCGGGAGAAATCCTAGGATCTGTCCGAGCAGCAGCGTCGTCGTCGTCGCCCCCCTTCTTGAAGGTGTTGCTTGGTACACGACAATCCGGCGGCATGGGAGTGTGGTGGAAGTCTCCGGAGAGGGCGCAGCGGTTGCGACTCATCTTTGTTTAGTGGATCTAGCGCCGTCATCTTTGTTTTCTCTTTTGTTTCTTTTGCTTTTCTTTTGGGCGTGCTTGTGCTGTTTGCCCAGCAGTGGTATCTCAATGTTGTATGGGGGTCGTTGCTTTATTTATAAAGCGGGGCGAAAGCCTGTTTCGTAGAAAAAGTTATACTCCTACTGTATCTCGACTTTTTTCTACTGGTTGTAGAGAAAACCAATAGTGAGAAACACGTGGTCCGACCTCATGGAAAAAAATCCTTCGAAAGTTCCAACCAATCTTGCGTATAATTCAATTGTGAAATGACACTGAATGCACAGTTTTTATGAAATTTTCAACACCCTCATGTGTCCATTTGGTATGTTCACAGTAAAATTTCGCGGAAAAAAAAAGACACCACTTGGTGGCATATCTAACAGAAATTTTTATCGCAGAATCACGCGCTTTTTCAAAGATGGCATTACAAGTTACAAGTAACACTTTGTTCGTGCAACGACGTTGCATATTTCCCCCCATTCTGTGCAGCGTTCTCGAGGGTGTATCCACGTGGAAAACCGTGAGAGGACGAGCTACTTTTTCAGGCTCCGCAGCCGAGGCCTCGCTGTCGCTCGGCGCTGCCCTCGTTTGCTGGTGCCGCTGGTACGACTCCGTAGTACTGTGCTGGGTACGTACATGGGAACCTGGACGCACCGTACGTAGAGATTTTGGGTTTCCCTAATGCCGATTATCTTATGTCACATTTTGTACTTTATTGTTAGCTTGTTAATTTATGCAGAAGCAGTTCACATCAAACAGTGTCAGCTCTCTTATTTAACTCTGCGTTTTGTATCTGTCGATGATGTCACCATGCTCCACGATTCGGGTAGTAAATAATTTGTGCTCGTGGACCTGCCAAAGTGCCGCAGGAAATTGAACATAGCACCAAGGTTTGGTGCATTTGTTGTAAAAGACAAGAATCAAAATTTATTCTGCAGCAAACCTCATCTTTTGGTTTAAAACCTGCACCTAACCCAAATAACTGACTTAGAGCATCTCCACGGGGTCGTAAAAGGTGATGTAAAGCTCAATTGGGGCGCCGGACAGAAAAACAGGCCACACCGGGATCGCAAATCCTTTGTCCGGCACAAAATCTGTCCGGCACCGCGAACAAGGCCTCCAACTTTGGGGGCTGCCTTCGTGGCGCCGGACACTGTCCGGCCCAACCCTCCGACAGATATGGCCTGCCCGTCATACACACGAAACGAGCCGGCGAGGCGCAGGCACACGGTAGTGTTTCAGCGATGTAGGCGCCGCATCGTTTTCAGAGGTGAGACGTCGCATCGTTGCACGGGCCGTCAGGCGGCGCATCGTTTCAGTGGCTATGTGGGCGGCGCAGTGAAGCGCCGCAGAGCCCACGCGGCGGTATGCATGCCGTCTTGGCATTAATGACGACGACATCTCCACTCCTTCGATCGGCTTTAAAAAGCCACCACCGGCCCTATCGTCTCACACACTCCACCACCGCCCCTCTTCCTTTCCTTGCAGTCGCACAACTATGATGCACCGCCGCGGACCAGGTTACCAGCCCATGGAGGAGGACCACGAGCGGCGCCGGCGCCTTGGCGCGATATCGTTGGTGCGCTGCCAACGCCGCAACGAGCTACGCCGGATCCAGGGGATCCGGATTGCGGCGGCTAGTGCTGTGGCGCCGCCACCACCACCCCCTCCGCCTCCTCCACCCCCGCAGGACGACGACCGTCATCCGCTGATGGTGGAGGAGGCGGAGCAGCTCGTGTGTGACTACCTCCCTCTGCCCGCCGACCGTAGCCTGCCGGACAGCTGGCTGGTCAACCTGGACAACGAATCATTGCTATCGACCTAGCCCGAAACGGACTCTTGACCAGGTCTGTAAGAAGTAACTCGAGCAGTGCCGGGAGGATGGCCCCGAGCAGAGATACATTCTGCCTGGACTCCTCCGCGGTCGACATATGTGAGGAAAGTCTCGGAGTTTGGCGGTCAAATTAGATTTAGTTTTTAAATTAGAAAAGTTGTATTGAATTTGTATCGAAAACGAATCAAATTGGATCAAATGTTCTATTTGAATCGAATGAATTTATTGCAGTATTAATTTTTTTTTGCTTCGGGTCCGGCCGTTTAGGGCGTGCCGGTGTGGGAGGGGGGAAAAAGCGCCGGATGATACGTCCTATTTGCATCACTATTTTACATCATAATTTACCTTTATTTATTGATATATTTCATATTATGATGCAATACTTATGTTATTTTACCTTATTTTGCATGTCTTGCAATTATTGGGGATGCATCTGCCGGAGCCCGGAATCAGCTCGAAAAGTACCTGTCAAGATACCTGACGTCGGAAGCTCCAAAAATTCCAGAAAAATTCGGAGATAAATATTTTGGGAAATAAGTCAAAGAGCCAAAAGGGCGCACGGAGGCGAGCTCCAGGGAGCAGGGGCGGCCCCCTGCCGCGGGTCCACCCTGGGCTGTGGGTGGGACCCGCCCCTGGCCCTTGTGGCCCCCCTCCAGCTCTCCTTCGGCGTATTACTTCCCTTTGACCTAAAAACGTCAAGGGGATCGACCAATAATTTTTTCGCCGCCTCCACGAGGCGGAAACCAGACAGAGAGAAGAAGAGCTCCGGCAGGGAGAAAACTGCCGGGGAATCTCCCTCCCGGAGAGGGGGGGGGGGGGAATCACCACCATCGTCATCGCCATCACGCCGGGCATCATCGGGATCATCATCAACATCATCTCCACCATCAGCACCATCATCACCGTCGCCATCCCATCTCATCTCGCTGTAACAATTATCATACTGTTGCTATTAGTTCATCGGAATCGTATCCCGGGCGTTGATTACCACTTGTAGTTGATGTTTGAGAGTTTTATCGGTGAATTATCATTACAATCAGATTGTTGCCCATGTTCATATCACCTCTGATCATGATCCACATGATGTCTTGTGAGTAGTTCTTTTGGTTCTTGAGGACATGGGGAAAGTCTAGTTGCTAGTAATTGCATAATGTTGAGTAATATTTAATGGTTTGATTATATGTTGTGGTGTAATTCCTCTAGTGGTATCGTGTGAACGTCGACTACATGATACTTCACCTTTCAAAGGGCCTAGGGGAATGCATGGTGTATTTAGTTTGCCTATGGTAGGGTGATACGTCTCAAACGTATCTATAATTTTTGAGTGATCCATGCTAGTTTTATGATATTGTCACATGTTTTTACTGTCATTTATATCATTTTTATGCATTTTGTCGGACTAACCTATTGACAAGATGCCAAGTGTCAGTTCCCTGTTTTTGTTGTCTTTTTGTTTCAGAAATTTACTTCTAGAAATATTCTCGGAATTGGACGAAAATTTATGAGGAATTTTAACTCGACGGAAGGCACCAGGACACCAAAGGGAAGCCCTGGGGGCCACCCACAGGCCAGGGGCGGCCTGCTGCCGCGGCCTAGGGGCCACCCGCGGGGGCGCCCCTGCCCGTGGGGCACCTCCTCGGCCCCCTCCAACGCCTATAAATTGCTATCTGACCTAAAAATGTCGAGGGCGGCCATTATTTTCCAGAAACTCGACCCCGACGCGCCGTCACCGAAAACCCTAGTTCGGGGTCCAATCTGAAGCTGATCCCGGCACTCTGCTGGAGGGGAGATCGATCCCGGAGGGCTCTTCATCATCATGCCTTCCTCCGGGATGATTTGTGAGTAGTCTCACCTTGGACTACGGGTCCATGGCAGTAGCTAGTTGGTAGTCTCTCTCTCTCTTGTGCTTCATGTCTTATGATCTTGTGAGCTGCCTAACATGATCAAGATCGATTATTGTAATGTGTCGGCACAGTGGAAACCAGGGTACCACGGGCCGGCCTGCCAGGGCCCACGACACTCTTCAGAAGATTTCGCTAAGGACCAGGCTCGCCAAGCCTGGCGAGCCTCGCGAGGGTTTTTCCCCTCGCGAGGGACCTCTCCTCCTCGCTAGGACTTTTCCCCTCGCGAGGGACCTCCCCTCGAGAGGGCATCTCCAAAGATCAAGTCAAAGGGCTCGGCGAGGCCTCCGGCCTCGCGGGGTTTCCTTCCCCACGAAGCCAGCTCTGCCTCCGCGGCAGAGCGCACATGGGCTCTGCACCCTCCGCAGAGTCACGGGCGCGCCAGCGCGCGGTGACGGCAGCGCCGCAGTTGCCATTCTCGTGTATAAAGCAGTCAACAACGCTGCACCAAGCAAAGGAGCTCCAAGAGTTTCCACTTTGGTGATAAGGGGACCGTCTGCCGCTACGCTCCAAGGGCGACGTCACCGTGGGGTGCCTCCCGACCTCAGCAACCCCAGCCCACCGTCCTGGCTGGACGGTGGCTTTTTCCAGCTTTGGTGACGCCGCACCCTGCCATGGACCGCGTCCATGGACTCTTCCTTTATCGTGCAACCGTCCTCCTCCTTCGTCACCATGTGGTAACCCTTCCCGCCAAGATGTTTGGGGGAAGAGGTCCAAGACACCTATAAAAGGAGGGGGAGCACGTTCGGGCAAAGGGATCGATCCTGGTTGGTCTTCAGTTGGTTCTACAGTTGGCAATCTGAGATCTAGGGTTAGCCATTGTTAGCCACCTTAAGCTCGCCAAGCTCTCTTTGTACTAAAACCTCTCCAAGCAAGTGCAATACAACCAAGGCAGGACATAGGGGTTTTACCTCTCCAAGAGGGCCCTGAACCTGGGTAACATCGTGTGTTCATCTCTGTAGTGCCTTCCCGCAGCGATTCTCGACGAGCTCCGTCGCCGAGACACGTTGAGGGTTGTTTGATGTCGTGTTCAGCCCCTTACTCGATACCTAGTGAGACACACCCAGTTCCTGGGACAGTTCTCCGACATTTGGCGCGCCAGGTAGGGGGCTGAGGCGCGTCTTCAACCTCGACACCGCCATGGCCGGCTCTCGCGCCGAACGTCTCGCTCGCCGGACGGCCAGCACCGCCACCGCTCCCGCTGGCAACCCGCGCGGCCGCCCGCGCGGAAGTACTGCTCCGGAGCGCCGCATCGACCCCGAGCCCCGCGTCGAGCACCCGGAGGACGACGACAACGACCACGCCGAGGACGACCACGGTGAAGAGGAGGCTTCCTCCCTGCACCCGTCGCGGGACCGTGCTGCCTCCTCGCTGGGCCGCCCTGCGCCCAGCCCGGCAACTGCGCTTCTCATGGCGCAGGAGCTGCTGCAGTACCGTCCCACGCCAGAGGCCCAAGAAGTCTGGCTCAACCGCCTCTCCGAGCTCGTCGGCGCCGCTCGCGTCGCCGCTCCTGCACCGTCTCGTTCGCTGGTTCTCTCTGCACGCGCAGGGGACGTGGCGCACGGCGCGCCGCATGCACCTCCTCGTCATCCCGCGCCCGCTCCCGCTCCACCAGTTCCACCGCAACCCGCCCTAGCCGGGGCTCCTCCTCGCGACAACCGCGCTGCATCGCACGCGTCGTCGCCGCATGACTGCCAAATCGTGCAGCGAGCCCCGGAGGACGCGCGTGTGAGCATCGAGCGCCGTCCAGGACGTCGCCACCGCAGGGCGTCACCTCCGCGCCACCCTCGCCAGCGGCCCGGTCACCTACGGCACGACGACTGCGTTCACTCGCAGCCTCCGTCGCGTCGTCTGGCCGGTCAAGTTCAGGCCGGATCTTCCTCCGCACTACGACGGCAAGAACAACCCCCTGGAGTTCCTGCAGCTCTACACTTTGGCCATCCAGGCCGCAGGGGGCGACGACAAAGTCATGGCGAACTGGTTCCCCATGGCCCTCAAGGACTCCGCGTCCTCGTGGCTCACGAACCTCCCCGCCGAGTCCATCAACACCTGGGAGGACCTCTGCCGGTGCTTCGTTGCCAACTTCAAGGGCACGTACGAGCGCGGCCTCATGTACAACGACCTCCGCGGCGTACGCCAGAAGCCTGGCGAGACCCTCCGCAAGTACATCCAGCGCTTCAGCCAGGTGCGCAACAAGATCCCCAACGCCACCGACGCGCAGGTCATTTCGGCCTTCCAGGCTGGAGTCACGGACGTGCGGATGCTTGAGAAGCTTGGCATCCACGACAACATCACCACCGTCGTCAAAGTTTTCGACTTGGCGGACAAGTGCGCCAAGGCTGAGGAGGGCCGCCTGTTCATCAAGAACGAGCCAGGGGACCCCGCCGAGGGATCCAAGAAGAAGAAGAAATCCACCGAGAAGCGCAAGACCACTGCGGTCCTCGCGGCTGAGCCTGACGCCAAGCAGCCTCGCGCTGCCGCTCCAGCCGCGGACCACGAGAAGAAAGATGACCGCCCCTTCTGCATCTACCACAACAGGCATTCCCATGCCACCGAGGACTGCTACGACCTCAAGAGGCTTCGCGAGGCTCGTGAGGCTAACGAGCGGCAGCGAGGTCGCGGCGGCCGCGGCGGCCGCGGGGGGCGACGCTGGAACAACAACAACTACGACGACAACTACCATCAGAACCCTCAAGCCAACGCCGCCCAGCCCGCGAACGACAACCTCCCTGCCGAGACTCCTGAGGGCTACCAGGTGCCTCGCGGGGCCGCTTGCATCCTCGGCGGGGCTCAGGCCCCCAGCTCCAACCGCCACTTCAAGCAACTCGCTCGCGAGATCGCGGCAGTGCTTCCCGGGGTTGAGGCCTCTAGGCCCCTCAAGTGGTCCCAGTACCCCATCACTTTCGACTCCAGCGACCATCCCAAGTCTACCTCGACTGTGGGCACCATCCCGCTGGTCTGCACCCCCACCATCAACAACATTGCAGTCTCTAAGACGCTCATCGATAGGGGTGCAGGCCTCAACGTCATCTCTGTCGAGACTTTCGAGAAGCTGCAGGTGCCCTACGAGCAGCTCATACCCACCAGGCCCTTCTCGGGGGTGACAGAGGGTCTCACCACCCCTTTGGGGCAAGTGAGGCTCGCAGTCACTTTCGGCACGTAGGCCAATTACCGCACCGAGCTGATCAACTTCGACGTCGCGCACATCGGCCTGCCCTACAACGCCATCCTCGGCTACCCCGCCCTCGCCAAGTTCATGGCGGTGACCCACCACGCCTACAACCTCGTAAAGCTCCCTGGCTCAGGTGGCACCATCGTCATCCACGGCATGGTCTCAGACGCCCTGTACGCTGCGCAAGCGGCCTAAAAGGCTGCCGCGGTGGTGTCACCCGCTGACGAGGATGAGGAACCCCTCCCGAGGCCCCCCGCGAAGAAGAAGAAGCTGTTCTCTCAGGAGAAGGCCGCGACGAAGCAAGTGCCTCTTGAGGCAAACGGCTCGGGGGCTAGCGTCACCATCGGCGCCAACTTGCCTCCCAAATAGGAAAGCGCGCTCATCGCCTTCCTCAGGGCAAACTCTGACATGTTCGCATGGACACCGTCAGATATGTCCGGAGTACCGAGGGAGGTAATCGAGCACCACTTAGCCGTGTGTCCAAACGCATGCCCCGTGAAGCAAAAGGCGCGGCGCCAGGCGCCAGAGAAGCAAGATTTCATCGTCCAAGAAGTAGAAAAGTTGAAGAAAGCCAGAATCATCAAGGAAGTTGTCCATCCCACTTGGCTCGCCAATGGTGTGGTCATCCCCAAGCACACCGGAGGAAGCCGCCTCTGCATCGAATTCACCGACCTCAACAAAGCCTACCCCAAGTACCCCTATCCCCTCTCGAGGATCGACCAGATCGTGGACTCCACCGCCGGCTGCGCACTCCTCTGTTTTCTGGATGCCTTCTCAGGCTATCACCAGATCAAGATGGCGAAGGAGGACGAGGAGAAGACAGCATTTCTCACCCCTTGTGGTGTGTTTTGCTACGTCTGCATGCCCTTCGGCCTGAAAAACGCCGGTGCCACTTTCTAGCGCCTCATGAGGATCGCCTTGGGGGCTCAAATGGGAAGGAATGCAGAGGCTTACGTCGACGACATCGTAGTCAAGACCTGTGAGAAGGACACGCTCATCAAGGACCTCGAGGAGACCTTTGCCAACCTGCGCAAGGTAAACATCAAGCTGAACCCTGCCAAGTGCATCTTCGGGGTCCCTTCAGGCAAACTCCTCGGGTTCCTGGTGTCGCATCGCGGCATCGAAGCAAACCCCGACAAGATCAGAGCCATAGAAGAGATGCAGCCTCCTCGTCGCCTCAAGGACATGCAGCGCTTAGCGGGATGTATGGCCAGCCTTGGCCGTTTCATCTCCAAGTTCGGCGAGAGGGCGCTGCCGTTTTTCAAGATCATGAAGAGGTCCGGTCCTTTCAAGTGGACCCCTGAAGCAGAAAGGCCTTCGAGGACCTGAAGAAATACCTGGCGAGCCCACCCATCATGGTTGCCCCACGCCCTCGCGAGCCTCTGAAGCTGTATCTTGCAGCCACTCCTCAGACGGCAAGCGCGGTCTTGGTGGCTGAAAGGGAAGAGCCAGTCCTCGCCAAGCAGAGCCCTGCCTCGCCAAGCCAGAACTCCTAGACAAGGAAGCAGCCTCGTCAAGTCTCCAGCCTCATGCCGAGCCTCTACAAGTGGGGCCTCAAGAAAACCTCGACAAGGACTCCACCGAGCCTCGACAGGAGCCAACCGCTGCCACGCCAACAAACTACCCTCGTCGAGCATCCCGTTTACTTCGTCAGCACAGTACTACGGGACGCTCGTGAGCGCTACCCCATGCAGCAAAAGCTCCGTTTCTCGCTCCTCAGCGCCTCCAGGAAATTGCGCCACTACTTCCAGGGTCACCCCATCAAGGTGGTCACCTCATACCCCCTGGAGCAAGTCCCGCGCAACCCAAATGCAACAGATCGCGTCGCAAGCTGGGGCATCGAGCTACAACCTTTCGAGCTGGAGTTTGACACCACAAGGGTCATCAAGGGCAGGGCGCTGGCTGATTTCATGGCCGAATGGACGGATACGCGTGAAGAAGAGCCTCAAGAGGAGCAAGCTGCAGCCTCAGGAGGGACGGAGCCCAGCTACTGGACCATGCACTTCGACGACGCCTTCGCGGCCCAGAGTGCAGGGGCTGGTGCTATCCTCACCTCACCAACAGGCAACAAGCTCTACTACGCCATCCAGCTGTGCTTCAAAGACAACGACAAGGTCTCCAACAACATTGCTGAATACGAAGGCCTCCTCGCCGGGCTCAGAGCTGCCATTGCCCTCGGCATCAAGCGCATCCTCATCAAGGGCGACTCTTAGCTCCTCATCAACTTCTCCAACAAAAGCTACACGCCTAAGGACACCTACATGGTGGCCTACCTTGAAGAGGTACGCAAACACGAGAAGCACTTCAGGGGCATGGAGCTCAAGCATATCCCACGAGGAGAAAACCAAGAAGCAGACGAACTCGCCAGGCGAGCAGCAAGAAGGGAAGCCCAGAAGCCTGGAGTGTTCGAGGAGAGACTCGCCAAGTCCTCAGTCAAGCAACCAGCGGTCAACACGAGCATCAATGAGGAGCTCCCACCATCCCCATCAAGTGGAGCACCAAACCGCGGGCTGCCCTCAGGCGACCGCTTGCTGATGACCCTGGTACACCAAGACACTGGTTGGATCGACGAGATCAAGAGCTACTTGCAAAATCGAGTCCTCCCCGAAGAAGATGCAGAAGCCGAAAGGGTTGCTCGCCAGGCCAAGTCCTACTGCCTCCACGACGGAGACCTGTACCGTAAGCGCCCCAATGGGGTTGCGTTGCGGTGCGTCCCTGCCGAGGAAAGCCGCCAGCTCATCAACGACATCCACAACGGAGAGTGCGGCCACCATTCATCCTCACGCACCCTTACAGGCAAGGTCTTCCGGAGTGGTTTCTACTGGCCTTCAGTTCTTCAAGATGCAGCCGCAACCGTCCAATCCTGCGACGCCTGCCAATTCCACGCCAAGCAGATCCACCAGCCCGCGCAAGGACTCCAAACTATCCCGCTCTCCTGGCCGTTCATGGTCTGGGGGCTGGACCTCCTGGGACCCTTCCCGCGAGTGCTCGGGGGCTACCGCTACCTCTACGTCGCCATCGACAAATTCACCAAGTGGTCTGAGGTGGAACCCGTGCGCACCATCCCGGCGAAATCAGCGGTGAAATTCATCAGGAGCTTGGTCTGCCGCTTTGGCGTGCCCAACCGCATCATCACCAACAACGGCTCACAATTCATCAGCGGCGCCTTCAAGTCCTACAGCGGCAGCCTCGGCGCCCAAATCTGCTACGCCTCGGTGGCTCACCCACGAAGCAACGGGCAGGCTGAGCGAGCCAACGCCGAGGTGCTCAAGGGCCTCAAGACGAGAAGCTTCAACCGCCTCAAGGCCAGCGGCAATCACTGGATCGATGAGCTCCCCTCGGTGCTCTGGTCCATCCGCACCACGCCAACAAAGCCAACTGGCGAGACGCCGTTCTCCCTCGTCTATGGCGCTGAAGCCGTTCTCCCCAGCGAGATCACCCACGGCTCTCCACGAGTCTTGGCCTTCAAGGAGGCTGAGCTGGACGAACTCCGCAACAACGACCTGCTGCTGCTCGAGGGGCTCCGCCGCAATGCGTCCCTGAGAGCGGCAAGGTGCCAGCAAGACCTCCGTCGCTACCACAGCCGCCACATCCGCCCGCGCACTCTCGAAGCAGGAGACCTTGTCCTGAGGAGAATCCTCTCCAGGGCAGGCCTCCACAAGCTCTCGCCAATGTGGGAAGGACCCTACAGAGTCGTGCACATCGCCAGGCCTGGCTCCGCGCGGCTCGAGACGGAGGACGGCATCCCTGTCGCCAACCCCTAGAACATCCAGCACCTGCGCAAGTTCTACCCCTGATCGTCCTCGACGAGCAATTTTTTTGCATCAAGGGAGAGCCTTGCGCCATCATCCTCCACGAGGAAAAACTTCGGGCTCCCCTCTCTACTATACGTTGCCGCGGGCCATTCGAGAAGACTCTCAAGCCACCACGCCTCGGCAAGGTGACTTCTTCAAGCACCATGCCTTGGCGAGGTGGATCCCCATGCCCAGCCATGGTGGACCGCAGGCTCTCGAAGCCACCCCCGCATAGGGGCCCCCTCTCTGAGCTCTCTTTACATGCGTCGCCTCGGGCCGCAAGAGTCTCAGCCACTCCATGTGGAACCCCATGCCCAGACATGGCGGATTTTGTATTTCTGGCCACGCCAGTGTAATGAACCTATGTTTCAGGTCACTTTGAACCTTTGCGCTTCGCGCCAGCATATGTTGTTGCTTCGGTAAGCAGTTACGTTATTACTTTTCATCCTTGCTCGTATGATCCCTCATGTGTATCTCGCGAGCGGGGGCTGAGCATGGTGCCTATGCCTCGGGAGCATCCCAGCAGCGCCTCAAACCCAAGGAATCCGAGATCTGAACTCATGGGTCAGCTCTCATGCATGTCAACTCCCAAGGAGCTCTGAACTCATGGACCGGCTCCCGTGCACGTCAACTCACCAAGGACCTTGGCGCCTGTTCTCCTCGCGAGACACACATGAAGGAACCTACGAGCACGCATGAGTTATCTAGCTATGTATTGCTTGTGGGTATGCCTATCTGTCCAAACGCTGGAAAGCAGGTTCAAAACAAGCCTCAGTGTCGGGGGGCAACCCCCGAATAGGGGCAAAATGCCAATATAAGGGTTGACCCGGAGTTGACCAGATCACTGAAACCGACATAACTGTACCGGCATACTCAGGGTTGACCGGGTCAAGACTAACCGACATATTGGTATGTCGGTCCATGCATGTTATATGTCGGATCTTCCTTTGTTCTTCTTGTGTGCAGGGAAGGCAAAACCGAGTTACAAAGTATTCGGCATGCCTATGCCGGATAAGGAGGATACCTCGGACCGTGGTCAAGGCTCACGTCTTGTCCCTACAATCATGGGGCAGGTGCCGAGCCACTTGCACGATGGGACGAGGCCACTTGACCAGAGTGATAGACCTCCATGCCGCTGACCGAAGCGGTACCAGGGAGCAGTGCGCTGGAGGAGATAGATGGGACGCGCCACGCCGCGGTGACGAAAGCAGTCAGAAGACTGGACGTGACTACAGTGTGGGCTACGCCAGCACTGACGCCAGCCCTAACATGTGCCCTGGGCTTCCCTTTATAAGGAGCACCAGGGGCTCCTCTTACACGGACGGATACCTGCCTCACGCATACAGACTGAAGCATTTATTTCGTAGCCAGTAGAGAGCGATAAAGTTGCCCCGAGACTCGGTAGGAGCCGCTTGTAACTCAGTTGTAATCCACGTATATAGATCAGACAGGCAGGAGTAGGGGTGTTATCTCCTCACGAGAGCCCCGAACCTGGGTAAAACCGTGTGTGTTGTGTTCTTTGTGTGCGTGTTCGTGCGCGCAAGCCCTCCCCGGGTGCCTCCAGCGTCCATCGGCCCCACAACTCAAGCCATCCTATGGCATCTGCCATGACACCACCACGACAGTTGGCGCCCACCGTGGGGCCAGCAGCGGCGCTGGCTGGAGTTTTCATCCGGACGGGTTCTCTCATCACGTCGGGTGAGCGCGTGGTCTGTGGCCTTGTCCACAGATTCGGCTCCCTCAACGTCATCAGCGACAACGCAGGTTGCTTCGGCAGCAGGCCACTGTCCCGGAACGGATGCCTCATCGACTTCGGCGCGCTCACGGTTTACGTCGCCACCGAGGTCCCTTGCAGGTTTCCCAAAAGGGTGCACCTGGGAGCGGATCCACCCGCAGTCTGCGCAGCTCGCGGCCGGCGTACCGCTCGCCCCGCTAGCTGCGTGGAAGTCATGATGACCGCCCCGGGCGTCGGTGTCGGCAAAGCTATGGCGGGCGATGCTGATCCCGGCACCAGGTCGGCAAGAACAGGGCGTCCGCCCTTGGAGAAACCAGAGAACCGTGCGGCACAGGCCAGCACATCCAGCGTGCCGGTGACGCCGAGTCCTCTTCAGGACGTGATTCAGAAGCTGGCAACCCCAGTCGCACCGAGTGCAGATGCTGCCCTGACTCAAGCCGAGTTGGAGGTGCAGCGCCAGAACATACTCCAGGAGGCTAGAGAGGTGGCCCGAGTCCGGCAGGAGTTCGACATATCAATGCGTGAGTATAACTCGGCTCACGGTTTTACTCCAGTAGCAAACCCAGTTAGTCGCATCGATGAGGTGCGTGCCCGAGGTAGAGACCTCAACGCAGAGATAGCCAGAGATGGTAGAACTAGATCTGCTAGAACTGCTAGTTACGTGTCGGCTGAAAAGCCGAGATACAGCACACCCGGAAAGAACCTTAGGGCGGCAGAGGCAGCCATAGCCGAGTTGGCCGGTCTATCCGGAGACGCTCGTTCTAGGCAGCAGGATCGGGTAAACGAGTTGGTGGCTGTTGCTAACCGACAGAATGAGGCCTACCGTAAGGCTAACCCGGATGCGGGTGGATCTCGGTTCCTTCACTCAAATGGTGGAGCCGGGGAAATGTCCAAGGGACAGGCCTCCTCGCCGTATGTCGGCAGGAGCAGAGGCCAGAGTGTGAACTCTGGCAAGAACAAGCAGATACAGGCGTATGATCCGGCTTATGCCGGAAAGCAAGTAGCCGAGCAAGGCAATGCCGGTCAGGGAAAACCAGGACCCACCCAGGGCAGACAAGAAGCACACCGAGTTATCCCGACGAATCAAGGCCAGCCACCTCAGCATCCGGCACCAATTCCACCTCGGCCACGACATGGTGCCGAGTATGCTGAACCGGCCGCCGACCGATACGATGATGGTTATTCGGCCATGGAGCGGGCCGGGTACACAAGATACAGAGACCTGGCATTCGAGGGTGCACTCGGTGCCAGGCTGGGAACTCGCCAGTTGTCGGCACATGATGTTCGGAACAAGCTTGACAGAATCTATCTGGCCGAGCTCCTGGAGGAGCAAGGCCCACCGGGTCCGGCATTTTTTGGACCCCGGATAATGAAGCAGGCACCTGTGCCGAATTTCCAGTTACCTCGGGGTGCCAAGATGTATGATGGCAGTACCAAGCCGGAGGACTGGCTGACAGACTATGTCACCGCTGTGCACATTGCCGGCGGAAGTCGCAGATGGGCAGTGCGGTATGTGCCGCAAATGCTTGAAGGACCAGCCCGGATCTGGCTGAACAACCTGGAGGAGGACAGCATTGACTGCTGGTTAGATTTCTCTGACGCATTCGTCAGCAACTTCTCCAGCACATACAAGAGGCCGAATCGCCCTCAGCAGCTGTCCATGTGTCGGCAGAGAGAAGACGAAACCGATCGAGAGTACTTGACTCAGTGGAGCACGATCCGCAACTGCTGCGAAGGAGTGATCGAGTCGCAGGCCATTGCATGGTTTGCACAAGGGTGCCGGCATGGCTCCATGCTCTGGCAGAGACTCCAGAGAGAAATGCCGGCCACCTTGGCCGAGACAATCAAGATTGCTGATAGCTACGCTTTGGGTGATCCGACACAGCCCTTACTGGCCCCGGTCGACAGAGACAGATCGGGTCGGCGAGGTGATCGTTCGGACTACCGAGGAAAGAGAAGAGAGGAGAGGCCGGATTACCGGTATGGGTCAGACCAGGTTGCTGCCATCGACCAAGATCAGATGGATGCCGGCAGCAGCCAGAGACAGAAGAATGACGGTCCCGCATGTCGCCAGAACTCGGAAGGAAGGAGGCCGTGGGACGGTGAAAAAAGACCGTGGAATGGCGAGAGGAAGCCATGGAACGGCGACAAGAGGCAGTGGCGTAACCCCAATGGGACGATGCCGGATGATCCCTGCAGCTACCACACCAAGCACCCCAGCAGACCGGCTCAGCACTCGAACCGGAACTGCAGCCGGAACAGGCGCCCACGGGAGAACACAGGTCCGGCGACTCGACCCGCACCACTCACGGGTGTGAACGCTATCCCGGTGAATGCCCAAGCAAGGCCTGAAGATGTCAACCAAGTAGCCAACATGGCCAACACCAATAACAACTCCAACTACCCCGACAACAACGCTGGCCCGAACCGGCAAAATCAGTACCGAGAGCCCCACCAGAGTTACATGGTCTTTGTGACCGAACCCAATGACAAGCAGAGTCAGCACAGGCGTGCGATGGAGGTAAATGCCGTTATGCCGGCGGTGCCGAAATTCATGTACTGGTCCGAGGATGAGATCAGCTGGAGCGTCAAGGACCATCCAAAGGTCATGCCCAACCCAGGGGGTTATGCTCTAGTATTGGATCCGACATTCGTCGAGCCCAGCATCAATGTCAGGTTTTCCCGGGTCCTCGTTGATAACGGGAGCAGCATCAACATCATGTACCGGGATACCATGGTCAAACTCGGCATAACCGAGAATATGATGCAGCCCAGCCGAACCACCTTCCACGGCATCGTGCCAGGTGTTTCGCATGCACCCATGGGCACGGTTTGGGTCGATGTCGCCTTCGGTGACAAAAGCAACTGCCGGACTGAGAGTCTGCTGTTCGAGGTCGTGGATCTCGAAAGCCCGTATCACGCCTTACTCGGCAGTCCGACACTCGCCAAGTTCATGGCGTCCACTCATGTGGCTTATCTGAAGATAAAACTTCCGGGTCCAAATGGTGTCATCACCATCTCGGGAGACTACAAGTGTTCCATGGAGTGCGCCTCAGCCGGGTCATCCCTGGCCGAATCACTGGTGATCGCCGCCGAGAAAAGGAGGATCCATGAGGTGGTGGCTCTGGCCCAGGCATCTCAGCTCGGTGTGCCGAGTGTGGCCAACCCGCAGCAAACTGCAACCTTCCAGGCGGCGTAGGAATCGAAGAAAGTTGGCATCGACGAGGCTAACCCGGACCGCTCCGTCATCATCGGAGCCGGGTTGGACAAGAAATAGGAAAGCGAGCTCATCAACTTCCTCCGTGAGAATCGGGATATCTTTGCATGGTCCAGTCAGGACCTGCCGGGTGTTCCGAGGGAGTTGGCTGAGCACTCATTACACGTCAGGCCGGATGCCAGGCCCGTGAAGCAACCGACTCGGCGTCTCGCCGAAGAAAGAAGAAAGGCGGTGGGTGATGAGTTAGCCAAGTTACTCGCATCAAACTCCGTCGTGGAGGTAAAATACCCGGACTGGTTGGCCAACCCGGTCATGGTAGAGAAGAAGAAGGAAGACCCGGATGCGCCTACTGTCTGGCGCATGTGTATCGACTACACCCACCTGAACAAGGCTTGTCCTAAAGATCCTTTCCCGTTGCCCCGGATCGATCAGGTGATTGACTCCACGGCCGGATGTCAGCTGTTATCCTTTGTGGATGCCTACTCTGGTTTTCACCAGATCCCGTTAAATCCGGATGATCAAATAAAGACTGCTTTTATCACCCCGTATGGGGCTTATTGCTATCGTGTCATGTGTTTTGGTTTGAGAAATGCCGGCGCTACTTATCAGCGCTGTATGCAGAAATGTTTGCATGATCAGATAGGAAAAAATGTGCAGGTATATGTCGACGACATAGTCATAAAAACAAGAGAAAAACATACTCTGTTAGATGATCTCAGAGAAACATTCGCAAACCTGCGGAAATTCCGATTAAAACTTAATCCAGATAAGTGTACATTCGGTGTGCCGGCCGGCAAGTTACTCGGGTTCCTCGTGTCGAGCCGAGGTATCGAGGCGAATCCGACTAAGATCTGGACAATAGAAAATATGAGGTTACCGAGATGCCTCCGAGATGTCCAAAAATTTACGGGTTGCCTGGCTTCCCTGAGTCGGTTTCTAGGTCGGTTGGGAGAAAAGGCCCTACCTCTGTACCAACTAATGAAAAAGTCTGATAGATTTAGCTGGACCCCGCAAGCGGACTCGGCCTTCCATGAGCTAAAAAAGATGTTGGCTACTGCGCCGATATTGGCTTCGCCATTACCGAGAGAGCCCATGTTGCTTTACATTGCAGCCACTAACCGAGTCGTCAGTGTCGTTGTGGTGGTGGAATGAGAAGAAGGGGTAACCACCGTGCAGAGGCCGGTGTATTACCTGAGTGAGGTGCTCTCCACCTCGAAACAAAATTACCCACACTACCAGAAAATGACCTATGGTGTGTACCTGGCGGCCAAGAAACTGAAGCATTACTTCCAGGAGCACCCAATAACTGTGGTGAGCGCGGCTCCTATTTCGGAAATCATCGGAAACCGAGATGCAAGTGGCCGAGTAGCCAAGTGGGCTATCGAGTTGGCGGCATATGCGCCGCAATACGCAAGAAGAGATACCATCAAGTCTCAAGCTCGGACTGCCGAAGTAAGGAGATTCATCCCGATGGCCCTCATCGGTACCAGGCGTGCCTTCAGAGCCACCAAGTGAGTATCCATATCCCACTCGACTAAGATGGGGCCATCTTGGATTTCCTTGAGCCGGTGCGCTGCAACGCTCTTGTCCGCGGCAGCCTTGGTGTGGGGGAAGCGCTCTGAGTAGGGAATGGCTAACGCCGAAATAAGTTACAGGAGAATAAAAGTGATAAAGTGAGTAAAGGCAGAAGGGGAAGGGGCTTACTGTCCATCTCGGAGTTGATGCTGGAGATATCCACCAGCCACTTCGCAATCTTGGTCTTCAGAGCTCCGAGCTCGCTCTCAGCCGAGGTTGTCCGTAACTTGGATTCTTCAAGAGACTCCTCGAGTTTCCGAGTCTCCTCGACTCGGAGCTGCTTTTCCTCGGCAGCGCTCTTCTCGAGCTCGGCAGTTTGGCTCTGCGCTTTTTCAAGTTCGGCCGTCAGCCGGGACACCTCCTCCTGCCCTTTCTTCAGCTCGGCTTGGTGTGCAAGCTCGCGCTCCTTATGTGCGGCTGTGCCGAGGTAGCAAGTGTCAGAATGAGCGAATTGATGCAAGTACAAGTTGAAAGGCAAAATAAGGCTTACTCTCGATTTCCGAGATCCGCTTCTCCAATCCTTCGGCCTTGAGTGCCGAATCAGACACTTGATCCAGCTTGGCCCGGAGCAGCTTGAACTTGTTGGAAAGCACCTTGTGCTCCAGCAGCAGCTTGCGGTGTATTTGTGTGCGCTTGGTCATGCAAGCCTGAAAAGAAGAAATGTCAGTATTGTTGATGAAGATTCAGGCCGAGTTACCCTCACTCAACCGAGTCATCTTTACTCGGCCGAGCCACAGTCACTCAACCCGAATCTCGGGGACTGGGGATAAACGATATCTACATTAAAGAAAGAAACCGAGTTATCTTTACTCGGCGCAACTTACCGCAGTTGCTTGGTCGGCTGCGAGAAGTGCAGTTTTGGCTGCGGCCATCTTTTGGGCCACCAGACTCGGCCCCGCCGGATGTTCCGAGACAATTTGGCCTGATGGTGACCTCGAGCTCACCTCGCTCAGGTCGGCAGCGTTCCAGTCCGTGTGGTAGTGCTCAAGGGAGCCCAGACTTTGCCCGCTCGAGGTTTTTAAGGGACCAAACCCCCAATTAGCTGCAGAGGTCTGGGCGCTGGTCACTGCTGTCGCCGTCCCGGATGGCCCTTGGAGGACGACTTGGCGCTCCGAGTTAGGCGGCAGGTCCTTGGTGGCTGTGAATTTCTCCGGAGCTTTCCCGGCCGCAGTGGATGCTTTCCCGGCGGCGGTGGACGCAGTTTTTTCCGGCGTTTTCCCGGCCGCGGTGGGTGCTGCTTTGTCTGCTGCTGTTCCGGCTGTGCCGGGCGCAGTGTTCCTCGGTGATGGTTTCCCGGCCGTAGCGGGCGCGGGCGTTGTCTGTTTCTGTTGCTGCTGCTGCTGCTTCGGAGGAGATGGCCGTGGCGGTTGTGTCGGAGCAGGCTGTGGCTGTGGCTGCGGCTGCGGTATCTCTTGCTGCTGCGGTGGTGTCTCTTGCTGTTGTTGTGGCTGTGGCGGTTCTTGCTGCGGCTGACTCGGATGTTCCGAGTCTTCTGGAGCCGCAGTCTTCTCTATTTCGGGGGCCGACGAGCTGGCCCCGAGATTCATGGATATGTCGGTCGCCTCCGACTCGGTGTCTCTAGTTCCGGATCCCGGAACCGTTGGAAGCACTGTCGGGCTGGTCCGTGGCGGACTCGGCAGTCTTGTGTCGTCCGGCCGAGGT
This sequence comes from Puccinellia tenuiflora, assembly GCA_012064385.1. Lineage (NCBI taxonomy): Eukaryota > Viridiplantae > Streptophyta > Magnoliopsida > Poales > Poaceae > Puccinellia > Puccinellia tenuiflora. Next base: position 264,861 of record QRDG01001988.1, read on the forward strand.
GGCGTCGGAGTCCTGAGGGGAACCGAGTCAGTGGGCTCGGTTGGAACCTCCAGAGGAGCGGAGCTGCAAAGCAAAGAAGCAAAGTGTATCGTCAGAAGGAGAAAAGTGTGGTCAAGCATATAAAGTTTATGTCAGTAAAAGGGGAATCTTACCCCTTAGTGACGGGGCGCTCGCGGCGCTTCACTATGGTATTTACTCGTTGTTTCTTCTTCACGGGACCAGAAGCGCCGGATGTTCCAGCGCCGGCAGACGCAGCTGCTGGGCGCTTCCGAACTGCGCCCTTGGGTCCCACGGCGAGGGGCTCCACCTCGAGCACCATGTCATCCGCGTCAGCTGGGGGCGAGGACACTGGGTAAGAGAACAAAACCGGGAGAGGATCATGTACCTCTAGAATTCGACAGTCGTCATCATCATCATCCGACCAGTCTCGGACGCGAGCCTTACCCGTGACAGGAACTGAGCCGACATCAGGGATCGGCATGTTGTCTTCATTGTCCGGATCCTCCGAGTCAGCTTCGACCCGGTCTGCGCCCCATTTGGAGGCGGGATCCGGTCCGTCCTCCTTCTTTTGCCGCCCAAATCTCTGAATGGTGGAAACAGAGAAAGTTTAAGGCCAAATGTAAAAGGGGAACCGACATAAGAGTTTACGTCGGCGGAAGGCGTATGTCAATTCAAGTTACTTACCTGGGGCGGACGGTTGTTCCGGCTGTGAGGTTCTTTGCCCCACTCCCACTCCTCCGTCATCTTCGTCCGGGCTATGGCCTTGACCCGCTGCCGGATCTGGGCCTTGTTCAGCTCGACGGTGCTTATCCGGGTCGGATCAAGAGGGCCACTCATGTGGCAAATCTTGTGGACTCGGCGCTGAAGGGGCGAGACCCGGCGGCTAATGAATGTCGCCAACAGGTCGTCAGCAGTCAACCCTTCTCCTCTGAGTTGCTCCACGACTTGGTGGATGCGGTTGACCTCAATCTCTTTGTCGGTTGGATTGTACCCCCAATTGAGTTGCGCCGTAGGGGGCCGATGACGAAATTTGGCAAATTAATCAGATCGACGTCGGTCGAATTCTTGACATAGAAGAAGGAGCGCTGCCATTTCCGGCATGACTCCAAGCCGTGGATCCGGGGGAAGATTGAGCCGCGCCTAGGTGTGACGGTGGCGGCCCCACACTGGGTCATCATCTTGGGAGCGGCCGGGTCAGCAGGATTCGGAATGACCTGTTTCCGGAAGGAGAAATACTTGGACCACGCGCGGACGGTGGCCTTGAGGCCGAGATAGCCCTCGGTGAAGGAGACGAAGGAGGATAGGGTGGTGATGGCATTTGCTGGTAAATGATGAGGTTGGAGACCGAAACTGTCAAGGAAATTCCGAAAGAACACGCTGGCGGGTAATCCGAATCCCCGCTCGAAGTGCGCGACGAAGACGACATATTCGCCTTCCTTGAGACTCGGCGCAGTCTCGGTGCCAGGCATTCGGCACTCTACTCCGGGCGGGATCTGTCGCGTCCGGACTAGCCAATCTAACTCGGCTCTTCCGACATCGGAACCTTCCCAGGAGGCCCGAGTGGATCCCTCCACTGTGTTTTCTTCAACCGAGTCGATCACCTCGAGGGCGGCGTCATCCGACATATCGACGAAGAGTTACCGAGATCTGCGAAACGGTTCACCGTAGGTGAGCGATGTATGCCGTAGTGAAAATAGAATGAAAAAGGGAAGAAAATACGCGAAGATGCGAACAAGTTCTAGATCTAGAAGAGAAGCGAAGAGGAAGAAAGGAAATGCTATGGCGGCTAATCCACCGGCGGCACACCGCAACCGAGGCCGCAAGATCACCGGCGGCGCGCGAGGCGGCGCGGCGGTGAAGAAACATGGTGAACTAGGAAGAAACAGGGACGGAGGAAGAAGAAGGACGGAGAGGAGAAGAGGAGCTTACCGTGGTGCTGCGGCGTACGGCGGCGAGAGTCTGCTTGCTGCGCGTCGGCGGCGTCGGTGCGCGGTGAGCGCGTGGTGGCGGTGTCAGTGTACACGGAGCGTGCGGCGGCGCGATGCTCTGTGCGCTGGAGAAGGAGGCAAGGAGATGGAAAGCGAATGCGGAGGGGAAGAAAGAACTACCCCGCTCCCCCTATTTATTAACGGCGGAGGAGATCGTGGGCGCGTGATTTTCTGCGCACGATCCCCGTAACGGACGGGGATTAACGACCCCACGATCTTTGCCACGATTCCCGCAGCGGCTTAACTGCCACACGATCTGCCCCACGATGGGCCACAGGAGGCCAACGGTCTAAGGGTGGTACACGCGATCGGGGCGAGACCCGAGGCGGCGCACAGCGGCGCGGTAAAAAAGCACTTTAGTGCCTGCGTGGGCACAGTGGTCAAGGCGACCGGCGTCGCACAGGTGGCACGCGTGCCTGTGGCACATCCATCCGTGCACAGAGACCGAGGCGTCAAGCAGAAATGCTCTGCCACATAATGAGCCGATGACTCGGAGGAGCTAAGGGGTTTTCCCCGTAAGTCGGAATGATCCGACATAAGATGAGATATCAAGTTGGGATGCAAATTGCTTTCCGACATACGAATTTCGCCGGCATGTGTTATGTCGGTGATCAACTAAGGACGCTGATTTTCGGATAAACCTGCCGTGGCCCTTCATCCGAGGCTGTAGGACCGCGCCAGCTTCGGGGACTAATGTCGGGGGGCAACCCCCGAATAGGGGCAAAATGCCGATATAAGGGTTGACCCGGAGTTGACCGGATCACTGAAACCGACATAACTGTACCGGCATACTCGGGGTTGACCGGGTCAAGACTAACCGACATATTGGTATGTCGGTCCATGCATGTTATATGTCGGATCTTCCTTTGTTCTTCTTGTGTGCAGGGAAGGCAAAACCGAGTTACAAAGTATTCGGCATGCCTATGCCGGATAAGGAGGATACCTCGGACCGTGGTCAAGGCTCACGTCTTGTCCCTACAATCACGGGGCAGGTGCCGAGCCACTTGGACGATGGGACGAGGCCACTTGACCAGAGTGATAGACCTCCATGCCGCTGACCGAAGCGGTACCAGGGAGCAGTGCGCTGGAGGAGATAGATGGGACGCGCCACGCCGCGGTGACGAAAGTAGTCAGAAGACTGGACGTGACTATAGTGTGGGCTACGCCAGCACTGACGCTAGCCCTAACATGTGCCCTGGGCTTCCCTTTATAAGGAGCACCAGGGGCTCCTCTTACATGGACGGATACCTGCCTCACGCATACAGACTGAAGCATTTATTTCGTAGCCAGTAGAGAGCGAGAAAGTTGCCCCGAGACTCGGTAGGAGCTTAGAGCTTGCCGTTCATCACGTACAGCTCAAGGAGCCGCTTGTAACTCAGTTGTAATCCACGTATATAGATCAGACAGGCAGGAGTAGGGGTGTTATCTCCTCACGAGAGCCCCGAACCTGGGTAAAACCGTGTGTGTTGTGTTCTTTGTGTGCGTGTTCGTGCGCGCAAGCCCTCCCCGGGTGCCTCCAGCGTCCATCGGCCCCACAACTCAAGCCATCCTATGGCATCTGCTGTGACACCACCACGACACTCAGGCAATCTCGGAAGAAAAACGCCTCATCAGGGAACCAACACCCTCTCCAAGGCAAAAACGCCTCATCAGGGAACCAACACCCTCTCCAAGGCAAAAACGCCTCGCGAAGCTAAGTCCAAACACTTGGTTAAAATTTCCTTTCGCTGGTTTTTGTCCCTCGATTCTCTTTTCTCTCTCCTATGCCTCATGGGCTGCTTGCGCGTTAAAGGGGAGCCCCGAGCATCGCGCCTCGGGAGCTCTCACCTCTCGAGGCCTCGCGCACCCCCCGGCCTTGTGGAGCCCTGACTCTCACATACCGAAGCGGTGGTGGTGTAGCGCTAAGAGAGGGTCCTAAGACGTAGAGCGAAAAAGACATGAAGGGAAAGATAAAAGCCTCCTGAGGGATATCCACAAGCGCATTCAAATAAAGCTTAAACAAGTCTTTACAAGGTTTGCAAACAAAATGCTAACATAATATGTGCCCCATGCACATCCAGCTGCAGGAGGGAGCTTAGGCCGTCGTGCCTCCTGAGGTGCCCACGCCGTCCGCCGCGGCGTTTTCCTCCTCCCCTGCGGCGTCCTCCTCGCCATCGTCCTCGTCCTCCTCTACCTCGACCTGGTCGAATTTCTTGGCGTACTCCTCGGCGGACTTCCGCATCCTGTCGCTCAGCGCGACGCAGCTGCTGAGATCGACGCGCACCGTCACGGCCTCGAGGTCGAGGGAAGGCTGGAGCCTCGCGAGGTTGGTAAAGATGCGGCAGGTGGCGAGGACGAGGAGATCGCGGCTCTCCTCCACGACGCGGTCGTCGAGGTCCTTCGCGGTCTCTTCAAGTTTTGCGAGGAATTGCTTGAAGAAGAACGTGTACCCGGCCTCGTCGTCGTTCCCCCCTGCGGCGAAGGAGGGGACCTCGGTCCCCAGACGGTCCCCAACGGCGCGCGCACGGAGCACCAGGTCTTGGAGCATGCGCTGGCACTGGCGTGACATGGTTCGGCCGATCTGCGCGTTGCGCCGTGCCTCCTCCACGAGGTCCGCAACCGGCCCCACCTGCTGGTGGAGCTCGCTTAGGTCCTTCTTCAGGGCGGCAACCTCCTCTTCCGCGCGGGCCTGGGTGGCCCTGGCGCTCTGAAGGCGGGAGGCCATCTGCTTCTCCTCCTTCTCGAGCCCCTTGATGCGGTTTTGGAGCTCGTTGCGTTTCTTCGTGATGCGCTCCTCCTACTTCTTGACCTTCTCGCCATAATCCTTGGAGAGATCTTGGCGGATGAGCTTGACCTTGTCGCCGGCCTCCTCCTGCGTTTTCTTCTGCTTTGCCGCGAAATCGGCGTTGGCCTTCTCGAGGCGCTCCGCGTAGGAGGCTTCGTCCTTGGCCACCCAGCCCTCGCGAGCTCGCAGCTGCTCCTCGCAGGTGGCCTGGTCCGCCTCAAGCTGCTGGACCTGCTCCTCGCGCCGGCGTAGTTCCTCCTCGCGGGGGGAGAGCTCTCCCTCGTGTCGCGTGAGCTCCGCCTCACGCTGGGTCAGCCGCACTTTGCGAGCGTCCAGCCTCTCGCGGAGCTCCTTCAAGCTGCCCTCCACAGTTTTGGAGTGCGTGATGAAGTTTTGCTCCAAGGCCGCAACCTCCTGTCGCTTGGAGGCAGTTTCCGCCTCGAGCGCCTCCCGTCTGGCGTCTAGCTGCTCCATGGTCTCCGCCGCCTCCCGCTTCACGCTGTCGCATGTCTCTTTGGCGAAGCGCATGGCCTCTTGGCGTGCCGCCAGGGCTGCCGCATCCTGCCGGCGGCAGCTCTCCACGCTCTCGCGGAGGAGGGCCCTGGCCTCGTCGAGTCTCGCCCGCTCCTCCGGCCTGGCGAGTTCCTCTTCGGCGTACTGCACCTCCAGCTCGTCGAGCGTCCGCTGCGCCTGGCTGAAGACGGCGAACCGCGTGGCACCGCGGCTCCCGCAGTGCCAAGGTCCCCGCACCGCTGCGGGGTGCAGAGGTCTCGATTCTTGGCGAGGCGCCCAAGGCACCCTGCCTCGGGCTCACAGCCGTTTCTGGTGCGGCCTGGGGGCTCGTGTGGGCGCCTCCTTCGCCGCCCGCGTCAGGAGCCCTCTGGGGGCTGGGCGTCCTCTCGCCCCCGGCTCCAGCGTCCATGGGCTCTGGAGGTGCCTCCTCCTCCTGCTCCTCAGGGGCGTTTTCCGCCCCTTCCATGGTGGCCGCGCATGCCGCGGCCTCGGGCACGTCAGCCCCTCTTGTGGGAGCCTCTTCCTCCGGAGGCGGCTCCATGCTGATCTCTTCAATCTCCTCCTCCTCGTCCGGCCTCGCCGAGGCTCGTGCGGCCTCGGCCGCCGCCTCCTCCTCCATTGCCTCCTGAAGTACGGGAGGAGTGGCGGCCAGAGCTGGCGACGGCGCCACCTCTTCAACCACCTCCTCCGCGCGGTGCTCACCCACGGGAGGACTAGCCACATGCTGCGGCTCGCCAGCCGCAGGCGTCGCCGCGGTGGCACCAACGGTCTCCCCAAGCTTGCGGAGCCGCCGGCTCTTCGACGCCGCCGGCTCTTCAACGCCGCAAGGTTCCTGAAAAGAAAGACAAGCAGAAGATCCGTCAAGAGGGGTTTCGAAAGCAAAATGCTAAAGGAAAGAAGAAGGACCAAGGCTTACTCGTCGGCCATCCTCCACACCCTTTTCTTCGCCTTTGGCGGCTGGGGGCTGCTCGCTCTGGCCTCCTCTCGAGGCGCTCCTGCCTCCTCGTGAGGAGCGCCCCTCGCGGCTGCGGCGTTCCTGTCGTGGACGGCCTTGGAGCGGGGCTCGCAGCGTCCTCCCTTGCTGCCGCTCTCCTCCTCCTCTACGATGCGTCGGGAGGGAGCTATGCGAAAGGCATCCTCGTCGCCGCTGGAGGAAATCACCTGGAGGTCCTCTTCAGGCGGTACGCTCCTTGGGGAGCCGGCGGACCCTCCCGAGGGGTTAGCGCTTCTCGAGGCCTCGTCCTCGCCAGAGGGGTTAGCGCCTCTCGAGGCCTCGTCCTCGCCAGATTCCTCAACCTCGTCCGGCTCCGGCGACTCGTCCATCTGCTCCAGCTCCACCGCCCACGGGTTGCTGCGGGGCCTGCGGAGTCCCTCAGGCACGATGCCCCATTCGTCGAATCTGGGCAGGCCTCTGCGGTGCTCACGCACGCTCTCGTCCATAAAGGTGAAGAGCGGCCGGGCATCGTCGACGGCTGGGGATGGGATGGCCGCCGTGGCGAAGAGAACTCCCATGACCTGGCTCAACACCTCCGGAGAGAAGCTGTCTGTGCACAGGCGCATCCCATCCCCCCGGCCTGTGTACGCCCACATCGGCTCTGAATGCCACTAGAGGGGGGCGATGCGGCGCCTCGTGAAGTCCTTCGCCACCATCTGGCCGGTGAGCCCGGATTCGCGGAGCCCCGTATGCACTCATACACCGCGCTAAGTTTTGGGCCCTCGAAGCCCCCGCTCGCCCAACGCGCCCACTTCTTCGGGGGCGCCACGGGTATATCTAGGAGGTGGTTCGACGTCTTGGTGTCGACGAAGAACCACCGCTGGCGGAAGTCCTCCACTTTCTTCGTCACCTTGGTGATGGCATTCTCACCGCACCACGCGATGGGGATGTAGTCCTTGCTCCTGGCGTTGGCGATACGGAAGGAGANGGCGAAGATGGAGAGGATGAGGATGGAATTGGGATGAAGATGGAGGAGTTGAATCTGGTATGCCTCCAAAATCCCCATGAGGAAGCTGGAGAAAGGAGGAACGAGACCGGCGTAGAGAGTGTGAAGGAAGATGGGGTAGTACCCCGCGCAGAGTTCGCTGCTGCCGGCCGGCAACATGCTTGTGGCGCCGAGCTCGTTGGTCTTCGCGGCCGCCAGGTGGCGCACCTTTTCAATCGCCGCCGAGTGGATGCGGGACCTCGGCAGCGCCCCCTGGGGTTCAGCACTCCGCGACGCCGCCGCAGACTTGCCGGCCTGCATCGTAGCCTTGCCCTTCTGGGAGGCGGTTGCTTTCTTGGGCGCCATGGTCGCAGGAGAAGGAGACCTTGGAGGTGGAGCGCTCTAGGAAGAAGGAGGCGTTTGGGGAAGTGTGCGGCGGAGTAATGGACGAAGTGATGGGCGCCATCATCGCGCGCATGCTTTATTGGCCAGTTACCAAGGACGTGGCGGGCCCCACCGGGTCGCCCGTTGAAGCCGAGGAGATCGTGGCCTCGGGCGCAACCGCTGCGCCCCACGTGTCACGGCCCAGGCAGGCATCGTTGGGCCCCCGACGCTTCGCCTGCATCCATGCACTTCGGCGTGCCCATCGCGGGCCCGGGGGCTACTGTCGGCACAGTGGAGACTAGGGTACCACGGGCCGGCCTGCCAGGGCCCACGACACTTTTCAGAAGATTTCGCTAAGGACCAGGCTCTCCAAGCCTGGCGAGCCTCGCGAGGGTTTTTCCCCTCGCGAGGGACCTCTCCTCCTCGCGAGGGCTTTTTCCCTCGCGAAGGACCTCTCTTCGAGAGGGCATCTCGGACGTTGCCCTCGATTCTGCCAAGGATCAAGCCGACAGGCTTGGCGAGCCCTTCATCCTTGCGGGGTTTCCTTCCCCGCGAAGCCAGCTCTGCCTCCGCGGCAGAGCGCACATGGGCTCTGCACCCTCCGCAGAGTCACGGGCGCGCCAGCGCGCGGTGACGGCAGCGCCGCAGTTGCCGTTCTCGTGTATAAAGCAGTCAACAATGCTGCACCAAGCAAAGGAGCCACAAGAATTGCCGTTCTGGTGATAAGGAGACCGTCTGCCGCTACGCTCCAAGGGCGACGTCACCGTGGGGCGCCTCCCGACCTCAGCAGCGCCAGCCCATCGTCCTGGCTGGACGGTGGCCTTTTCCAGCTTTGGTGACGCCGCTCCCTGCCATGGACCGAGTCCATGGACTCTACCTTTATCGTGCACCCATCCTCCTCCTTCGTCGCCATGTGGTAGCCCTTCCCGCCAAGATATTTGGGGGAGGAGGCCCAAGACACCTATAAAAGTAGGGGGAGCACGTTCGGGCAAGGGTTCTTGGTTCGATTCCTGGCTGGTTTTGGGTCTTCGGTTGGTTCTACAGTTGGTAATCTGAGATCTAGGTTTAGCTATTGTTAGGCCACCTCGAGCTCGCCAAGCTCTCTTTGTACTGAAACCTCTCCAAGCAAGTGCAATACAACCAAGGCAGGACGTAGGGGTTTTACCCCTCCGAGAGGGCCCTGAACCTGGGTAACATCGTGTGTTCATATCTGCAGTGCCGTCCCGCAGCGATTCTCGACGAGCTCCGTCGCTGAGACACGTTGAGGGTTGTTTGATTCCGTGTTCAGCCCCTTACTCGATTCCTTACTCTGTGAGACACACCCAGTTTCTGAGACAGTTCTCCGACAAATATAGTATAGATATATCATCGACTATTTGGCCACTCCTCCTTGCTCGGAACATTTTTCCTCCCCCATCCGAATAGCCATTGGCCTGATATACACAGCCGCATAGCAAGGCAAGTTAGCAACAGTTAGATTGTTTGTGTTTGAATTTACAGAGCCGCATTTGTGCGGATCAAATGCGAAGATAGGCGAGAAGAGAGACTTGGGTCTTCGGCGAGCAGCGCAGGGTTCTGGAGACACTTCCTGCAATGCATTATTCAAGAATAGGGATGGATCAAGAACGTCTGGCGCAAGAGCAGCAGGAAAATAGTGGAAACAATTAATTTGGTCTGCGTATATATCAATGGCAACATACAGTTTGCATCAGCGGCAAGGTAAACTAAAACTGATCATAAAGCATTGCAGAGCTGCAATGCATATTCGAGCACTTGGGATTGATCAGGAACTGCCGGTCCTAGAGCAGCAGGACCGCGTATCAGTGGCAACATAATACAATTTGCATTGGTGGCAGGCAAGAAAAACTAAAATTAGTTAGTTAAATTAATCCTAACATAGTAGAAGGGGTGGCGTGTGGGTGTGACCTCCTCCTTTCCGTGCTTGGGGAGGGCGAGGTGGGTCAGCACTTGCTTGAGCTCCTTGATCTACTTTGAGAAGTTAAGTAGCCCTCTCCAATTTAATATATATCATTCAAGACCGTGTTGCATACTTCAATCTCACGCATAGAATACATGGAGCTCACAATTAGCTTCAGTTTGCATAGATAAATAACAAAAATCAACACAAAATAAATATACCGCAATGCCATGAACATCTTTGCTACTGTTATTCCCCAACCTTATGAGACTACATTTATATCTATCTAGGTTCATCCGTAGCGGTACTTGTACTGTCAATTGAGCTCTACGACAATCTGGACCAGATGAGTCAATTTACTGATCACAATAACAAAACATTATCAAATGATTGTATGCAACTTGGAAACAAATCTTATTCACTTGTCATCTGCTAGAATCACACGCATGGGCCATAAGCGGGAAGACGAGCGATCATCATCCCACTTTCGACAATAGCAATCATGGTGGTTTACACTTTTGCCTCAGAGTACGAAATATAAGGCAATTAATTATGAGCATGCATCATATAGGATGCTACATGATCAGATTTACAATAACCAAGGAAGAACACCTTATATGAACTACCTAACCTGATAGACACTCCCCTGTTGTACCGCTCCGAAATAGCATCAGTAGATATCCAGGTTATTCTCAACACCATGCTACCAGCCTGCAATCCATCAAAATGCATCGATTGTTAAGTGTTGAAGTACTTGCTAAATACATCAAATAATACACGGTATCTAGTATGGTACTCACAATTAGTGATCAATTTCCCTAAGCCGTCAGGATTAAAATTGAAGGAGATGTGTTTAGAATCTTTTCAAGCTAATGCTCAGAGACATTTCAACCTCAAGAAAATATTTATCATAGACTGCGCTCTGGTAAATATAACTTCTTAAGTTGATGGTCAGAGATGTACCAACTGCAAGCATATTCTGCAACAAAAGGTTCTTCAATTGAATATTAACCACAAAAAAATATGAATGGCAGCTTTACACCAAAATCTCGCTTATATATGCACCATGTAAAAAATTTCAATGCAACAGAGGAACACCACATGTGTTGTATGTATCAAGCAAGAAAAGCACACAAAACAACCCGTGCATCATTGCAAATGCTGCCATTAAATCAAGGAAGCTCTTAGAAGCTTTATTGGTGCCTTCTGGAAGATAAAATCTGAACCAGTTACAACGTACAAGACCCGATATCTACATGGGGTGTACATACTGCAAACAAAAATAGGAGTTTCAGGCATGGGTCAGCACTCACAAAAATAGGAATCTCAGGCATGGGGTCAGCCATTAAATTATTTCAAGCAATCACTCACAAGATGATATATCAATTATCCAGAAAGCGGGGGCTATAAAAAATCCGTATTGATTTTTTGCTGCTTTTACCTTTTATTAGCATGGGGTGCACATACTGCAAACAAAAATAGGAGTTTCAGGCATGAAGCCTCCAAATCAGCATCTAATAGAAGATCAAATGGACACATGATAACCCGAGGTTTGTGGGCTCGTCAGTAAATCAAAGATCGTGTAAAGGACCATCCCCATTAGAGAGCAACAATGATGTGCTATACTGAAGCATACCCGTGAATGAACAACATAAGAGCTAAATCATTTTATGGACCATTTACATTAGCCATCGGTATAAGAACCCTACAAGACTATGTTACAATGCTTGATTAATTATGAACCATACTAAACTAAAGAGGGGAATATGGTACCTTTGAAGCTACATGACGAATAAATGGATTGTCAGTAGTAAGGGAGACGCCGAGTGACTGCTCTTTTGTTTCATACTTCAGAAAGGCACAGCCGGCTGCAGCATCCACAATTGGTGGATCCAAGGGAAGTGACGTTAAGAAGTAAGCGTGTTTTTTGTTGAGATGTTAATAACTTAAGAGGAGAACTTGCAAGATGGATGAAAGTTGAAACTGTGAAATGCTAGAGGCTTGAAGGAAGCCAACCACCAATTATATAGCGTGTGTACCTTGCACTGGTAGACTTGTATATTTGTTGTGCTTCGTAGTAATTTTTCCCCTCCACCATATTCTCAATCCTTTCAATTGCCTTAAAAAACACATGAAAATTGGTGACGAACTAACCTCTAGACCCTACACAACCGAGAGACACCACCTGGGTAATTTCACCGTCAACAATTAAATGGGATGCAATGCCAACCACATGAATCGCTGTTGAGCCCTAATTCGAACTAATTGGACAAAACTAATTGGATAATGGGAGCCGACTACTTCGTGCCCACGTCGTCGCCCTGAGCTTGAGGAAGTACTTGTCTAGCTCAGTGGCGAGCTTGGCGAGATCCTTCTGCCGCCGCTGCGAGGCAGGGCGACCACGATGAGCTCATTGGCGGCGGAGGTGGTGGTGGTGACGATGGATGGGGACGGGAACTGGTGTGAGCGGCGTAGCGATGTTGGGGGCTTTGTCGATGATGGTGGCTGCCGGGTTCTGGGCGCGGGCAGCGCGGCGGCGTTGGGGGATTCGTCGGCGACGACAACGGCGTTCCCAATCGGCGTGAAGGGCCCGAGAAGTCCCAACTGTGGAGGGCATAGGCCACAGCGGCGGAGCGGTCATGGGAAGGAATAGGATCTTGGACGCGTCCAGGAGACGGCGGGCAGCGGGGCGGGTAAGAAGGAGGAGCACACGCATGAGAGGGACGACGATAAAGGGAGCAATTTGTGCGTGATTCTCTAGAGATAATTACGGGGTAATAACTACCATTTGTGGTGGGACTGCGGGAGGCCAGGCAGCGTTGGACGAAAGGAAAGCGAAACGCAACGACGATGGACGACAGAACCAATCGTTCAGAGATAGGAGAGATTGAGCATGCGATAGCCAGCCCTAATACGATGTGTATTTCAGTGAAATGGGCCCACCGGAGGCCATTTATCACTCATCAGCTGCCAGGCGATCCACGGGCTAGATTTCATTGAAGGCCCAGCTTGCGAAACGATATGATGGTCTCGTCACCCGACGCCCCCAACGGCCCAACCCCAAGCCAAGGCAGTTGTCCTCGTCCACACGAAACCCTAGCCGCCGAATCCCCCCAGCCTTGACAGCGTGTTTGGTTCGGTGGAATTGGAGATAGGGAATGGGAGTTGCGGGGACGTGGGAGTTAAAGTACCTCGTATGGTTGGGGGGACTGGGAGTTGCCAACGGAAGAGGTAGGGGAATTGAGGAGGCCAACTCCCTCGTATCTCTTTCCTGGGGGAGAGGTGGTAATTGAGGCGAGACAGGGAATTGGAAAAAGCAAAAAAAATCCACGCTCGTTTCTCACGTCCCGCAACCGAAGGCCGGGAAAATCCCCGCGAAAATCTTCGCTAATTCGCGGGAAAATCCTCTCTATATAAGCCTCCAACAGCCTCCTCTCTATTTTCCCCAAAATCGGCAGCTCTAGCCGCCTCCCGATCTATGCAGAGGAGACGCCAGGTGCCTTCAGAGCTCAGGTACGTTGTTCATCCTCTTGCAATTATTTTTTTGTGAGTAATCACAGGCAAATCGTACCATCTTGGTAGCCTTATTCCTCCTGTACTCATCTAGCTATATCTGATGCGTACAAATTTTTAACCGTTCTAGCTATTCCCTTCACATATCGATCTAGATCTGTTCCCCTTTTTTTATTTTCGTTTTCCTCTGTGAACTTATTTTGATTGCTATGGTTTCCCTAATTTTCCTCTCTCTTTTATAGATCACAAGCAAGAGTCAAGAAGTCACAGGTATGTAGCGATGCATTGATTTGTCCTCCATTTATGTTCTAAGAAATTGTGTGTCTCTCTCTTGCTTTGCATCTGATTTGGTTTTAGAAAAATAGTTGGGAAACCTAGATGTGATTAATCAGTAGATGAACTCTAGTATGAATTTATTAGTGAGGGAAATTGATAGTATTAAGCTGCAAATACTGTGTTGCGCCGACTAGCTGCTGCGGCCGCTACCGCTTGCTGAATGCTGACTGCACATTGGCGCCTGCACATATAGAGAACGAACTGCATGATACTTGGTTACTGCTTTTTGTACTTCTTAACTTCAGATTTACAAATGATATACGTACATGATTTCTCCAAGCGTAGGTGTGCTAAAAATAAATATGATAAGCACTGTATTAATTTGATTCATTTATCTAAATGCACATATATATACAGAATGGAGGGGGACTTGATCCATATCAAAATGCATCATGGGGGTTCCTTTTCAGTGGAAGGTCCACTTACTTATGATGGTGGCGAAGTATCTATTTTCCGAGACTGTGACAGTGAGCGTATATCGTACTTTCGCCTAGTTCGCATGGCTAAAGACGTAGGTTTCAAGGATGGTGATGAGTTATTTTATTCAGTGCCTGAGTGTAGCCTTGATGATGGATTTGATCTGCTCCATGATGATAATTCTGTTCTTAAAATGGTGAACTTCGCAAAGAAACATAACTTTGCAGAGATATATGTTAAGCATAAAGGCAGTGAAAGCATTGTTGTTAATCAAAGATCTGGTGCAGGCAGTAAGGAGAAACTTGCAGAGGAGGTACTTTACTACAAAAATGATCTTTTCTACATGCATTATTAATCTTTGGTGCTAATGTGTGATTCCCTGGTTGCTTGCTAGCTAGTTTTGTGTGCCTGCTTGTTTGATGTGTATTGCCTGGTACCTTGTTTTCTTTATAGAAGATGCGTGTACTTAGCGAAACTTAATATTCTTAATATCCTAATTTTGTGGTACTCTATATAATTGTTTTTGGCAGATATGGCACGCCCACCAACAAACCGGAAAATCATAATGTTATGGCACACAATGAGGCAACGGAGAGTGAAAATACTCATAATATTATATCTGTTGTCACAAATGTTCATATTGTTAATTAGGAGGAGTCGATGTAGGATGCGCCGCATTAGGCAACCTTCTTGGTATGATCCAGTCATTCGAGCACAAACACTGAACAACAAAATACGAGTAAGCGATACAGAATGCATTTACCAGCTAAGGATGGATAGGCGTTGTTTCCAAGTGTTATGTTCTTTGGTAAGAGAAATAGGTGGGGTAAAGGACACCAGGAACATGAGCGTGGATGAAATGGTTGCTATGTTCCTTCACATACTTGCACACGATGAGAAAAATCGAGCAATCCATCATGATTTCCAAAGGTCACCTGAATCAGTAAGTCGGAATTTCCATAAAATTCTAGACGCGGTTTTAAAACTCTGGAGAGTGTTGCTTAAGAAGCCTCGACCAATTCCTGCCAATTGCACGGATGCAAGGTGGGCGTGGTTTAAGGTATAGAATCAATATGTAAACATTAGAACCCCCTTTTAGGTATAATTATACCCTTGGTCTAACATGTTCATGTTCTTACCACAGAACTGTTTAGGTGCCTTAGATGGGACATACGTAGAAGTTCATGTGCCCAAAATTGACAAACCGAGATTTCGTTCAAGAAAGAAGGAAGTTGCAACGAATGTTCTTGGTGTATGTGCGCCAGACATGCAGTTTATTTATGTATTGCCGGGTTGGGAAGGATCTGCAGCTGATGGGAAGGTGCTTAGAGATGCTTTATCAAGACCAAATGGCCTTAGGGTTCCTCGTGGTAAGAGAGAGTTTAAAATGATCCATGTTAATTAGGTGTATATACTCTGTCCACAATTAACAAACACATACATATATTCCTGTTGTATAGGATGTTATTACCTAGTTGATGCTGGATACAAGAACTGCGAAGGATTTCTTGCTCCATATAGAGGCCAACGGTACCATCTAAATGACTGGAAGAATCCCCCGAATACAAAAGAAGAATTGTTTAACATGAAGCATTCATCAGCCAGAAATTGTGTTGAAAGGACTTTCGGCTTGCTGAAGATACGTTGGGCTATCATTAGGAATCCCTCTTATTATCCATTTGACACACAAGTTGATATAATTTTAGCCTGCTGTTACATTCACAATCTCATACGCCAACAAATGCGTATTGATCCTTGTGAAAAATATCTGGATGAGTACATGCAAAGTCTTCAGCAACAGCAAGTAAATGAGGATGTCATTCAGTCCACAGAAGCATCTTCACAGTGGACCGAGAAAAGAGACAAGTTAGCCGATGAAATGTGGAAAGCTTGGAAAGAGAAAAGAGGAAACAATTGATGCATGCTAGTAGATGCTAGGTGTAGTACCTTAAATGTTTACTTAGCTATTTGTGTGTGTCGAAACATTCTTTCACGCTGTTTGTTTTTCTCCCCTGTGTCATAGTACCATATGTTTAGTTCTCATGTTAATGTGCGAACACCTCATGATTGTTTTCTCCCATATGTATTTTCCTTTATGACAATTTAATTATTTACTCTTTGCACACACCTATTTCATTGTCATATTTATGAACTAGCAGAATACAAAGTCAAAGGGGAGCAAACTTACATCCAAAAAAAGAGATAAGAGAACATGGACAGCCGAGGAGGAGAAGTTACTTATTGATATTCTCCATCAAATGAATGACTCTTCTTGGAAAGTAGACACTGGTCACAAGTCTGGGTATCTCACATACATTGAGAAGGAAATGGCTAAAGTGTTGCCACATGCCGATCTGAAAGCTGATCCACACATCAAGTCGAAAGTGAAGATTTTGAAAAAGCAACTATCATATGTTTTGGAAATTATGCAAAATGGCAGTGGGTTTGGATGGGATGACGAGATGAAGATGGTAACTGGCGATAGAGAAGTCTTTATGGGCTGGGCAAAGGTAAAATTGTCTTCTATTTAAAAAGAAAGCATGTTATATGTTCCACGATTTACCCTTGGTTAAGTTTTTTAATTGGCATTCATTATTACTTTATTTGTAGTCTTGTGAGGGTGCATGTCCTTTGTATATGAAGCCCATGGTCAATTTTGACAAGCTTTGCGAGGTTTATGCTACTGATATGGCTAAAGGAAGCAGTGCTAGAGGTCCTGGAGAACAAGATGTGGTAGAAGATGAATCTCCTTTAGATGCTCAACATACTAACCAACATACCGAGGAGAATGTTGCTCAAGCACAGGATAACACCAACCTGTCAAGTGGTCCTAGACAGGGTCGTAAGAGAACGTACCCAGATGATGAAGCACTCGAGTTGGGACTTGTAAGTGTGTCTAATACACTTGCAAAGTTCTTGGAAGCGGAGCAGGAGAATGCAAAAACCATGAGTGGTTTACAAAAGGCATTGAATCATGAAGCCGAAGTCCATGAGCAAACATCAGCCAATAGAACCAAGTTACTTGATGTTCTACAGAATCTGAAAGAGCTCAGTGTTGAAGAAGTCGTCATGGCTGTTCGTGTCATTGGTCGTGATGCTGGACAGACAGAACTTTTCCTAAAGATGCATGATAAGTTCAAAGTGGTGTTTGTTCGCCAGGAGCTCGAGGCGGCAAAAAAGTAAATTAATCATGATCAACTTTAGAATTCAAGTTGTTTGTTTGCCTTTGTAATTCAAGAATCATTTATTTGCTTTTTATAGCTCATCAGTTTTGTGCTTTTTACAATCAGTTTGGATATTTGCTTCATGGAAAAACTAATTAGCATGATCGTGCTATAAAGTACACTAGCAGCTTATGTTTAAATAATGATGAATCATTGGTTTTAATGGAGGTTATTTTCATCTATTTGATCAATTCGAGTGTATTGTTCTCCTGTTATGTCTCATTTTAATCTTCCTGGGATTGTACGGCTGTTGTAGAATTTTTAATACTTGCTCCTCCTTATCTGTATATCAACATCGGCATGGTTTTTTTGTTTTGTATTTTCTGAAAGATGTGATTTTGTAGTCTGCGCATCCAGACTGGTTGTTCATGCAACATGTGTACTGGAGTTTGCATGTTAATCACACAGACCTTTTTTTTTTCTCTTGAGAAAATCACCAGACTAGTTCGCGCGTACTAGTTCTCGAACCAAAGAAGTGAGCAATAATATATACCTACCTCTTAAATTCCAACCGGTATTCCCACTAGATACCAAACAAAGGAATGGGAATAAATATCAACCTCCCATGCCCAGTCCCCTAGCGAACTCCCACTCTTAAATTCCCATTCCCTTCCTGGGATTGTACGGCTGTTGTAGAATTTTTAATACTTGCTCCTCCTTATCTGTATATTGCCAAACACGCTCATGGTCGTCGATCAGATGCCGCTGACGCCAATGAAGAGGCCCAGGCGCGGCAGACGCTCGAATCGCCTCCTTAGCCTGAAGAAACGCGGTGAAGCTCATCGTTGGCATTGCGATCAGCGTTGCAGAGGTACCGATCACTCCTCGCCGACCGTCTCGGCGGCCTGTTGAACCTACGCGACGGCGCCGGCATCCCAGATATCGACGACATCCCAGATCTCTCTTGTGAAGTCGTTGACTACTCCTTCGACCGCAGCCTCGCAGCTCTCCCTTCTGGTGAACTCCTCGAAGCCCTTACATGTCCCGCCTTCCTAGAGGGCGAAATGGGGCACGCCCTGCTAGAATATCAAGTCTACAAATACTTGTACTTGCGCCAAGAAGCTTTGTTCCACCGTAATCAAAGTGATGGCACATGGTCTGAAAGACCACGAGATCTTGGAGAATTTCAGTCGGTCGATGTTGCACCCGGTGCTGCAATGTACACAGTGAATGATGATATCACCTACGATGAGTTTGTAGAACACGCGGATAAGCTGATTTCTCATACAACTCCGGTTGATGAATACAAGATACTGGATCCAAAGGAGGTCGAGGAGCACGAACTAAAGCGGGCATTGTATCGCATCAAAGCTTGCCTGGTTAGTCCCGTACCAATAATGTCCGTGAATTGATCAGTCATGTACATACCTATTGATCTATCTGTATAGTTGTTAAAAGGAAAGGCAGTTGATAGGCTGGACAATGCTGCTTTAGAGAGCAAGTTCCCTCGAAGCCTTATAGTGGAGAACTCTTACTTTCTCAACTTAAACAAGCCTGAAGCCTTTGGTTGGTGTTTTGATCCCGAGCTCTGTCAACTTGCTTCCTTGACCGACTACCAGCGGCTAGTCATTTTAAATTATGTAAGTACTCGCTAGCTACTTTCAGCTCAGCAGTTTCCAGTCTAGTAGCCTGTTTCCTCTGTCTGCCCCCTTAATGGGTGATAGCAAATATATTATTAACCTGTCGTAAACTTGGACAATTAGGTAAGTATGAATGTAATTTCTTCTTCTTTTAGCACAGCTCCATATGAATTATAACCTCCAAGTTCTACACAGAAATGCAAGATAATAATCTTCGCTTGTGGAGGCTAAGCACAGTTTAGAATGCATGCTTGCAACAATTTGTGATAATACTGTGCTGTACAAGAGAAGCACAGAAAAAAAAGATTCCTTTTTCTAGACTGCTGGGCATGTCCTTTTAGTAAAAAGAGCAAGCCCTATAAATCCCATGGGGTACACATGCAGTCTCCCTTGAAAGTACTTTTTTTTTCTAGATTGTACATACAAATAGATTTGGCTGAGTTCCCATATACTTTGACATGTTCTATACTATGTGTTTTCCAAAATTTCTTAAAGTGCAGGAGTATTTGAATCAATATCATGTCCCCGCATATTATCCGACGAGCTAAAGTCCATGTTAGTCAAGGATTTGTTATTCTCAAGATATAATATGTAGCATTCCTTCTATTTGGTGCAGTGTGGTGATCAGTATCAAAATTGGAGCCGTTACCGGTCGCATTATAACACCCCTGAAACTGATAGGGAGTATCTACTCTACTGGAAAACAATTACACAGAAAATCAAAGTATGCATGTTGCCGCAATCAGCTAATCCAATTTTAAATCATTGTTTACTAGCTCTTGTATATTTTTTTAACTCAAACAGCTTTTTGTTCTTCACAGTGGGTTGAAGATCACGTGTATGCTGATACTTCTTCGCGTGAGGTGAGCATATATTATCCCACATACAAACTTTTCTCTGTTTGTTTTGTTAAGGAGCCCAGAGCATGGGCTTTGTATGAAAAAAAAGACCCCACAAAACCATGACAAATACATTTTAGCACCAAGATAACTTTTCTGTTTTACTCCACTATTATTTAGTGGTCTGACATCGAGAGGAAAGCTACCTACCAAGCAATCAGGATCGCAACAGATTTTGAAAATATTCATTTTGATCTGGCTTGTCTTGGTATTCAGGTATGATTCCCTTGTCACATGCTCATTTAGTTGGTCAGCTTGGGTTATTGTTGTATTTAAAGATTGTATTCTTTTGATCCTGACCAGGAGTTTCTATGGAGCACACGCCTTGATGTCTATAATCTGAAGGATCTTGATGGTGTCTTTTTTGAGATTTGGAAGCGGGTCATTAAGGAAAAGGTTAGCTTTGTACATCAGTCTTGTTCTGACTTGAGAACATAATTCTTATTTGCTGTGAATGCTCTCTCTATCTCTCCATATTTGTTTATATCTATGCTTAGTGTTGTTTTTATCTTCCTTGCAAAATGTTAAGGATTGTTTCGCAAAAGCTCTGAACGAAGTTTATGACCTGAAAAAGTTCCCTTCACGCGAACGATCTATGATGTATGGGCAGGAAATGGCAGAACAAGTAGGTTAATTTTGTTCATTCACGTTCATTGTTAACATATATATGTGTGTGTTGTAGTGCTTAATATTTTGATCTTCTTTTGTAGTTTCAACGGTGCACAGTTGGCATCCCTGCGGAAGTAAGTATAGTAATATGGTGTGGTCTTGCATCTAGTGGTGTAATGTTTTAAATGTATTCCCGTATCTCATGTCACATCAATTTCTGTCTCTAGGTTCCAGAACCTAAAGCCCGTCAGATGATTGCACAACAAGTGAGACAAAAGGTATGTTTGAATTCATGACCATGATGTATGGAGTATTTGGCAGGGGTGGTCATAAGGTTTTGCTTTTACTTACTATGATCTATTTTCAGTTGGCGATGACGTGGGGATATGAACATTACGCCGGGAAGAAGCTAAAAGTTGCAGAGTACATTGGACTGATTGGCAAAGCTTCCACGTAGTTTTATTGGTTGCATGCCCTCTGCAGTGCGTGGCTCGTACGTGTTTTAATAATTTTATTATAAGAGGACTGCGACTCTGGTGATCTTGCATCGCTCGTACTGCCAGGGTGCGGCAACTCAAGGAGGAGGTGGTGGTGGCGCAGCCCCCTAGGAGAGGGGTGCGGCTAGGGTTAGGTGGAGAGGGGGCCGGCGGCTAGGGTTAGGGATTAGGGGTGCTGCTAGGGCAACTTGGGGGGCAGCCCAATGGTGTGCCGCACCCCCCTCCCCTCACCCCTTTATATAGGTGGAGGGGGAGCCCTAGGGCCGGCCGGCCAAGGGGTGGCTTGGCCCCCAAGCCGAGTCCCCCTAGGACTCATCCTAGGGTTCGGCTCCCCCCTTTTCTTGGCCGCATTGGCCTATGTGGGCCTTAGATGGTGCGGCTGGACCAAGTGGCCAGCTGCACCCCTTTGGTCCATGTGGGCCCATACAATATGTGGTCCCACATCTAGACCCCTCTAGAACATCCCGGAACCTTCCGGTACCCTATACAAATTTTCCGGAACTTTTCCGATACCTCCAGAAACCACTTTTTTTATATGAATCTTATTCTCCGGACTTACTTCGGAACTCCTCATGACTTCCGGGATCCCATCCGAGACTTGAAATCACTATTCGTTCATTTCATCATTTAATTCATCGCAAAGGCTAATTTTATCGGAGCGTTAAGTGTGTGACCCTACGGGTTTGGGAATGCATAGACATGATCATATCAATAATTAATAGCGGGACCGGGATGCCCATATTAATTCCTATGCACTCAACGAAGATCATTATCGATTGAACCACGATGCCGGAGATTCAATTAATCTCATATACGATTCCCTTTGTCTCACGATATTTTACTTGCCTGAGATTTAATCGTTGACATCCCCATGCCCAGTTTAATCTCGTTACCGGTAAGTTCTCTTTACTCGTCCATAATATAGGATCCTGGTGATTACAACCTAATCACATATCTGCAGACCTTTGATGCTATATTACCGAGAAGGCCTGGAGATATTTTCTCCGTCACATGGAGGGACAAATCCCACTCTTGATTCATATCACGCAACAACCCACCATCGGAGATACCTGAAAGCCACCTTTATAATCACCTAGTTACGAAGTGACGTTTGATGTTCACAAAGTATTCCTCCGGTGAACGGGAGTGATATAATCTCATGGTCTAAGGAAACTATATTTGGCATATTAAAAATGTTGACAACAAACTTTTGTGACACGATTAATTGCAACTCTTTATTATTTGGGTCATGTCCATCAAGTCATTCGCCCAATGACGTGACTCCGTTATCAAGTGACTATAAAAAGTCCATAGTTAGGAAACTCTAACTATCTCTTGATTAACGAACTAGTCCCGTAGAGGCTCACTAGGGACTCCTGGTATTTATATTCCACACATGTATTGTGTTTCCATTTAATACAATTATATTATGGATAATAAACTATTATCATAAACATATATGCTTAATAAACCATTTTATTATTGCCTCTAGGGCATATTTCCAACAATCTCCCACTTGCACTAGAGTCAATAATCCAGTTCACATTTTTCTCGATCCAACACCCATGGAGTCTCATTCATGAAGTCTCAGTGCTGATCATGCTTGTGGGAGAGGTTTCGTCCGTGCTCTGTACTATACAGTTCTCTATGTCCTTTGCAAAATTGTAACTGTCACCTAATTTGACATTACTTTATCATCACATGATAAACTTCTTATCATCCTATGATAAATCTCATTATCATATAACGAATATAATATGTTTGGTCTTAGAGTGAGATACTTGTTTTCCCTTTATGCCTACATGACTTATGATCAATCAAAAAGGACTTTCACATAGCATGTGCATCCGGAACTCACTTATCTTGAAACAATATTTCTCAAACCAAAATAGTATATCTTATTTAATCCTTGAATTAATCATATACTCCTATATGTTGTAGACTTAACAAATCGACAGTGAACCCTTGTCACTTCGATATTTCCGATCATGCTTTCGCTACGCTTCTGATTTTAAGAGATCTCCAATTTAGATTGGCTTTATGACTTCAACCAAGTCTACCACTTTCTAAATTCATCTCAATTTCACGAAAAATGACTCCTCATTTAACATGTTCTTACAACTAAGAACTTGGGTCACATGTCGTAAAAAACAAACACATGGTTCTTATATGTTAAGACCTATGAACAATTCATAGTGAATTCTAACATATCCTCCAACCATCAATTTTTGTACTAAGTTCTCAACTCAATGTTTCACCTATTTCTCACAAGGTGATGAACCATTCTTCTCTTGTTTTATTTTTGAACTCCTTCAAAACTTGTTTAGGTTAAACATCCTGACTTTAATGTTTATCAAACATATCTATCCTCCATAGATACATCCATCTCCATGGATATTTGACGTTCAAACTAACTTCACAAGTTATGCATTGGTCCATGAAAATATTTACAATATTCATGAAATATCCATTTCACTCAAACAAGATGTTGTAAACTCCCACTCAAATATATACCATACACATATTAAATTGTGAAACCCACTTTGGCTCCCACTCAGAAATATGTTATCTCTATATTTGACCATGATTAAACAGCTCCCACTCAAACATATGTCACCACATATTTTTGATCATGGAAAATAGTTTCTGCTCTAACTTAATATATGTCACCACATATGTTAATTAGATCCCACTCAGTTTCTTATGCACTTTCTCGATACTTTGGACTCCTCCAAAACTCTTTTATACAAGCTAAACCAAAATTCAATGATCACCATCATCAAATTCTTTTATGTGTCAAGTTTTAACCAACATAGCACTTTATATGTGCCACCTGATACATAAACATACGAGGTTTTATCTTTCTCAATTTGTTCCAACAATTCTTTTATCCATGAAACCATTTCATAAAAAAAACACTAAAATACTTGACACAACCAAACAAATTGGTTTGTCCCTTTCAGTCTCATATTGAGGAATCTCTATTCATAATCTCATATGAACATACTACAAAACTCCACTTGCTATGGTTTCTAATTATCCAATAATTACTGAAACCATTATTTCACATAACTCATATGCGAAACGCAAATCATTAAATAGATCCTTTATTTAAAACGGAGTGTTATCAAAATAAATCTAAATGATACAAATAAAACCTTAATCTTAAATCCCATTTCTATGACCACACAATATCAGAATATAATGTGACTACAATACTTTAGGTTTCATCAAAACACTTTTGAATAATCTCTAAATATTGTAATTTGTGATAACTCTTGTCACAAGTCTTAATACTAAAAAATAACTCAAATATTTCGTCTCTTTTGATCAAATTGAAAGACTCAATTATCTTGTTAACTTAATATCCTTTACTTCCAAAAATAATATGGTCTCATCATAGCTTGAATAAATACACCTATTCACTCATTCATGATGAAGAACATAAAATAATGATGTCTCTTATTCACTGGAAAAAATACAACCAACACTTGTGTTTATTTCCAGCTAATCATGGCATTTTTCAGAAAATAGCATTTTAATCATACTACTTGGTGATGCGCATCAAAATGCTCCTCAACACTATAGTACAACTAAACACAAATCTCATCATCAAGTATTGGATATTTTAGTATGTTTCATATAAATGTTTAACTAATCATCGTTTAAATCCAACAAAGGACAATAATCTCATAATCGAAACATGATCACCAAAAAGGATTACTCATGAAAATAGAACAACCACTTGTCTTTAACATGAATGACCGTCTCACAAACCGACACACACTAATTTAAGATCACACTTAATTCGATTACAAAACTAATTCAAAATCTCTAAATAAAACGATAAATGTAGAAGTAGAGCATCGCCAGCATCAACTCCTTGATTGCCATCTTTGCGCGAAATCCACTCAGTCCCTCCATGCACTTCTCAAACGGCAGGCCCTGTTTTCACAAAACAGCACAAGTATCAAATACTTAGCTCACCACAAGTGTAAATGGGACATTTAAACATTTATAACTTGTATATCAAAATATACCTTCTGCATTGACTACTTCTCCTGCCATGGGCTCTACTATGACATGACGCAGCCGAGACACAAACTCACAGAAGGTGATCGAATCTCCTCTCATGATATAGTCTCTGACATAGTTCTTGAAGCTGGGGGGAAGCGAGCGCAACACCCCATCTATCGCCAATTTGTCAGTCATCTCGTAGTTCCAAACATCCACCAGAGTGTAATACAACCTGTGCATCTTCCTCGGGTGTTGTTCCAAGCAAGTGTTTTCTTCCATCTTAGTTGAAAGAAATTCATCCAGAACCTCAAACCTTGCAACTCTAACTTGTGCTATGAACCTACTCTTAAGCTCATTGACAATCTCCATTGCGCTCAAGTTCTCAAATTGGTTGCCAAGGTCTATGTTCATGTAGCGCCCTTGCTTAGAAAAGCAATGACACATCGTGAAATATGCTATTCCCTGGATCGAGTATGGATAGCAATTCACAAATAGATGTAATACCATGCATCAATGTCAAATAATTATTACATCGCAAGATCCATAAATAAAATATTCTTTACAAATTGCATAGCCAAAGGCTAGCTTGATTGCAAAGTTTGGCAGCGGAAACATAAGTAGCACAGAGAGCTTCATCATCTTCATGTGCCACTGGCTTACATGTTGGTTGCAAGCTCGAAAGGTAGACGTCCT
Organism: Puccinellia tenuiflora; assembly: GCA_012064385.1. NCBI lineage: Eukaryota > Viridiplantae > Streptophyta > Magnoliopsida > Poales > Poaceae > Puccinellia > Puccinellia tenuiflora. The sequence continues at coordinate 290,132 of QRDG01001988.1, forward strand.
CACTCTTCATCGTAAAAACCTGCAACATTAACGTTGCAGCCCAGGGAATTTGGGTCATTACCTTGTGACAGGCTGGCAAGTGATACTTTGGTGGAATATAAAATGGCAAGTCTAAATCTATATGCATGTTTGGCTGGTGGAGTTAAAGGCTCTTGCATAAAGCCAATTTTGTCCTACTTTTCATAAACATCGTATTCTCAACTTTTCAATATGAGACACACCCATGGAACGCATCCAAGGTCTCATATACCCGAGTTCACCCATCAAATTTTATTATGAAATTGGAATGAGGAGATTTTCCATCGACATCCTTGTCCAGCTGCTCAGAATTGTCCGTAACCGGGGACACGGCTATGATCATAGTTTTACACTCTCGAGAGGTTGTGCACTTTCACCACGAGACTTCATCAACCCATTCTGACCTTGACCTTCTTGAAGTGAAAAGGAAAGGTGAAGATGAAGACGAGACCTTTGGGAAACAGTCCCCTGTTCGTCAGACAGACCCATACAAGACATTCATCCGCTGAGAACTGTCGGAATCAGGTTCCTAGAACTTACTTAGTCAAGGCAGAGCCATAATACCAAGTGGCTGCACTGGAAGCAATCTAAACTTGGAGTGACTTAAACCTCTTTGTTCCTGGGTGGCCGTTCACAAGTGCACGTACTCAGTTAAAACCATGGAAATGGCCCTGAGCAGCCACTCAACTTTGACCACCAATAGAGCAAAACCAATTGCCACCCAGGTAGTTCATTAACTTAGTAGAGTTTTTATCCTTTCGTACTACAATAAAACATTTCAGCATAGCAGTTCTAACTTCTACCAAGTGAATGGGTTCCTAGACCAATAGGAAAAGATGGTATACTAAACAGGTCTGCATAGCAATATAGTAGTACACCTATCATGCATACTACTAAAATAGTCTATCATGCAAATATAATAAAATAGTAGGTCTTTCATGAAAGGGTGTATGCACTTGCCTTTTGGAACTTGTCGTTGCTCACACACTCTTCTCAAAGTAACTCGTAGCACTCCGTTCAATCTATACAATGCAAACAATTGACAATAAGCAACAATACAACAATCAAATAAACAAACATAACAACAAACACAGATAGCAGCAAAGAATACTAGGTTGATTGTCCAAGTTTCAATACATGATTCCATATGCAAAAAGAATCAATGTATTAGGTTTGGGGTTTGCCATTTGGGTCAGGGGTTGGTCTGAAATCAAATTTGAATAATTCAAACTTGAATAGGTTGAAGGGTTGTTACAAAGGTTCTAAAGATTGGTCTTGATCAAAGTGATCACACAAGAAAGTTGGTCAAGAGTTTTAAAACATTTTGAAACTATGGTTTACAAAACATTGACATTTAGATGGCCTTTGGCACACTTTCAATGTGTATGTTTCAAAAGGTGGTAGCTAGGCCTAGTTTTGGTCTTCTCTGGACAGAGACAACTATTTGAGGAAGTTTTCTAAAAGAAAACAAATTAAAAGGATTTATAGAAATTAAACTATATCAGAAATACTCCAATTTGAGTCTCTGATTAAGAAATCTTTTTAAAACTATCAAAAATTTAATATAACAGTGGAATCATGTCATGCATGTTCCAAGGTTTCCAGAAATATTTTATTTGCAAAATTTGGACTTATAGATTTAAAACTATGCCAAATTTACTCAAATGACTCATTTGTAATTTGAATAAATTTGGATTTGTCAAAACTGAAAACTAGCAGAACCAAAAGATTCTACAAGTTCAGAGCTTTTCAAAAAGATAAAGTTTGTTAAATTTGGCCAAAGGGTTTAAAAGTTATGATGGTTTGAATAAATAGGGGCTTTTCTGCAAAATAGCCGTTTAAAACAAATCGGGATAAAATCCCAGAAAATGGCTGGCCACGCGGCGGGCTGGGATTGGTTGGACTCGGGCTGGGCTCGGCTCGGCTTCGGCTTAAGCCGCGGCTTGGCTCGGCTCGGCTCGGCTCTGGCTCGGCTGGATCCAATCTTGGCCGCTGGTTTCAGATCGAACGGCTGTGGATGCTAGGGTTTCTCACCCCGGCGGCTCGGTCACCGGCGATGGGCGGGGATGGCGGCGGCGCGGCACGGACGTGGGCGTCGACGATGTTTCCGTGGGTCTTGGGCTCGGGCAGGTAGACGACGGGGCGCAGGACGACACGACGAAGTCAGGGGAGACGGTGGCGACGTCTTGCGCCTCTCGGAACGGCGGCGGAGCACGGACGGAGGTAGGTGGCGCGCCGGCGCGTTCGGGTCGACGATGAAATCGTCGTTTTGGCTGCACCAAAAATTAGAGGAAAGGGTCAGGAGGTGCGCCAGGTAGAGGGGACGAGAGGAGGCAGGAGTTCGGGGCTGGGGATCACCGGGGTGGCCGGAATTGAAGAAAAACCACGGCGGCGGCCGCACAACTCCGGCGAGCCTTTTCTTTGGCTTGGCGGCGGGATTCGGAGGGGGGAAAAGAGGGGAAAGAGAGAGGAGACCGTGGGCTTTAAGGGGGAGGGATCGGGGAGATGGATCGTGGCTTTAATCGGTCGCAATCAAGGGGGGAATCGACGGGAAGAAACGGCCGTGGTGGAGCTTTGAAGACGATGACGTCATCGTGACGTCATCAAATTTTCTTTTTCTTTATTTTTCTGTTTTCTTTTATAATTTTACATTTAGGCCTCCAAATCAAGTCAAATAAAATTATAAAAATTTGTAAAATTCCCAATATTCAAAATAGACATTTAGGAAATGTTTTGGTCAAAACAAAATTACCAAAATACCCTTTTGGTCAAATTTGCCTTATATGGCTATTTGGGAAATTTCCAAATTAGGGTTTATAAATATCCCAAAATATTTAATTAAAAACCAGAGGAATAAGATGAGTAATATCATTCAAAATGATAACTCATTTTCATATTAAAATAATTTAAGATAAAACATTTTTATAAAATCAAGCTTGGAAGAGTATTTAAATTATTTCCACAAATGAAATAGGGTTTATAATATCCCCATATTATTCATTTTAAAACAATAAACCAAATGGAGGATATTATTTGAAAACTCATTTAAATATTTTATTTCCAAAACATTAAAGTTGAGATTTGAAGATAAAGGAATTTTAATTAAAAATATAACTTTGAAGATGTCAAAACAATCTTCTATAAAAGCTTTTCTTGATTTTTGGAGACTTTAATTTAAATATTAATAAAAGTTTTAAATTTTTGTGATTTTTACAACATTCCAAAATTTGGGATGTTACAAACCTACCACCCTTAAAAGGAATCTCGTCCCCGAGATTCGGAGAGGCTAGAAAGAAAGATGGGTTCGGAACTCAGGGTTTTAGACAACTGGGTGGGCTACCACCCTTAAAAGGAACTTTTGTAGGCAGTCTTGAACTCTTTCCTTCGGGCTAGGGTCTGTCGGTTTAGTCTTTAGGTCTCACTGGCGTCAACTATATCTTATACTCAAGAAGTGCTCCAGCTCTAATAGGTGGGTGTATCTTTAGATAACTTCGGATACCATTCTCTTAAATATGGATTGACATATTATGTCCTCACTCATGTGATGTCTTCGGCAATTTTCCTCTTCTCTAGGTTAACATCTTTCCGTGCAAGAAAAACGTCAATTCTAACGATACTCTCATGGTAGGTCAAGTCCTTCATTGCAGTATCTCTTCTTCATGAAAGCTGTGGTTTAACCTCACCATATATATTACGTGTTGGCAACACTTGCCTCACATAGGGTTACAATATACTATCCTCCTAAGGATCAGGCTTATCAACGTCGTCTCTCTTATAGGTATGTCACTCAGATTTACCATTCCTCATAGCAAAGCGAATGAAATGAGTAGTCGTCATGGTAGCTACTCCACATCGCACTCATATCATTACCTTGTACTTGGTTTGGAGAATCTCGTAAGCTAACACTTGGTCGATCTCACATGTCTAACAGAATGTTTCCAGTCTGTAAGACAACCTAAACTAAACTATCGATTCTTCAAACTATGGGGTTACGGAATTTACTACACGCGCTAGCTCACAAGCTATTGCTTCTTTGGTGATCCCTCTCCCTAGGGAAACATGCTTTCCATGTCGTCTTTGCTTGACCATATCAGTGTCTTGTCTTCATCCCTAAGATGATGAGCAGGCTTCACAACAATAGTTATTGCTTTGTCTAAGTTTTGGCATAAGATATTCGATACAAGTTTCACTCATCCTCACAAATTGTGGTTATTACATCGACATTACACCACTCTTTCATCACAGTGCTTATTTCCTCATACATAATCTAATGAAAATTAGTCGAGCAAGGCATTCACACGACGTCTCTTCCGACTTGGGCAATCATCGGTGAAGTGTCCTGTCTCTCTGCAGCGGTGGCAAAATACTGTCGTCATATCTCGGGGCTCTTCTGTGCATTCTCTTTCATAATGACCCATTTTCTTGCAATTAAAACATTTCACATAGTTTTTGCCTTCCACCGAACATTTATTCGCATAATGACCCTTGTCCTTGCACTTGTAACATGTCACCTGACTGATGTCCCTGTTAGTCTCATGGTTGTGGCACTGCTGGCCATTTCCATTGTTGTGACCATTTTGTACATTTCCTTTGACTCCTCCATTGCTTGCTTTGAATCCACCACTATGGTTTATACCGTGATGATGGCGGTCGTCATTAGTTCTGTGATGGTTCACAAGTCCCTTCTTGAGAGAATTTAACTTGCTCTCTTCTTCAGTCTTCCATTCGAGGCAGTCGCTAGAATAGTGTCCCATCTTCTTACACTTATAACACTGTATGTGACTCAGGTCCTTCTTCTTCTTCTTTGGCCTTTCTCTAGAGAACAGGTCTTTGTAATCTTCCTCATCATAATCCACCTCAACGGTTGGGAACCTTTTTGTTCGCTTAATGGGACAGTCTCGTGAGAAATGACCTTCCTCTTCACAAGAATAACAACACTTGGTGGTGACCTTAGATGAGTTAGGATGAGTACTAATTATAGCTTCACCTTCCATCTTGTCATGAATAACAAGTCCCTTCTCATACTGTTTTGGCTTGATCCCATCACCAACCTCCTTCTCTGGGCAATCCCATGAATAGTGACCCATTTTCCTACATGTGAAACATGTTATATGGCTAGTATCTCGCTTGAGTTCCTCCTTCCATTTTTGTACTACCACAGACCTCTTGAGAATTTGTTGCATTCCCGCTTTGACTTGTTGACTGACTTCTTGCACCATGGGATAGATTTGGCATTGAGCCGGAATGTGATTTGTCCCTTCACACAAAAAGCAGGTAACCTCGGTTATGGGATATCCTTCATCTAGATAGTTTGTATACAAATGGGGCAACTCATCGGGACACTCTTTGGATGAATGACCAATCTCCCCACAGATTTTGCAGGCTCTGGGTCCTGTCATAATATTCTCCTTGGACTCTTTGTGGCCATCTTCCATCTGTGGTAAGTTGTTGTTGTTTCTTGCCATATACTGAGCCATCATCTGCACTAATTGAGTCTGGTTATCTAACATTTGTTGCATTCCTGTGGGTAACTCGTTATTGGGGTTGTTGGCTTGACTTTCTTTCATCACTTGAGTCATCTGAGTCTGAGCTGCTACCAGCAACTGAACTGCATAGGGCACCTTGAGGTGGCTATCTTTTTCATCATGGTTGGTATGTGGGAGAGACATCTGGTTTGGTTTAGCAGTGATGAGTAGAGATAGAAAGATATTAAGAGAAATATTCCTACCCAAACAAGCAGATCAAGACAATTCATCTTACAAACAAAACATCTAGCAAGCAACAAGCGACAAACAATAGAGATAAAACAACCATTCCTATTTAATTTTCGAAAATATAGTTTGCATAACAAACAATACAATAAACATTTTTCAAAATAAACCCAATAGTACTGCCATACCACAATTTGGTAAGTCAATACAGTATTACGATAACGTTATTCGGGTAAAATGGGGGTCTAGTCTATCTCCTCCTTCAGTGCTTCAACATTCTCTTCCATTTCTTCGAGTTCGCCGAGGTACTTCTGGTGTTATGAATTCTAATTTGAAGTCTTCTATCATGGCACTTGATGGCTTCTCATAATTGTCACGTTGATCTTCAATGTCTTCGGAAACATTTCTGAGTTATGGTCATCTATAAATAAGATAAGATAACTTAGAAAGCATTTAGGTGAGAAAGTTACAAGAAGACATTAGGAAAGATTTGGACAAGAAGAAAATAACTTTTGTTCCTATGGTCATTCTTATTTCTAATCCAAACCTAAGGTTTTCGAGCCTACAGGCAACATTACGCTCTGATACCATCTGTAGCGCCCTTGCTTAGAAAAGCAATGACACATCGTGAAATATGCTATTCCCTGGATCGAGTATGGATAGCAATTCACAAATAGATGTAATACCATGCATCAATGTCAAATAATTATTACATCGCAAGATCCATAAATAAAATATTCTTTACAAATTGCATAGCCAAAGGCTAGCTTGATTGCAAAGTTTGGCAGCGGAAACATAAGTAGCACAGAGAGCTTCATCATCTTCATGTGCCACTGGCTTACATGTTGGTTGCAAGCTCGAAAGGTAGACGTCCTCACTCTTCATCGTAAAAACCTGCAACATTAACGTTGCAGCCCAGGGAATTTGGGTCATTACCTTGTGACAGGCTGGCAAGTGATACTTTGGTGGAATATAAAATGGCAAGTCTAAATCTATATGCATGTTTGGCTGGTGGAGTTAAAGGCTCTTGCATAAAGCCAATTTTGTCCTACTTTTCATAAACATCGTATTCTCAACTTTTCAATATGAGACACACCCATGGAACGCATCCAAGGTCTCATATACCCGAGTTCACCCATCAAATTTTATTATGAAATTGGAATGAGGAGATTTTCCATCGACATCCTTGTCCAGCTGCTCAGAATTGTCCGTAACCGGGGACACGGCTATGATCATAGTTTTACACTCTCGAGAGGTTGTGCACTTTCACCACGAGACTTCATCAACCCATTCTGACCTTGACCTTCTTGAAGTGAAAAGGAAAGGTGAAGATGAAGACGAGACCTTTGGGAAACAGTCCCCTGTTCGTCAGACAGACCCATACAAGACATTCATCCGCTGAGAACTGTCGGAATCAGGTTCCTAGAACTTACTTAGTCAAGGCAGAGCCATAATACCAAGTGGCTGCACTGGAAGCAATCTAAACTTGGAGTGACTTAAACCTCTTTGTTCCTGGGTGGCCGTTCACAAGTGCACGTACTCAGTTAAAACCATGGAAATGGCCCTGAGCAGCCACTCAACTTTGACCACCAATAGAGCAAAACCAATTGCCACCCAGGTAGTTCATTAACTTAGTAGAGTTTTTATCCTTTCGTACTACAATAAAACATTTCAGCATAGCAGTTCTAACTTCTACCAAGTGAATGGGTTCCTAGACCAATAGGAAAAGATGGTATACTAAACAGGTCTGCATAGCAATATAGTAGTACACCTATCATGCATACTACTAAAATAGTCTATCATGCAAATATAATAAAATAGTAGGTCTTTCATGAAAGGGTGTATGCACTTGCCTTTTGGAACTTGTCGTTGCTCACACACTCTTCTCAAAGTAACTCGTAGCACTCCGTTCAATCTATACAATGCAAACAATTGACAATAAGCAACAATACAACAATCAAATAAACAAACATAACAACAAACACAGATAGCAGCAAAGAATACTAGGTTGATTGTCCAAGTTTCAATACATGATTCCATATGCAAAAAGAATCAATGTATTAGGTTTGGGGTTTGCCATTTGGGTCAGGGGTTGGTCTGAAATCAAATTTGAATAATTCAAACTTGAATAGGTTGAAGGGTTGTTACAAAGGTTCTAAAGATTGGTCTTGATCAAAGTGATCACACAAGAAAGTTGGTCAAGAGTTTTAAAACATTTTGAAACTATGGTTTACAAAACATTGACATTTAGATGGCCTTTGGCACACTTTCAATGTGTATGTTTCAAAAGGTGGTAGCTAGGCCTAGTTTTGGTCTTCTCTGGACAGAGACAACTATTTGAGGAAGTTTTCTAAAAGAAAACAAATTAAAAGGATTTATAGAAATTAAACTATATCAGAAATACTCCAATTTGAGTCTCTGATTAAGAAATCTTTTTAAAACTATCAAAAATTTAATATAACAGTGGAATCATGTCATGCATGTTCCAAGGTTTCCAGAAATATTTTATTTGCAAAATTTGGACTTATAGATTTAAAACTATGCCAAATTTACTCAAATGACTCATTTGTAATTTGAATAAATTTGGATTTGTCAAAACTGAAAACTAGCAGAACCAAAAGATTCTACAAGTTCAGAGCTTTTCAAAAAGATAAAGTTTGTTAAATTTGGCCAAAGGGTTTAAAAGTTATGATGGTTTGAATAAATAGGGGCTTTTCTGCAAAATAGCCGTTTAAAACAAATCGGGATAAAATCCCAGAAAATGGCTGGCCACGCGGCGGGCTGGGATTGGTTGGACTCGGGCTGGGCTCGGCTCGGCTTCGGCTTAAGCCGCGGCTTGGCTCGGCTCGGCTCGGCTCTGGCTCGGCTGGATCCAATCTTGGCCGCTGGTTTCAGATCGAACGGCTGTGGATGCTAGGGTTTCTCACCCCGGCGGCTCGGTCACCGGCGGTGGGCGGGGATGGCGGCGGCGCGGCACGGACGTGGGCGTCGACGATGTTTCCGTGGGTCTTGGGCTCGGGCAGGTAGACGACGGGGCGCAGGACGACACGACGAAGTCAGGGGAGACGGTGGCGACGTCTTGCGCCTCTCGGAACGGCGGCGGAGCACGGACGGAGGTAGGTGGCGCGCCGGCGCGTTCGGGTCGACGATGAAATCGTCGTTTTGGCTGCACCAAAAATTAGAGGAAAGGGTCAGGAGGTGCGCCAGGTAGAGGGGACGAGAGGAGGCAGGAGTTCGGGGCTGGGGATCACCGGGGTGGCCGGAATTGAAGAAAAACCACGGCGGCGGCCGCACAACTCCGGCGAGCCTTTTCTTTGGCTTGGCGGCGGGATTCGGAGGGGGGAAAAGAGGGGAAAGAGAGAGGAGACCGTGGGCTTTAAGGGGGAGGGATCGGGGAGATGGATCGTGGCTTTAATCGGTCGCAATCAAGGGGGGAATCGACGGGAAGAAACGGCCGTGGTGGAGCTTTGAAGACGATGACGTCATCGTGACGTCATCAAATTTTCTTTTTCTTTATTTTTCTGTTTTCTTTTATAATTTTACATTTAGGCCTCCAAATCAAGTCAAATAAAATTATAAAAATTTGTAAAATTCCCAATATTCAAAATAGACATTTAGGAAATGTTTTTGGTCAAAACAAAATTACCAAAATACCCTTTTGGTCAAATTTGCCTTATATGGCTATTTGGGAAATTTCCAAATTAGGGTTTATAAATATCCCAAAATATTTAATTAAAAACCAGAGGAATAAGATGAGTAATATCATTCAAAATGATAACTCATTTTCATATTAAAATAATTTAAGATAAAAGATTTTTATAAAACAAAGCTTGGAAGAGTATTTAAATTATTTTCACAAATGAAATAGGGTTTATAATATCCCCATATTATTCATTTTAAAACAATAAACCAAATGGAGGATATTATTTGAAAACTCATTTAAATATTTTATTTCCAAAACATTAAAGTTGAGATTTGAAGATAAAGGAATTTTAATTAAAAATATAACTTTGAAGATGTCAAAACAATCTTCTATAAAAGCTTTTCTTGATTTTTGGAGACTTTAATTTAAATATTAATAAAAGTTTTAAATTTTTGTGATTTTTACAACATTCCAAAATTTGGGATGTTACAGTTCATGAAGGTGCGCACCAACCACTGGACTTTCAAGTAGATGGTCTGTTGCTCCTACCATTCCATGTACCCTTCATAGTCTGCACTAACATCTGGGCATTCCTCTAAGGGTTCATCTATCACGTAGAGCTCATGATTTTCATAAAGGGTTTCTCTCAGACGCATGAACCAAGTAGCAAAGTTTGCCCCATCCACACGCAGCTCCTCAGAAAGAAACATCTTTCCGTAGTCACCCATGATCTACAAGGATTTTGCAAAGACATTTTCTTAGGACATTTGTTTATGATAATTTTAGTTCATCTTAATCAAATTACTACATGAACTCCCACTAAACTTAACATCTCTCTGGTTGTTTAGTGACACATAATCCAAATCCACTACACCACAACCGATCATCACGTGAGATGATGTAGCTTCAATGGTGAACAACTCAGTGTTGATCATATCATTCATATGACTCGTGTTTAACCTTTCGGTTCCGTGTTCCCGAGGTCATGTCTGTACATGCTAGGCTCGTCAAGACAACCATAGTATTTTCGCATCTGTAAAATGGCTTACACCCGTTGTATGTGGACGTAGAATCTATTACACCCGATCATCACGTGATGCTTCGAAACGAATAACTTTCGCAACGGTGCATACTAGGGGAGAACACTTAATTATCTTGATATTATCGTGAGAGATCACCTTATCATGCTACCGTCGCGATCACATCTAAGCATAACAATAAGGTGCATAAAAGGATTAACATCACATGCAATTCAAAAATTGTGATATGATATGGCCTTTCTTCCTGTGCCTTTGATCTCCATCTCCAAAGCACCGGCATGATCTCCATCATTATGGCGCCATCACCATGGTTGTCCACCAACTATTGCAACTACAACTAATGCTACTCTTAGCAATAAAGTAAAGCAATTACATGGTGATTCAATGACACGCAGGTCACATAAAATAATAGACAACCATATGGCTCCTGCCAGTTGCCGTACTCGTCGACATGCAAGTCGCGAAATATTACAAACATGATCATTGCATACATTATCACAAATCACATATTGGCCATACCACATCACAAGACCCCCTGCAGAAACAAGTTAGACGACCTCTACTTTGTTTATGCAATTTTTACGTGGCTTGGGTCAATGAGATAGAACGATTCTAATCTACGCAAAACCACAACGGTGATATAATAGTTTCTTATTTACTCATCCTTTTGAAAGGCCTTCCATTGAAAATTGCACCCTCACTAAAGCAAGAGAAACAGACACCCGCCAGCCACTTATGCAAAACAAGTTGCATGTCAGTCGTGGAACCGGTCTCTCGTGCGTGGACGAGTAAGGTTGGTCCGGGCCGCTTCAATCTCACAATACCGCAAAGATGCAAAGTGCACGCTAGAAGGTAGCAACATAAAATATCAACGCCCACAACTCCTTGTGTTCTAATCGCAGCAACATCTACGAATAGATCTAGGCTCTGATACCACTGAAGGGGTCGCAGCATGGAAAACAAAAAAATTTCCTACGCAACAAACGGAATAAACCCCAAGGATCTAGATCTACGAGATGAAGATAGCGAAGGTGAGATCCAATCTCTTACCCTTGAAGATCAACAAACGCGTTTTGTCGGTGCAGGGGTTGGCTAGTCGATCCCCGCAACTAGACTCGTCTAGTCGCGAGGAGATGTATTATCCTCGAGATCCAATCCGATGAAGTGCTGCAACGGGCAGCACCTCCGCGGTATCCACACGTACGGCTCGATGAAGACGTCCACTCCTTGATCCCGCAAGCGAGGTGGACGTGGCCTTGATGATCTCAGCAACACGACGGTGTGGTGGTGATGATGACAATCTCCACGAGTAGGGCTTCGCCAAGCCAAGCACGAGGAGATGACGCAGCCCCTAGGGCTAGAGGGTGCGGCATCTCAAGGAGGAGGTGGTGGTGGCGCAGCCCCCTAGGAGAGGGGTGCGGCTAGGGTTAGGTGGAGAGGGGGCCGGCGGCTAGGGTTAGGGATTAGGGGTGCGGCTAGGGCAACTTGGGGGGCAGCCCAATGGTGTGCCGCACCCCCCTCCCCTCACCCCTTTATATAGGTGGAGGGGGAGCCCTAGGGCCGGCCGGCCAAGGGGTGGCTTGGCCCCCAAGCCGAGTCCCCCTAGGACTCATCCTAGGGTTCGGCTCCCCCCTTTTCTTGGCCGCATTGGCCCATGTGGGCCTTAGATGGTGCGGCTGGCCCAAGTGGCCAGCTGCACCCCTTTGGTCCATGTGGGCCCCATACAATATGTGGTCCCACTTCTAGACCCCTCTAGAACATTCCGGAACCTTCTGGTACCCTATACAAATTTCCCGGAACTTTTCCGATACCTCCGGAAACCACTTTCCTTATATGAATCTTATTCTCCGGACTCCTCCGGAACTCCTCATGACGTCCGGGATCCCATCCGAGACTCCGAATCACCATTCGTTCATTTCATCATTTAATTCATCGCAAAACATAATTTCATCGGAGCGTTAAGTGTGTGACCCTACGGGTTCGGGAATGCATAGACATGATCATATCAATAATTAATAGCGGGACCGGGATGCCCATATTAATTCCTATGCACTCAACGAAGATCATTATCGATTGAACCACGATGCCGAAGATTCAATTAATCTCATATACGATTCCCTTTGTCTCACGGTATTTTACTTGCCCGAGATTTAATCGTTGACATCCCCATGTCCAGTTTAATCTCGTTACCGTCAAGTTCTCTTTACTCGTCCATAATATAGGATCCCGGTGATTACAACCTAATCACATGTCTGCATACCTTTGATGCTATATTACCGAGAAGGCCTTAAGATATCTTCTCCGTCACATGGAGGGACAAATCCCACTCTTGATTCATATCACCCAACAACCCACCATCGGAGATACCTGAAAGCCACCTTTATAATCACCCAGTTACGAAGTGACGTTTGATGTCCACAAAGTATTCCTCCAATGAACGGGAGTGATATAATCTCATGGTCTAAGGAAACTATATTTGGCATATTAAAAGTGTTGACAACAAAACTTTTGTGACACGATTAATTGCAACTCTTTATTATTTGGGTCATGTCCATCAAGTCATTCGCCCAATGACGTGACTCCATTATCAAGTGACTATAACAAGTCCATAGTTAGGAAACTCTAATTATCTCTTGATTAACGAACTAGTCCTGTAGAGGCTCACTAGGGACTCCTGGTGTTTATATTCCACACATGTATTATGTTTCCATTTAATACAATTATAGCATGGATAATAAACTATTATCATAAACATGAATATGCTTAATAAACCATTTTATTATTGTCTCTAGGGCATATTCCCAACATCATTTATATCACACAACTACACAAGTATGGCTGAACAACCACCCCACCAAGATCTTCCACCACCCAACCAAGGTCCTCCAAGGCAGGTGTGGGAGTTCTTTGAAGAAGTAGTGGTCGTTCAAGATGGTGTCGAGGTGGTCAAAGTGAAGTGCAAATGGCTTGGATGCACGAGTCATCTGACCATTGGCCATGGGGGAATCGGCCACTTGTATAGGCACCACGAACGTCACGTCAGGCTACTTTCTCTAAGCCAAGACCAAGCAGAAGACGGTAGAGGAAGTGATGTCGACGACTTCTAATTTAGCATTTTAGAATAAAGTTGTACTCTTTTTCCTTCTTAGAGTAAGAAGGTTTTTTAATGAGGCAGCTATCAATAAAGCTATTTTATCTTTCCTTAGAGTAAGAAAATGTAAGAAATATGTTGGGGATATGCCGAACAGATACCAAGATCGAAGTGACTAAAGCCATCGTACCAGGGTGGCCCATAGTGGTGGTAAGCCGAAATCCGGCTTACTGGGCGGCCCAGTACGATGAAGCGCAGGAAGCCCATCCGGCTAAGGGAAGGTTCCAGAAGGCGGCCTACATTGTAGTTGACTTAGCTCTCAAGGCAAGGCCCAAGCCGTATTAGAGTAGAACTTGTAACTTAGTCGGTTAGGTTGCTTCCTACAAGCCCTAGGTCCGGACTCCTTGATAAGCCGGCCTAAGGGACGCCTCAGGGCACGCTCTAACTTTCATTGTAATCGGCGCATATTGCCTTATAGTGAATTATAGCAGCACGTAGGGTTTCGCCACCATTGCGAGATCCGAAGCTGGGTAAACTCGTGCTCATCCCGTCACCGGAATCACCTACATCTCCTACACCCACCTCTCTACCTAGCCGGATGGCACCCCTGTCCCGGCCAGATTCGACAATACGACGATAGTTGGCAAGAGATGTCTGGGGTTACGTTCCGGGCGGGGTCTACTGGCGGAATCGGCGACACCATCGCAGTCGGCTCGGTCAGGTACTTCGACGAGACAGGAGCTAGCCACGTCCTCAACGACGGCTTCTGGACGCCGACAAAGGAGGATCCCGCCGGCTGGTCCACGGTATCCATCGGCGGCATCAACATCTTCGGCTTCACCGCCAAGGCTTTGGACGATCTCGGCTTCACCTCAAGCATGCCCACCACCCACCCCAGCAACTTCGAAGAAGGTTCAGATCTGGACTCTGATGAGATTGCCGATCTAGATCTAGCTTTCGACGCTGATGATGAAGACTCTGAAGACAACGCAAGCTCCACTATGACGGCGCCGGACTTCCACTTCGTTGGCATCCTAGGATAATACGGCTCTAACGAGTGGATGACTGATCCTGAGTCTATCCTTCTTGCTTTGCAGGCTGGGGCTGATTCAGAAGCCGGATCAGGGGACACTGCTCCTATGGAGTAGGACCTTAAATCTGAAGGAGAATCAGATGATTTTAGTCAGAAAGTTGCGTCTTGCTTGGGACGCCCAGTCGAGGTCTTAATGGGTGATGTCGTCTCTGATCCAAAAGGAGACCCCGCCGCCTCGAAACACGTCGATGGCGAAGAAAAAACGCCGGAAGCCGGAAATAAAAAGGTAGATTTTATGCCGTCGCTCGTTCCAAAGAAGGAAGCTAGTAATTTACCGGCTGATGACAACGACATTAATGCTACAATCGGAGCAGCGATAGAGAAGGATAAGAAAGGATGGCAAAGCTGCAGGAACTGCTAACTCCACTTCCTCCTGACGCATCGCTGGACGACATAGAGAAGCGTCGCGCCCTGCTGGAAGAACAGGCAGCTAAAGTTGCGGGGTACAAACTCGATCTCACCAATAAGGAAACGGAGTTCATCCGGAAGCAAAGAGAAAAGGGGGTCGGTGATGTTTTCCGTCCGGCTCGCGATAAGAATCTGCACAAGAAGCTGGATTTTCGCACCAAGTGGCAAGCCGACTATGTGAACTCAGTCTGGAGAAAGTACCACCAGCGACGTGATCCGGTGACCAATCTGTGTTACTTTAACTCCCCAGCCAAAAACATGGAGGCGGCCCAGGAGGTCATGTTCGACAAATCATTAGACCGTGACGCCCGTCTCAAGTACTCGGCTTACTTACTAGAGGTAGCACAGCAGCAAAATGACTCGCAGGTTAAGTCGGGAAGGCTATTTGACGACTCTCGTCTTTGCAACTCAACGGCGAAGAAGCCAATGGATACTGCACCACCAGACCCAGACGATGATCCAGCCGGCTCAAGCAGCCACAACAAAGGCGACGATAAGAACCCGAAGGGCAAGCAACCACCTAGGGGTGCGGAGTCTCGGACAGGTTCGTCTCGTCATCGTGAAGCCGACAACAACCATGGAGGACATCGGAGCCGGGAGCAAAAGGAGGACCCTCGCAAGGAGAAGGCGGCGCCACCTCATCAAGAGCGATGACGAGAAGGGGAAAACCCACGTCGAAGGGAGGGTAACAAAGATAATATGCCACCTCCACCGCCGCCTCCACCGCGCAAAGAGGGAGATAACCCCTCCAAATATATACCCCTTCCACGACGGCAAAGGTCTCCAAGCCCACCGCGTAACGCGAGTCGGGTGAGCCAAAGCCGTCACAGGGATGACCCAAGGCAAGGAAAATCAGTTGATGATAAGCCGCCTTCAGTTAATGATGTTAATAATTTTTATTTAGCTAGCAAGCCGCCTCATTAAAACCTTCCAGTCCTCTTAGGTACCCTGGTAAGGAAAAAGAGTGCGTCTGAAACTTTCCGCTCTTCTACTTAATTGTTCATATTATAGACCAAGTTCAAATTACAAAAATAAAAATAAAAAAATACAAAGAGTATAAGAAAATTATTCTTCATCGCCGTCGTCGCCGATATCAAGATACTCCAGTGCAGCCAACAACTCTGGGCCCTCCGGCATGTGTTGGGTTCTACGCTTCGCCCGATCACAATCTTTTACCGTCTTTAAACTCTTCACCATTGATGGGTGGAGACTTGCTCTTCTTGGCTCGAGTACTCTTCCACTTAGACTAAAAGTTCCCTCCGATGATGTTGTTGATACGGGGACAGTTAACACATCCCGTGGTAGTATGGAAAGCACCAGATATGTACTTTTATGATCATGCCACGACTGCAATATGTTGAACTCGACTTCTTCGTCGTGGGGAACCAGCTGGTCATTGAGGTAAACACCTAACTCGCTACGTCGAGGAGCACTGGAGCTGCTCGCACTTGAGTCGGCACCGAAGATGCTGCCAAAGAGTTTCAAGATTGTTTTCTTCTTTCCGGGTTGTGTATTTGGTGGAGGACGGGGCAGACGAACTGTCTATGCAAACTTAGTCTCATACTTGATGTACAGTCAGTGAGTTTGCTCTTAACAATATATTGATATTCAGCATAGTCTACTTCTAAGGCGGCTGTTAAGTAAGATAGAGCATGGCCGAACCCTTCAAGTTTAGCCCTTGGGTCCAAAATAAATGCAAATGCATACAAATCAGGAATTTCTTTCCAATATTTTAAAAACTTTTGTTTCATTTTTTTAACAGCTTCTTTTAAAATTTCATCATGTTCATACTCTTATAAGTGATTAGCAATCAATACAATCTGATGCACTAGTAGAGGAGATGTGGGATAATAAACCCCTGATAAAATGTTAGTTGCATCGTAAAGAACTTCTAGAAACCGCATTACCATTTGTGCCATAACCCAGTCATCAGGGGTAATAAAGATTGCTTCGTTGGAATTTGAATTAACAAACGTGGTAAACTGTTGTTTATCACAGATCAAATCTCTAATCATTATATATGTAGAGTTCCATCTAATATCTATGTCTACATTATAGACATGGGAGGCCGCAGCAGCTGCAGTACACCACCTCTTATAGTCGGCTAGCCATGGATTAGAAGCATTTAAAAAAGTTATGCCACTTCTTATTTTCTCAATGGGTAATTTCATTAGCTTTAAAGCACCTTTAGCAATAAGATTAATAATATGGCATGCACACCATTGATGGAAAAGGTATGGTGCAGAATAAGAAGAAAGTCTGGTAATGAGATCAGTCATTGCCTTGGCATTGTTTGAAGCATTATCTAAAGTTATTGGAAACACCTTATTCTCGAGAGCAAATTCATCCACGTCTTGCATAATTTTTTCAGCAATGGCTCTACCAGTATGGCCAATATCAATTAATTTAAATCCAGTGACACTTTTTTTAGTTCCCAAGTACCACTGTCCACATAATGAGCAACAACACTAAGATAATCTTGCTTAGCTCTACCGCTCCTGATATCAGATGTTAATGAAAATGAAAATACACACTTTGCAAAGCCATCTTTTAGTTCTTTTTGCATTTTTATGGATAGTTTTTTCATATCCCTAGATGTAGTTTGCCTAGAAATTGGTTGATATTGTGGATTATGACAAGTTTTAATCCAATCGACAATAGCGGGATAAGCCCCAAAACCAAGTGGTAAATCATGTGCAGCAATCATATTACATAGTCCTTGGCGAGATAAATCAGCATCGTAGTTGAAGTTACTTACCTGGCCGTTGGGGGAGAAACCAAGTTGGCCCTGTCTTCTCATCATCTCCTGGTCCCTCTTCAACTTGTGTCCCTTTAAGTGCCGCTCCAAGTGACCGGTTCTGCTGGAGGAGGCGCCGCTGAGGATCTTGTTGCAATCAGGCCACTTGCACACCGCTTCCTGTAACTTCTTGCCATCTTCATGTACTACTTCACGGTACTCGAAATGGCCCTCCACCCACACCCACGAGGTTCGCCGCCTCTTTGTGCCGGTAGAGGAAGAGGAAGTGGCACCAGCACTACTAGAATGAACATTGGATGAATTGGTTTCTTGGCTAGGTTGGAATTGGGGTTGAGTACCACGGCCAATCCCTAGGTGAGATGCCTAGAGTTTCATATGAGGGAGGAAGATGGCGCGCTGGTAGTATCGGACGGCTGACAAGCAAGGATTTACCCAGGTTCGGCCCCTCATTGTGAGGTAAAGACCTACATCCTGCCTGTCTGATCTGTATTGTTGTATCATGGTGTTACAATGGTGGCCGTAATGGCTATGGTGGAGATTGGCACTAGTAGGAAAAGGCTTATAGCCGCCGGGCTACCGCTGGCGAACAAATAAACGCATGCGCCAGCGGTAAATACCACTGGTGAGCAATATATCCTGTTCGCCAACGGTATGACACCTACCGCTGGCGAACAAGATATTGTGTTCGCCAACGGTACCTACGTGCCCAAGCGACAGAAACTACCACTGATGAGCAATATATCATGTTCGCCAGCGATACGACACCTACCATTGGCGAACAAAGTACTGTGTTCGCCAGCGGTAGCTATGGACCAACTAGTAGAAATAAACCTATACGGCTGTGGAGCTATCACTGGCGAACAATTTCTTGTGCGCCAGCGATACTGCAGGTACCCGCTGACGCACAGCGAAACACGTCCGCCAGCGTTAGGGTGTGGCTTTTTTACAACCGCGCGCATGAGCCCTTATCCTCTTGAGCACCAAAATCCCCAAAACAAGATCGAGCCGCACCGCCGCCACATCCTCACTCCCCCTCTCAGTACTTCACTGCTCTCCCTGATCCCCATCCTCACGCTCCCTCTCACTACTTCACTTGCTCGTCGCGATTCGTCCTGAAGCTAGGAAGCTGTTGCGGCTCGACATCTCGGTGCCCACCGTCCCTATGAGCCGCGCCGAGTTGCAGAGATCCTTGCTTCGCGAGATCTCATCCCGCTGCGGCGTCATCAGGGCCGCCTGCTGCGGAGCGGCGGAATCGGCGTGGACGGCGGAGTCCACGGCGGAGCCGCGGAGTCGGCCGCTTCGCGAGGGCGGCTGCTGCAGGCAGAGAAGAGAGGAGCTGGCGAGGCCACCGCCACCGCCACCACCTCCCCGCCGGCCAAGTGCATCAGCGGCGCCCGCGGCTCACCCTGACCCCCAATCCCTGGCGCAAAGGGAGGAGGAAGGAGGGACCAGCCCCCACAGTGCGATGCGGAAGGGTCCGTCGCGGTCGGGGTCGGTGCGGCACCAACAGTTCCGCCCGCGCCAAGGCCCGTGTCGACGACCTCCAGGCCTTGTTCTCCGGCCTCCAGTACGCCCGCAAGGAGGCCCGCTCCACCGACGCCGTCCTCCTCGAGGCGCAGTGCCACCAGATGCTCCGCAAGTGGCGCGCCGAGCTCAGCGTCTCGTCGCCCGCCTCCTCCCTCCAGGTTCCCAGTTTCCCGCTCCTTCATCCGACCCCGGTTCTGCCCCGTGCTGTGTTTTTTTGCTCATGTCAGATTCGGTTGCTCGTGGTTGACGGCAGGAGAACAACCGGGAGCCGTCGGATCCGCCGTCCGAGACGCCGCGGCAGCTACAGCCGGCCAAGGCCGAGGATGAGGAGGACGATGCCACCAGCAGGCTCGTCGAGCAGCAGCAACCCCCGCAGTGAACTCTGGTGGCGACAGCAGTGACGTCTTGTTCACCGAGGCTTGAGAATGAGGCGCCCATGAGCTGGCCGACCGCTTTCAAAATGAGCCGTCTGAGCCATCGTATTTTTTAAAACCTGAAAACAAAGCGCTGGCGAACACAATCTTGTTCGCCAGTGGTAAGATGCTTTAGTGCTGGCACACAAGGATGCGGTTCGCCAGCGGTAAGCTGCGTTACCACTGGCGATTGTAGCGCAGGCGAACACGCAGTTCGTCAACGGTAGGCTATTTAGGTGCACCAGTGATAGGCATTTTCCTACTAGTGTCATAGTGTGGATCTCGTGATGGCCGCCGGTGGCGGGTGTTGTCTAGCCTGTCTATTTGGGTTCCCCTACCTGGTTTTATATATGCAGCTAGGTAGGGTTTACATGTCTTGTGGACCAAGAAATTGTCCGCAGCTTCTTGGGCTTTGTTGGGCCGCCAGGTTGGCCTTCGGCTGGGCCGCATCGGGTACGCCAATGGTGGGGTGTCCGGAGGGTATGCCCACGTCATGTAGTCTTTGACATGAATACCTAATTCATCGGCTACAAAGTTGATCATCGACTCGGGGATAAACCCCTCGGGGTTTGGGTTGAAAGGAGGGGGGAGGCTCCGTGGATGAGAAGTGTGGGTTGAGTGTGCAGAATGTAGGGGGTGAGAGGCACTTTTTATAGAAAAAATAGAGCCGTTAGAAGATCAAAATTTGAAAAATTCGTATAAAATAGGCCAACAATGTCTTTACTTGGTTGGCGTGCCCTTCTCGGGCCGTGCCTACTGTGCCGAGCACAACCCGACAGGCGTCGCGTGCCTTACATGGGCCGACGTGCCGGAACCGTGCTGTGCCGACCAGCCCGACAGCGGCCCGACAAACGGCCTCGTGCCCGCTCCCCGACCGTTGCCCGACACTCCTTGCTACTGAGTCCCGACACTCCTCGACCGTTGCCCGACGCTCCTTCCTACGTGTGCCCTTAGCGGGCCATTGTGCCGTCGTGGTCCGTGCCGTACCGCGGGACGACATGTTTGGACTGTGCCATGCCGGCCCACGGGCCGCGAATCCGAGCTGGGCACGGGCACTATCGGGCCCGTGCCGCAGCACGACCCGCTTAGTACCGTGCCGGGCCGTGTCGTTTAACCCTTGCCTCGGGCCTCCGTACTCGGGCCGGCCCGTTTGGCCCGGTCGAGATGGCCAACTATACTTCCGGCCTTCCGGGTAGGAGGAAACAACACTTGTTTGGGGAATTGTTGCACCAAACCACAACCACAGTTCATTTTTGCACAAAACACCACTATTTAGGGTAAAAATGGCACAAAACAGTAACTGAGTTAATAGCCCATTAATCAAGTTGAGCCCACAATAATGGTGTCCACCTAGGCGAGGGGAACTAGTCTGTTCGGACGGAGATGCGCCCTTGACCTGGAGGTGGCCATTATGAGACCATGACCATCCCATCCGGCAAACTAGAGACAAACGGCGGCGACGCACTTGTGAAGGGTGTTGGAGATATACCCTAGAGGCAAATAAATAAAGGAGTTTATTGTAATGTCTCATTAAAATTTATAATTAGTTTTATATCATGCTAGAACTATATTAAGAGGAAAAATTAATACATGTGTGGTATATAAACAACCAGGTCCCTAACATGTATATGGATACGCTAGTTCATTGGTCAACCGATGATTGAGGTTTCCCAATCATGGGCATTTATGCCAATTGACAATAGAGTCATTTCATTGGGTTAATGAAAGTGATGGACGTTACCCAATAGCAATTATCACAACGCGATCAAGTCACGAAGTTCATCGTTGTGATGATTAGGAAATGTGGTACTTATTCCTTAGACCGTGAGATAATAATCCTATCACTATCACCGGAGGATGCCTTGACTGTATCAACCGTCACACCGTAACAGGGTGATCATAAAGGTGCAGCTCAGGTATGCAAATGTGGTGTGTTGAGAAGTATGTATCAAGAAGCGGGATTTGCACCTCCGCGTGACAAAGAGATACTCTGGGCCCACTCGGCGAGTCTTCATCCAAATAAGCTGCGCAGCGTATGACTAGGTCATGGGGATGAAAGATCACGGGAACGAGTTGAATGAGACTTGACCGGTAATGAGATAGAACTAAGCATGGAGATGCTATATGATCAGATCTCGGGCAAGTCAGTATCGCAATAGCAAAGGGAATGATAATCTACGCATATGGTTCAACGACAAAGTTATTTCGTGGAATGTACAGGGGTCATTACGGGCATCCCAGTCCCGCTGATGATCATTGATCAGAGAGGAGTCTCGATCATGTATGGAGTATTCCTGAACCGTAGGGTAACACACTTAAGGGTTCGACGACGCTAGGAGATCGTTCTGGTAGTGTTGGAATTACCAAAGATAGGATAGGAGAGAACCGGAAGAGTTCCGGAGAAAACCGAAGGAGTATCGGAGTGATCCGGAAGGAGTTTTGGCGTCACGGGAATTTATATATGATATGAATATATTAATTGGAGAATTATATATTCATATATTGGTGGAAATAAATTTGATAATGTATAAATAAATAATTGGAGAATTAAATATTTATATATTATAATAAATAAATTAAATAATAGATAAACATATTAATTAGATAATTATATATTTATTTATTGATTTAATAAAGTTATTTATTAATTAAAAATGTTTAATTTCGAATTTTGGGGCAGCCCACCTTAATGGGCCACTTCCGGGTGGAAGGGGCCCATTAGAGGGCCGGCCACCCCAAGGGAGCAAGGAGGGGCGGGTGGGCCAAGTGGCCAATGGGGCCCATGGCCACCACGCACCGTGGTGGCCGGCCGGCCACCACCTCCTCCCCCTTTTTCCTTTAGTCCCAGATGGGGGAGCTAAGGAGGAGGGGTGCCCCCTTCCACCTATATATAGAGGTGCCACGTGGAGGAAATTAATTAAGGAAAAATCCCAATTAATTCCAGAAAATCCCAGACACCTCCACGACACCTCCTACCACCTCTCCACCTCTCTCGTACCCCGTGGCTCCAAGAAGAGCCATGCACGAGAGGGAAATCTTCCCCGCAGCACGCCGTCGCGTTGCCGGAATTCCGCCAGATGATCTACTTCCACAACCTCGGTGGGATCGGAGGGACCAGGAGTCGTTATCATACACCGTATGTGTGTGAGTACTCGGAGGTGACATTGCGGCACCAGTCGTCGCACCAGGATCGTCACGACCTTTAGGTCGGCTTCGGTTCGACTGCATCATCCACGTTCCTCTCGAACGTTAAACGCTTTCGGTCTACAAGAGGTATGTCACCGAAATTGTCCCGTTACCGCATTACTAATAGATAGATCCTGGCAAGTTTTGGTGTTGCGTTAGATAGAAATTTTTAGTTTTCCGTCTACGAACTCCTTCAGTAGTATCAGAGCCGATCAATGCGTAGTATTGCTGGTACGGTTAGAACACATGTTGAATGTGGGCGTCGATACTATATTTGTTACCCTCTCACGTGCAGTTGTTCATACTGTTGGATTGTTTGATGAAGCGGCCCGGACCGACCTTACGCGTACTCTTACGCGAGACTGGTTCCACAATTAACAGATGGTTTGCACCATATATGCGGCTGGCGGGTGTTTGTTTCTCTAGCAATGGCGGTATGGCATTTTCAATGGAGGGCCCCGAAAGGGGTGTGATAGAGACAAATATCTTATCGGCGTTGTGGTTGAAGTTCGTAGGTTGAAGTGCGGTTCTCTTACGTAAGCTCATACAACCACGTAAAACTTGCAAATACATAAAGTAGAGGCGTCTAACTTTATTTTGCAGGGGGCAAGTGATATGATATGGTACGGTAAGTATTATGCGAAATATTTAGCCATCATGGTGGAGGCCCCGTAGACCCGGCGCCGGAGCAAGATGAAGATCATGCCGGTGCGCCCCGATGGAGATCAAGGCGCGACACCATATCATATCGCATTACATTTGATGTTAATTGTGTGCTTTATATTGCTTGTATTAGATATACGACGGTAGTAATATAAGTTAAATCTCTCATTTTAATACCATTAAAAAGTGTTTTCCCTTTGTATGCACCACCAAGAAAGTTCGCCATTGTGGAGGCAGACCGTGACGATCGGGTGTCAAACACATTTGCGTTCGCATACGGTGGGTGTAAGCCATGTATGCACAGCAATATACAAAGGTTAAATTGGCGAGCCTAGCATGTACAGACATGGCCTCGGAGCACAAGGGATCGAAAGATCAAGCATGAGTCGCATGAATGTTGCGAGACATTGTAATGTCCACCTTTACAGTCATACAGCCGGCCGTGATGATCGGGGGTTGTATGGTGAATAAGGATCGTGTAATCATTAAGACTATTTTGAGAGATGGTTGTCTTAGTGGAGTTATATTATAATACGATTATAATTGAACTCACATTATAAACTTTATTTTAAAATCGTCTTTGCAAAAATCCTTGTAGACAATGGCCTTCGACTTTAGCCCTTTCATTTTTGGTGAAAATCTCCGCATCGATGGGTCCAACTTCACTGGATGGTACCAGCTTCTAGTAGATACCCTTGAAAAGAATTTTTTGCTTTACATGATAGAAGAACCACTAAGAGATCAACCTGATGATTCTGAGGGTGAGGATGCCTATGAGGATTGGCGTGACGTCCGTGACACCTACATGTGTGTTGAGTGGCTGATGCGTTCCAGCATGACTTATGACTTAAGGGTGCAATTCAGCAACACCCGTGCCGACGAGATTGTAAGAAGACTTAAAATAATCTTCGGGGCACAAGTCAGAGTCGCTAGGTTCGAATGTCTGGAATAATTTCTTTCAACCATGATGGAAGAAAAGACATGTCTGGATCAGCACTTGGTGAGGATGCATGAGATTCATCGACGCCTCACGCATGTTTGGGACTACTGGTTGGCTGATGAGACAACAAAGGATGTGATATTGCGCTCGCTTCCACTCAGCTATAAGAGTTATGTCAGAGATTTTGTGATGAAAGGAGAAGAGTTCACCTTCGTTGCATTCCTAACTCAGCTGAGGACTGCCAAAGTAGAACCAATAGAAGCAGAAATCATCAACCCTAAAGGTATATATGATATACAATTTATAAATGTTTTTCATTCGCACTTGTTGCAGTATTGTGAACTATTTGATACTTACTCTTGTTTTATGAAAACATAACCGACTGTGCATGTGGCTTGGAATGGACAAGGCGCCAATGGATGATTGGGAGCTATCAAGGAGTTGATGCTGGAGACGCCCTTTTCTATACATTTATTGTTTTTATAGGATTTGAGTAAATTTTGTAATCGATTAGAGTGTGGACTATATTGGTGTGTTTTGCATTTCGCAAGACAGTTATTCATGTAAAGACAAGGAGTTGTTATATATTATGAATAAATATCTTTTGTGGTCACATTTCGATTATGAGTATGTTATTCTTATCTTGACGATAAATAAATTAGAACATTTATAAATCATGCTAACATATCCAATGTTTAATAATGACTTCATTATAAAATGACACTATTCTTGGTCATGATATAAATGTGTAAAACATTTTGATGATTGACACATGCCCCAGTAGGCGATATGACCAAGGCGCCACACCTGTTTGTGTGTCGTGAATTGTTGGAAAAATCGTGAGAGATCGATTGACGTTTCAACAAATAGTGGAAATCATTATTTAACAAATTCCATCATAATTATGAGTAAACAAATATTTTTACTTAAATTATGAGTTGGAAATATTTTGATGGGGATCAATGAAAGTTGGATATTAAATGTTAACAAGAAAATTGAGTCTCTACGATTGGATCAATGTGACAAGATATTTGAGTTATAGTTTTAGCATAAGGGTCTATGAAAAGAGTTTCATAAAATACAATTTTGGAATTGTTCAATGTGATTGATTTATTCTAAATATTGTGAGTCACACTTTATTGAAATATCGTGTGGTAATAAAGCGATCTCTTAGTAGGGTTAATAATATCATTAGAATTATCAATTGGAATAGCGAAATACCCCTCAAAGGGCCTATGTGTTATTCACAGAAACGCATCCATATGAATTATGGAAATTCATATTTTCAATAAGATTGGAACTATAGCGAATAAATAAATTTTGTAGAATATTCACATATGAGTGTGAATGCGCCTTCGACCAAAACCAAAGAAGGGTAAATATAGTATTTACTAAAAGGATGGTATTTTATCGTGAAGGAGTTGTCATGATAAAAGGTTGCTGGAATTAAATATAGTAAAAGCTAAAATAAGGTTAATCACCTCGCCTTCGAAGTGTCGAATTGTGCGTCGGAATGTGTTCCGGTAAAATGTGTACTTTGCACATAAAGGAGAAATTAATGATGATGATCATAATGTTTCCGATTAAAGCTTTACTAATAAGGCCGTAGGATTCAGGAATAAATCTTTGCCATGGTGCAAATTGAATATTCATGATTTACATGTCATGTCCGAGAAACATGACATACCTACGAACTACAAAATAAAAAAGTGACCCTGAAATACGATTATGACTAGGAGTCATTAGAAATCCAATTTTAAGTATAGGATCACAAAGGAAGTTTTTTGCTTGATCCCATTGAGTGATTTTATCACTTGATATATTTTAAGGACTTAAGAGAAAGGAAATAATACTTAGAATGACGCAATGCTCATTTTGTCAAGAAGTGTATTTTGGACAAAATTCAAAAGTAATTGATCACTCAAATGTGATGATGTTTGCATCCGTTGGATTATCACTAGCATGGTACTAGTGCATCGTATATGGAATCTCGACTTGAAGAGTTGTTCAAGGAAATTTTGGAAATATCCAAAATATCGAGGAATTTGCAGTTGCAAATTTTGAGTGGGAGCTAGTTGATAGAAATATATGTGTGACATATTTTAAGAAGCAAATTGATCTCCGTGATCAAATATGTGGGTAATATGTTTTTGAGTGGGAGCCAATTAGGGTTCTCATGATTTAACATATGGGTAACATATTTGAGTGGGAGCTTAACAACATTTTGTGTATGCAAGTGGGCATATTGTGAATGTTGGTGGTATTTTCGGTATTAGAAGTATAAGTTCAAATTTATGAAGGAGTTTATAAATTGAACATCTATCTAGATAGAGTCAAGTGGCATTTTGCATAAATAAGATTCAGAAGAAGTTCTGAACGGAATGAGTAAATGACGGAGGTTCTTACTTGTACAAGTAAATGACGGAGGTTCTTACTTTCAAAATTTGGGCAGAATATTGAGTTGAAACTCAATGTATAATAATAGTGGTTGGAAGATATGTTGTAGGAACTATGCCCGAGTCATAGATGCTAACATATAAAACCATATTATGTGCTTGACAAAATATGACCCAAGTTCTTTGTTAAAAGAACATGTTCCGAAGTGATTAGGAGTAATTCACTGAACAGGAGTTGAGCAATTTTATCTAGCTTTTAAAAGAGATAGAGCTATGAGAAATAATTCTAGGGATTGGTGGACTTAGATATAATTGTTATCAAGTCATGACACCAAACTAGAACAGAAAATCTCGTAAAATCAGAGGCGCAACAAAAGCGTGGCTATTTCATCGAAGTGGAGTAAACAAACACTGTCGATTTGAAGTCTACATAGAAGTATATGATTACTTTAAGGATTAGCCAAAATATGTTGTTTAAAGTTGAGGGAATTTTGTTTCCTAGTTGAGTGTGTTTCTGGTGCATATGATGTTGATTAAATTCCGTCTAAATGACCAGGAATCATGTGAGCACAGGAGGAAACAAATAGGTCTCACTCTACAACCGAACATATTTTAGGTTCATCATGGAGATGATGGGGTAATGTCAAATTAGGTGATATTAAAGTTTTGCAAAGTATAAAATGGATCTGAATAGCACTGACCATTGACGATCAACCTCTTCCACTAGCAAGCATAATCTAGAAGCACGAGTCAAGTGTGGTCTAGAAATTGGTAACAAATGCAACTATTTTATTTGTACTCTAGTGCAAGTGGGAGACTGTTAGAGATATGCCCTAGAGGCAAATAAATAAAGGAGTTTATTGTAATATCTCATTAAAGTTTATAATTAGTTTTATATCATGCTAGAACTGTATTAAGAGGAAACATTAATACATGTGTGGTATATAAACAACCAGGTCCCAGGCATGTATATGGATATGCTAGTTCATTGGTCAACCGATGATTGAGGGTTCCCAATCATGGGCATTTATGCAAATTGACAATGGAGTCATTTCATTGGGTGAATGAAAGTGATGGACGTTACCCAATAGCAATTATCACGACGTGATCAAGTCACGAAGTTCACCGTTGTCATGATTAGGAAACGTGGTACTTATTCCTTAGACCGTGAGATAATAATCCTATCACTATCACCGGAGGATGCCTTGACTGTATCAACCGTCACACCGTAAGAGGGTGATCATAAAGGTGCAGCTCAGGTATGCAAAGGTGGTATGTTGAGAAGTATGTACCAAGAAGCGGCATTTGCACCTCCGCGTGACGGAGAGATACTCTGGGCCCACTCGGTGAGTCTTCATTCAAATAAGCTGCGCAGCGTATGACTTGGTCCGGGGATGAAAGATCACGGGAACGAGTTGAATGAGACTTGACCGGTAACGAGATAGAACTAAGCATGGAGATGCTAGATGATCAGATCTCGGGCAAGTCAGTATCGCGATAGCAAATGGAATGAGAATCTATGCATATGGTTCAACAACAAAGTTATTTCGTGGAATGTACAGGGGTCATTATGGGCATCCCAGTCCCGCTGATGATCATTGATAGGAGAGGAGTCTCGATCATGTCTGGAGTATTCCCGAACCGTAGGGTAACACACTTAAGGGTTTGACGACGCTAGGAGATCATATTGATAGTGTTGGAATTACCGAAGATAGGATAGGAGAGAACCGAAAGAGTTCTGGAGAAAACCGAAGGAGTATCGGAGTGATCCGGAAGGAGTTTCAGAGTCACGGTAATTTATATATGATATGAATATATTAATTAGAGAATTATATATATTTATATATTATAATAAATAAATTAAATAATAGATAAATATATTAATTGGAGAATTATATATTTATTTATTGATTTAATAAAGTTATTTATTAATAAAATGTTTTAATTTCGAATTTTGGGGGAGCCCACCTTAATGGGCCACTTCCGGGAGGAAGGGGCCCATTAGAGGGCCGGCCACCCCAAGGGAGCAAGGAGGGGCGGGTGGGCCAAGTGGCCAATGGGGCCCATGGCCACCACGCACCATGGTGGCCGGCCGGCCACCACCTCCTCCCCCTTTTTCCTTTAGTCCCAGATGGGGGAGCTAAGGAGGAGGGGTGCCCCCTTCCACCTATATATAGAGGTGCCACGTGGAGGAAATTAATTAAGGAAAAATCCCAATTAATTCTAGAAAATCCCCGACACCTCCACGACACCTCCTACCACCTCTCCACCTCTCTCGTACCCCGTGGCTCCAAGAAGAGCCGCGCACGAGAGGGAAATCTTCCCCGCAGCACGTCGTCGCGTTGCCGGAATTCCGCCAGAAGATCTACTTCCGCAATCTCGGTGGGATCGGAGGGACCGGGAGCCGTCGTCATACACCGTATGTGTGTGAGTACTCGGAGGTGCCATTGCGGCACCAGTCGTCGCGCCAGGATCGTCACGACCTTTAGGTCGGCTTCGGTTCGACTACATCATCCACGTTCCTCTCGAACGTTAAACGCTTTCGGTCTACAAGAGGTATGTCACCGAAATAGTCCCGTTACCGTATTACTAATAGATAGATCCTGGCAAGTTTTGGTGTTGCGTTAGATAGAAATTTTTTGTTTTCCGTCTACGAACCCCTTCAGAGGGATGGGGAGACGGAGGATTATGATGCCATACTATCCGTGGAGGGCGATGAGGGATGTCGGTGCTCAGCGGTTGGGGAGATCTACACGGTGGCGCTTTAAACCGGAGACAAAGAAGACGACTGCGGCGACTCGAGCAGAGGGCTTTCCGTAGATTTTGCTTCGGCAAACGAAGAAGATGACTGCGACGACTCGAGTAGAGCGACAAACAAATCCATCTCTGCAATGGAGAGGCCGGCAGCATATACGCACGTACGGTCCGTACGGAACAGAGTAGCATTCAGCTAGTAGTGAGAGATTGAGTAGTATGGAAGCACGATCACATGCACACGTATTTCCTCTGCGGGTAGGGAGGCTCTGAACAGATGCAGATTGCTACTATTAGGAATTTACTCTGACAAACAAGATGAGTTCAACATAGTAACGAGGCTTTGCTTCCTGGAGAAAAACTGAGGAGATAAGTTTCCCTCAAAACCGTCGGATCAAAAGTTATGCGCAAATCACGGCCGTCGGTAAGCCAAACTTTTACCCGGGGGAAGTCACCGAATCAAAAGTGCATAGTAACAGCCACATTACCACGCAAAAGTGCATAGTAACAGCCACATTACCACGCCAAGCAGGCAAACATTTAGGTTAGCTAACTGGTTCGGACCATGAAAGATGATGCACCATACCCACCACTACTACTATAAACACGCCATGCATGCACATCAGCTCACAACACAACGGAACCGGGTTTTTGCGCTTCAGCCGGTGTTTTGCATCCCGGCAGCGATGCCCTTCATGGTCAGGATCAGGGTGTCCTCGAGGCCCGGGGCGTACTCGCTCGTCATGTTGAGCTTCACCAGCTCCGCGGCCGGCTTCCCGGGCTCCATCATCTCCTTGGACAGATGTGGCCCCGGGTTCGAATGGAAGCTGGGGTCCCTGATGCGCTTCAGCGTGTAGGCTTGGCAAACATTCAGCGCTGTGGTGTATGAATCACGGAGCCGCAGCCTCTGCCTTAGGTAAGGATCGCCCTCCAGGAGGTCTCTGTGCCCAGCAACCTGAGTTTCAGTCACATTGCAGTGAGAGACAAGGCATATATAGTGAAAATTCTGATGAATGGATAAAGGTGCTGCAGAATCACCTGTAGAAGAAGCTGCTTTGTTTCTTCATAGTTTGCTCTAAGACGCTCCCCAAATGACCACAGATCATCCGAAACCAGCAGCTTGTCATACAGAGCTGCTATACCTGGATCACCCTTGGCAAACACCATCTCGACCAAGTCTATCGTAACCCTGAAAAACGGCCACTCGTTGTACATCTGCTGAAGGGTTTGAAGATTACGTATATCCTTTTGCAACACATGCTTGAATGCCGCACCGAAACCAAGCCACACTGGTAGGTGGAATCTGGTCTGTGTCCACGCGAATATCCAAGGAATTGCACGTAGCGATTCAATGCCTCCGCTTGGCTTCCGTTTTGATGGTCTACTTCCAATATTCATCCTACCATATTCCAGCTCTGGTGTTGCCTATTTGACATAGAAATTGCAAAAAAAAAAAACCAGGGTCAGTTTATGCAGATCACTAGAACAACAAGTATCATAAGAAATTTGAAGGACTAGCTCGATTAGTTTTCCTACTTTTTGTAGCGAATGAAGACAATACAAGAACATATAAATAAGTTGATGAAAATGATATAAAACCTTCACTTTCTAAGTAGCTAGCTGAGTTCCCACGTTGACACAACACAGGTGAAACTTTGTGCACTAAATAGAAGCCACAGTGCCTTATTTAAAAAAATGATATATGGAAAAACAGTACTTGGAAAAAGAAAGTAAACAAAGGCATCTTACAAGGAATACAAATAAGAGTGAAGACTTACAAGGCGGAAATACTCAACAAATCGTTCTTCTTGGAAGACAATGGATCGGTATTCTTCTGTGGCAACAACAGCCATTTCATCCATCAAAGCTCGCCACTCTGGTTTTGGTGAGATTGGTGGATGCATACCATGTTCTAGAGTAGCAGCTGTAAAACGTTGAAGCGTTCTAAAGCACAAATGCTCCTCTCCAAAGGACTGCTCAATGACTTCACCTTGAACAGTTACCCGAAGTGATCCGTGGATTGTCTCTGGAGGTTGTGACAGTATAGCAAGATGGGTAGGACCCCCACCTCTTCCAACAGTACCCCCCTCGTCCATGAAACATAGTCAACTTAACCCCAAACGCCTTAGCCACCTTAATAAGCTCCTCTTGAGCTTTGTACAATTGCCAACCAGCAGTGAAACGGCCAGCATCCTTCCCAGAATCTGAATACCCAATCATTACTTCTTGCTTTCCATTGATTCTATTTCTGTACCACTCAACGGAGAAAAGCCGGGCTAGAGCTGCTGGTGCAGCTTCCAGATCTGCTAGTTTTTCAAACAATGGTACGACTCTCAGTGGCTTCTTCACATGACATTCACGCTGCAGGAGCTCAACTGCTAGAACATCTGAAGGAGCTGTTGCCATAGATATTACATACGCACCAAAGCTATCAGAGGGGAGTTCAGCTAACACATGAAACGTATCTAATACCTCAGCAATTTCATTCGTCTTGGAAAGATCAGGACCAAATAACGGCCGCTTTCCATTGAGTTCAGACAGTAGCCATTCTTGGCGTTTCTCCTCTGGCCAGCCACGATATGATCCGACTCCAAGGTAATTAGTTATGGCATCCATAACATCGGTGTGTCTTTCAGATTCTTGCCTGATATCTAGTCTGACAAGGGATAATCCAAATGTTGATACTTGCCGCAAAAAGTCAAGAAGACTGCCATCTGCGATAGCGTGATCACCACAGGCACAGAGGGATCTGTAACAGAGCTCAAGAGGCTCCAAGAACTGCAGAACAAGAAATATATGAAACAACTATGGTACTACATATCTTGGAAAAAGTTGAACTCTAATCATTACATTACTATCGCATCCTTATACGGTGTTGAAAGTACAAGCTAGTAACAAATTATATGTATTTTATCCTGGCATATTAAAATAACTCTGCGCTTCACTTTTAGGTACCTGCTCAACTTCAGTGAAGATTGCTTCTTCGGGAATTTCAGAAAACCCACTGGTTAATAAATGGCGTGATCGCTCACGTGTATTGTACAGTTTATCTCTGACATCACTCAGTATTACACGATAGGGTTCGCTTAGAGGAACTTGCTTCCAGAACTCTGCATTCACGACAAGCATGTTAGCACGCACCTAATAATTCATCAAAGTCGTAATGAAAACTACACAGTAAAACTAATACAGAAATGGTAGGGACCAATATTTATGCAGCAGGGTTTAAATAAGTTCCACCTTAACTCTCATTATTAATCGAGTATGTATCACTTTTCTATGGTTCTCTATTCCTATCCATGTTCTGACACAAATGGTGCAAGGAAAATCCGATTTATATGAGAATTAATTTTTTATTGTAGTATTAGAATTAATATTGATAATCAGTATTACCATGCATAAATTGTGTCGAGTACAAGCCACTAACCACTTTGATCAAACATTTGGTAATGCATGATAATCAAGACTGCCTGTATAACAGGAAAAGGATGCACATTTTTTTAATCATTGTAAGATATCAAATTTGTACCTATATAGTGTTTTGTCCTGTCTTTCTTTGAGGAACGGTGTAACTGATAAGCTTTTACCCGTAGTTCATCACTGCAGCGCCACATAGATAACTGCAGATCACAAATAAAAACTCTGAGACCGCAACACATCAATACAGCATTGAATTAAATATTACATTTTTTTTTATTTTTACCTCAAACATCAGATCTTCTATCTGCGCATAGTACAAGTTAGCAGCCATCATTCTAGCTAACAGGCATACATCCCTTGTAACCTCTGGTGTGACTCTTGGATTCCCTGCCATCCACATCAATGTTAAAACGGTATTTGCAAAGTAAAAAACAATATCTTGGAAACAGGTTGTGGGAGATGCCATATACCATCACGATCTCCACCCATCCAAGAAGAAAACTGGATAAGAGGGGCATTATAAGGTACTCGTTCATTTATGCCAATATTCTTAAGAGCAGTATCTACCCTCCGTAAAAACTTGGGAACACCCTTCCATATTGTCTCTTGAAAATAACTCATTCCAGCACGCATTTCATCCTGTGGAGTAGGAGGTGCCCGTCGGATTTCATCAGTTCTAAAGGCAGCTTGAATCTACAGATAAGAGAAGATGTATGAAATCAGAATCATGTTCACATAATGTTTAATCAAGATCAAAGTCTTAACTGATTAGTGAAAGTCACCAGAGTAGCCACGTGCCTACCCAAGTTCACAGAAAGACAAAGTTACCTCTCTCTGAAGCGCCTCATCAAGTTCCTGCTTCTCATCTGGAGTTATGTCTTTTGCATATAGTTTGGTTAAACAGTTCCTTATCCTGCAAATAGAAAGTAAAAAATCTTATTCTTCCTTAAATACATGCATATTAGTATCTTATATTGAAAAGAGATGCAAGGTTGAAGTGATGCAACAAGTATCATTTGAAGTTTTAATGGACAAGTCTCATCTTATCATTTCTAAGAGTTGTGAAATATTGAAACTAACCTGCCATGTTTTTGGAGCAAAGACCTCCTAACTGACTGAGTTGGATGTGCTGTCAATACAAGGTCAACAGTTTGATTCTTGAGAGCATCAAATACTTCCAGCGGCGATTTATTGAGCTGACCAACGAGCCTTTTTAGGGTCTCCTCAATGTCTGATTCAGTTGTAGCAGAATTTTCGTCAGCAAAATCACCTTTCTTCAGTTTTATCCTTCTGCGGTACGCAATCTGTACCTCCTCAGCCAAGTTTGCCAGGATAAGCATGTGTGATAGTGACTTGGCTATCACAATGGAGTCTCCAGGATCTAAGCGGGCCAGCAGATTCCCAATCTCATCTAGCTGTTTAGGGTCAAGCTTACTTTCATACTCAGCAGCCAGCTCATAGCATTCTTGGACCTGCATATACCAATATAAGTGCAAACTCATTTGGGATGTTTTAGCAAACGAAGAAACTTGATATCATTCCAAAAGTTTGTATGGTGCTGAGAGTGGATTAAGTTGAAGAAAAAATGGTGAGTTATATGATTTGTCATAAATTAGGTAAAACAGCGATAAGAAAATAAAGACGCCAAACTAGCAGGTATGCTGGACTTGAATATTATAAGCATTGAAAAGGGAAGAAAAGTGCAGACGGGCAGACCCCAGCAGACTCCAAATGGAACTGAACTCCTACCGGTAGCAATAAAAATGATCGACGGAAATCGGTCCATTCACAACAAAGTGATTGACAGAAATCAAGTCATCCATCAAACTTTCAGCTCGATGTCACATAAATCTAAGAGATGTCCAAAATACTCGACGAGAAAAGCAAAATACTGTGCTATAAGGTTACAGGCTTATAGCACAGTCTAACAGTGCAGTTGTCTAGGTTGGCACAATAATGTGGAACATCATACATCAACATACTGCAAGCATAAGTTTGAAATACCATCCACTGTTAGGAGAATGCAACACATCGTATCCACAAACTAACTCTAATCAGTGACGAAAAATTGGTAGTGCCGCCGTTTTCTTTTAGTTTTGTTCTGTACATGGTCATAGTCTCCAATAAATACCTTTGGCCATTACCTTTTATAGTTACACGTCAATAAACTAATTAGAAATATAATGAATTTTCTATAAAACTAGTGATCCTACAGATACATGGCTAATCAAAATATTTTTTCTATATATTATAGTGGTCAAAGATTAAAATCGTTAACTTGTCGCGTTCTAAAAAGACGTATACAAAGGAGTTGCATAAAACGAAGGGACATGTTTCTACAATATGTTACGGCATGAGCCGCACGTCGTGTCATACCCACCAATTTTGAACACAATGGTAATGTACTAAACAACGGCTAAAACACAATAATAACTCTATAAAGAGAATACTAGTCCAGGAATTATGGTACTAATAGTAGATCCCCAGTGTTAAAGGACTTGGCACTATGTTTTGTTAACTGCAATAATACCAACTTTAGGGCACAAAACATTTGTTAAAGAGGATTAGTGAAACCCAGGCAGCCCAAATTACCATCTTTAGCCTGTCTAATTGCGCAATGCAGCGCATATGAACCGCTTTAAAAAACGCCCATGGTATGTCATTACAACCAAAATCAATAGCTAGCAGAAAAGAAGCAAGATAGCACGGATCGGTGGAGAGAGCCTTACCCTCTCCCTGATGTCCTCCCCCTGGAGGTCCTGGAGGATGTCGAGGAAGCGGTCGAGGAGGAGCGCGTCGTACTCCACCAGCTTGTCGTCGTCGGAGAGCTTCTTGGGCGCCAGCAGCCGCAGCTGCGCGTCGATGGACGTGGCCTTGTCCGCCGCATTGCGCGCCATCTCCGCTCCACCCCCTGCTTCTCGCCCTCCCCTGCAACAGCAGCCACGGGTCAAAGCCGACGAACCCCAGCCGGAAAAGACCGACCGATCTCGCCTCCAATCCGACGAGTAGGACACGCCGCCGCAAGACGTACGATCAGTAAATCCTAACGCGGCCGACGAGACCTAATCGCACGGAGATTCCAAGACTGGACGGGCGGGCCTTTCCCCCCCAATTATAACAACCAAGTTCCGATAAAAAACAGTTGTATCCGCTGCACAATCCAACATACGGACGCACTGCGGAGAGGAGATCCGGAGAGGAAACCAAACCACATCGTCGAAATCGAAATGAAAAAAAGAGAGAGAAAAGGAAAGGCACCTCCTCCCGAGACGGAAGAAGTGTACTGCCTTTCTGAAGAACCTGACGGAAAGGCTGTTTAATTCTTGAGAAGCGAACGGGGTTCTTGATGACTGTGGGGGCTGGCTGGCTGGCTATTTATAGGGCGCCACTTGTCGCTTGTGCAGGCTGGGACCTCCAGCTTCAGCCCAGCTAGAGTGAAACCGTCCGTTTCTGCTTCCTAGCTCGGGGGTGTCACGGTGATAGCCTGAAGTCCTACTGTCAGTACAGTCTCTCAAAAGAAAAAGGAAAAAATATACTGTGGATCTAATGGCTAGTTTAGAGCGCATAATTTATCGTCAAAAAAATTATGAGTACTCGTGTATGTGAGTTTCGGAATGTTTAGGGAAGGTATGAGACCGGTAGAATCAAGACATGTGAAAAAAGGGACTCATTTACTGGACGTGGCTGGAGTGGACACAAGGAGTTCGCATCACTGGAAAATATACGGTTGGTCTGTTTTTTCCAAAAATAAAAAAAAAAGTGAAATGTGTCCACTTCCCGTCAGCAAATATAGGCAAAATGGAATAGGAGATAATATTCTCTCTATATTCCAATCGCAATTGAAGAGAAGCTATAACCTGGAATAATAAATCGCATGTTTCATGCGTGTAATAACCCAAGTAACGCATATTTATAACCTCTAAAAAAGGGAGCTTTTCCCTAAGATCTTTGCAGTTAAGAGTGGAGACAGAAAGGGGTGTATATGAAATAATGATGCACCTGCAGGCTGCAGCGAAGTAGGACATGTGCAAAGCCGTGCCATCCAACACACTCGTCATGCCACGTAGGGTTATACACCGTTGATGTGGAGGACAGGTCAAAGTTGACTCTTTAGAAAATACTAGTACTACTAGTAGAGGGCATGCTAAACGAATGGTTTATGACAGAATCATGTCAGCAAAAAAAGGTAGTACAACACAGAAACATGATTGCCGTGCTTTCTCACATTCTCCAAATATTTGATGCGAGTCCAACCAAGTGATATAGTACACGAATAAGCTTTGTCCAGCTCCGTTTTACAAGAACACAGACGGTAACTGAGAATGAGAGGATCGGCAGAAAAGCTAAAAAGAAGCAGCATAACTGGAGAGCGAATCAAGAACCTACACCCCATCCACACTCCATTCTGTACAACGGTTTGGATAAGGAAATATCACTATCATGGTACAGAGGAGCTATGATGCTGTACATGAATCTAGAGCTAGCGTTTTGTGTGCTATTCTCAGCTTTGCATAAATTGCCTTTGGACGATGATCTCCCCAAGTTGCTGGTATAAGGATTTCTGCTCCTCGTAGGTTAGGTTTCTTATAATCTGGACGGACAACAAGTACAGGTGAAGCATGAGAACCACCCAAGATAAAGAGATCGTATGGAAACAAGAAACAACACTGACCTGATCCACGATTGCATCGACGGAGAAATTGTGGGGCGAGATAAATGATTGGTGATATATGTATGCAAAAACTGCCATAACCATCTGGGAAAGTTCGAGATCGTTTGTTGTTCAGCAAAACTACATAGGCTATGATATTGAATCATAAAGAAGTTCCTTCAACTTACTTGACAATCCATTCGGTCAGTAATTCCACCATGACCAGGTATACTGTCACCAAAATCCTACAAAAATTGTAGAAATATTTAGGGTTTAGGGTAATGAAACAGTACAACTGATACTTCACCATTCCTAAAGACGGAAAAATAACGAAGCAGTATGCACCTTTATTTTAAAAGCCCTCTTGAAGCCACTTGCGAAAAATCCTCCAAATGGTGCTATTATCGATGCAAACAAACCAAGGGCTAAAGCATGCCACTGCACGGGTAAAAGGAAAACTTCTTTCCATGGAAACTGCCAGGAGAAAAGTACAGATTTAATTTAGAAACTTTGGAAACATAATATGAGCGCATCAGAACAACAAAGTAAAACAGCCTGTTGATTCAGATGAGCACTTGATCACATGTGCATGGCGTGATCATGGTTGTTTAACCTTTCCAGGATCAAAACGGGGCAACCGTCTGGACATTCAACACCAGGTTTGACCTTACCCAAAGCTCTGTGGTTTTAGCATACACGGCACATACATATCAAACTCCATGGATGCCATTTGTCGGACACACCAGTAGACACAACAAGTCCCATGTCGTGAACCTTGGTTCAGGATAATTGCTGTGCAGAGGATGGACAGATGGTGTGGCCTGAAGGGGATTAGCGTACTAGAAGCGGGAGACAGACATGTTTTTCCTTGTCTAACACGACGTTAACCCTCCCTAATTATCAAGAGAAGTCCCTGTCATAGAATACTACTAATAACATGACTAGTACTCTACAACTAACACACAACTGAGACTAACATGGCTTGGACAACAGCTACTGCTACTGGTTCACTAGTACAGTATAAACAGCAAAAAAGTCCATAACTCCTCTGAGATAATACTCTATCTGGACGTGGGGCCTTCTCCAGTTTAAGATTCTTTCTTGGCGCCAATGCTGGCGTGCTCTACAAATGACTGGCTACGGCTGATCCTTCTGACTTTGCTGCTGCTGTCCACAATACCCTTCTCTCTTCTCTCCCTTCCTCCCAGCTCCCGAACACCACTGCTTCCCTGTTGGCAGCTGTGAGAATACACCACTGACACTTGTTTGTGCCACTGTCGGAGATGACTGTGCTCATATGTCATCCAAAATCATTTGCATGTCAAAACCCCACACTGTGGCCACATAGGATGAAAGCAGAGTAAACTGACTCAGGCAGGGGCAATAGTGGACGCAGGGCTGGGGTGGTGGTAATCCTAGGTTGAGCTTTATGGCAATGTACTTTGTAAGCACACAAGCCAACAAGCCTATAGTATTAAAAAGAGAGAAGTCCATTTTACCCCCCTAAACTTGTCCTCAGGTTCAGTTTACAACCCTTAATTCTTATTTGGTTCAATATTCAACCCCAAATTATGAAAACCGATCAAAATTACCCCTTCCATCGTTTGGCCTAATATTGAGCCGCTTTTTATCTCCATGTCAGCGCTTTTTCAGTATACCAAGTACACTACATGTATTTGCGTACATTTCCTCGTACATGCATGCGCCAGTAATAGGCCTGATCGGCCTCGTCTCCCATCCTCGTCCTTGCACGCGAGAAAGGAAGGTAGCAATCGGGCCCTCGTCGCCAGATTCACGTCGCTATCGACAAGTCAGGTCACCACGCCGCCGACTCCTGCCTAGGCAGCCACTTTCCTCTGACCTGCCCCTGTCCTGGCCGTCGTTGGTAGCCTATAGGGCTAGGGTTAAGTCGGCGAGGAGCCGCTGCATAAGTTGCCGTTACTGGTCGAGGCTAAATAGGTGAGAAACCTGTTTAATGTTGTTATGTCAGGTTGCTGATAGCCTGATTCAAGCCAGACTGTTGATGATATATCATATATATTTGCAGGACGAAAGATTCATGTCCTGGACACACTACAGCAAACAAGAAGCAGGACGTGGAGGTTGGGCACGCAGGCGATGTGGAGGGCAACGCCAAAACTAGGTGCTTGCTGTCCGGCAGAGACGCTCCTCCGTGATCGTCGTTTGAGGAAGAAATCAACACGAACAGAACATTGCAGTTGCAGGGAGGTGCGAGGGGAATATGTGTTCTTGACGGAGAGTACATGTAATGCGTATGTCCTGGGTTAATTAGTACTAGCTGATGAGTTCGTATACAGAAAAAAGCTGACATGAAGATAAAAAAACCTGCTCAAAATTAAGTCAAACGGTGGAAGGGGTAATTTTGACCGGTTTTCATAATTTAGGGTTGAAAATTGAACCAAATAAGAATTAAGGGTTGTAAACTGAACCTAAGAA
This sequence comes from Puccinellia tenuiflora, assembly GCA_012064385.1. NCBI lineage: Eukaryota > Viridiplantae > Streptophyta > Magnoliopsida > Poales > Poaceae > Puccinellia > Puccinellia tenuiflora. Next base: position 330,301 of record QRDG01001988.1, read on the forward strand.
CAAGTTTAGGGGGGTAAAATAGACTTCTCTCTATTAAAAAATAGTGGTAACGTAACAATTTGAAGAGGATGCTCTTACCCATTGTGGCACCCAGTCTCCCAAAAAGTAATGCTCTGGCTTAAACATGGGATCAGGATCACAAACAAGCCACCCTGTTGACAGGTCCTGCAAATATTTCCAACAATAAATTTAAGAACAAATTCAACAACAGCCTAGTGAGTTGCCGGTACAACTACAATCACATTCTGAAAAGGAATAATAAGTCACCTTTCTTGGACACGTCAACCACGGGAAATGACCCATTACATTTGCTAACTGCCAAAAAAAATGGCGCATCAGTGAAGCATGCCAATAATCTTTTAAGTATATAAACCAGGGCTTTCATCTCACCAGAAAAGCAGAGACTATAGTTGTCACTGATGCACCAATAAAACCTTCCCATGTTTTCTTTGGAGATAACTTGATCAATGGTGTTCTCCCGAGAAAAAACCCAAATAAATATGCAGCAATGTCATTGATCACAATGAGTGAAGCAGGGAGAAGAAACCTGTGCAAGCATAGCATTGAAGATGTATGGAGTTTGTGAAATGCACAGGATAAATAATAACTCGCTTAATTAACATGCATATAACCAAAATGGAGAGTGCGTGTGCCATATAAAGGCTTAACTTAAGCCTGAAAAATGAAAATCAACGTCCTGTAATAGATAAGTGCAAATGGAAATAGCAAGGCACAGAAATCAAACAGAAACATGGCATAGATGTTGCCTGTTGCACTAGCACTCATATGGGTTTCCCCTTTTTTTTTTTTTTTTTGCTTTCTGGTGGAGACCTGAATGTTAAAATGTAGGTCCAGATACAGACACAAACTCCTACTAGAACAAAATCTCAAATAGTTCAATATGGCGAACATAGTGATGTTACTACTGTAACTGAAGTAAGGACTGTAGGCTACAGATTTTGTCAAGGCTCGTAGAGTGGTTGCAGGGGTAAATTCCTACTATGTTGAAGAGGTTCAGTATTTCAGGGCAACATCAATTTTACAGCTGTACAGGAAGTTAGGGATCTTGATGTAAATTCAACAGCTTCAGGTGTTTTTTAGGCGAGGAATCTTGAATGTTTAAACCATACTAAATAAATACGTGCCAAATGTCATGAGTGGATTAAAATAAGTCAAAATGAAACTGGAAGTACGCTAACAAGGTACATATATAGCGTACCAGAACATCCCTTCAAATATATTTGCCACGGTGAAAGAAGACTGCGCAAAAACCGTTATAAGAATCATATGCGTCCAGGCATACTGTTTGAACTGATAATTGTATGTCTTCTTCTTCAGAGTCAAAATAAACCATACAAATCCTGGATCATAGGAATTATACATTAATTTTATGTCAACTATGAACAAGATCAAGACAAGCAGGTTATGAGGGGAAGGAATATCTAAGAGAAGCTCACGCAACCAAGCACATTACAAAATTGAAAGAAACGCAGCTTTGTAAAACATTGTGTTGTTCAGATTACTTGGGTAGGCCTGCATTACACAAAAACTTTTAGTTCTTGACATATGCAAACCCCTAATGCACACCCAAAATAGTAAAAATAATGTAGAACCTCCATTCCTCCAATATTCCATACTAGTTGTTCAACTAATAAAACAATGCTACTATAGAAACATGTAATAAATCACAGATATTCTTAATATGATCTGAAGTTTTTAAATGAATTGCCATTAATAAACATTATTTGCACATTGCAAAATATACTGAGCCTTACCAGCAGTATATAGAAAATAGCAAATAAACATCTGATACTTTATTAGACCGCTGACGACCTTATACAACAAGTGATCTGAAGAAACTGTGTTAACAAGCTCCCGACTAAGAAAGCGTCCATAAGTAAACAACATTGCTGTGAAGAAGAAGTGCCTGCAAATAAATGACAAGACTTGTTCAGACAAAATTATATGCACTTTTTGAAATACGTTACATTGGTGGCAGCTAAGTTACTGACAATTTTTCAGTACAAAATAATAGCAGAGACCTAGAACCTACCAATTCAACAGCCTGAACCCTGGCAGTTGTTTCTCTTCACTGGATTTTCTGAGTAGGTTAAAAAGCTCTGTTGCCATGAATATTTGAATCACAACCACCATGGCCCAGATATAGAGATGACCCATATAAATTACAAAAGCAAAGCCTCCAATCATCCACAAAGTAGAATATGTGCGGATAAGCATTGACTTATACTTGTTCCGGTCACTGACAAGCAAAGCGGGTCCATTGGCTCTATTTCCATCTGGGGTACTCTGAAGAAACAGTATCAGATTAGCTCCAAATAAAATACTCAACAGATACTCCATTATCAACAAATTAAATGAACGACTGGGTAACAGCAGTACAAGATGTTTTCTATGCACGGTACAGACACTTTTTTAGGAAAGTGGAGGTAGTTTTTTAGTGTAGCTCCAAGATGTTTGTAGCATAGCCATCAAATTAATATAAAAAAAATTGCAAGATAGAAGCATATATCAACTTCCTTGAAAACACAGGTATGAATGCAACACATAGTGAGAAAATAAAAGAGCTTGCCCAATTGCTGACCGCGGAAAGTAAGCCAGATATGTAAGGAACAAAATTCAAAAAGGAAAATATAATAAGAGCACAGCTAACCTCATTAGGACGTCTTCGATGTCTAACACGTCCTACATGACTAGCAGAAACATCGCTAGAGCTCGCGTCCTTTTGCATCGCTGCTATCAAATCTATAAATAAAGGCATAATAGTCAGTTAGACCAGATTCAGTCACAATGGCAACAGAAAATAGCAAGTAGTAAAACACAGAGGACACACTGCAACAATTCGTCGAACAGACTGTGTGCTAGCTGGAGAAAACACGGCGTGGAACTCAATTCCAACAATAAACCGCTTGACCGCCAGAAGAAGTAACCCAGAAAACCAGCACGTGTGGACAGTGTGGAAACTAGCTACAGACGAGCCAACCAGGCAGGCTTCCTTGCTGTGTCACGGCAAGCGCCTAGCGTTGCAGCCCCACACCAGCAACACTAATAACCATCCAAGGTCCACACAATAAACAAACACATCGCTCTCACTGATTGTTGCTGCCCAACCGCACATCGGCACATGTACAACTACGAGTTATCAGCCAATCGTATCAATTAACATTCTAAGCATCCCTCAAAGGCCCAAACTAAGAATCTGTTCCCCATGGCCAGCTAAAAAAAAAAGCAAGGCAGCACATATTCCCCCGAATTAATAATAATAATAAGCCAGCACTAAGCTCACAGCACCAAATTACAGCCCCGTTCTACGCACAAGCATCAGCGGAGTGGATCCGGCCGCATAGAACGGAACCGAGACCCGCCGCAAACTAGAACGGAACAGCGTGAATCCCACCTAGCGAGGAAGGGGAAGGTAGGGGCGGGTGCGCTCACCGGGAAGCGGAGCCCTCGGGTAGGGGGGCCGGCGAGGCCCCGAGCTCGCCGGAACCCTAACTCGGCCCGGCGGCGGCGGCGGCGAGGAGGCGGGAGGGAGGCGCTGGAGCCGAGCGGGCTTTGAGGCAGTGGGGGAGTTGTGCCGTTGTGGTGGTGCTTGCGCTTCGTGATTATCGTGGATCCCAGTCGCTTGGATTGCTTTGCCGCCTTTATACAGAGAGCGAGCTCGGGGTGGGGAGAATCAGAATGGGAATAAAAATGGGTGGAAGCAATTCAAAGACCAAAGTTTTTTTTAGGCAATTCAGGGACCAAAGTACTCCGTACATGTACATCTATATGCAGTTCCCTTCCTGTAGGGGCCCATGGCCATGTGTGGAGGATTCCGGCCCAGGGAGGGGCTCTCTCGTGTGGTCTGTACGCAAACGAGAATATTCTCTCGCTTTGGTTGTATACAGCACGATTAAGGATTTTTTTTTTCTAAACCCAGTACAACGCAAGCGCTCATAAACACGCGCACACACTCATCCCTATGAACGCATGCACGCACATCCTACCTCTATGAGCACCTCCGACAGACCGAGTCGGCGGGTCGAGTCTTGAGATTGACGAAGTCACCACGGACGCCTCGCTGTCGACGGGAACGTCGCCTCACACTGAAGAATATTCCGCCTTAAATGATAAACACCAACATCAAACCTGAGGTTTGAACTCTGGTGGGCTAGGAGTACAACCACCCTCCTAACCATCTTACCACAGGCAATTTCTCATATGATTAAGGACTCAAAACTGCTTGGACTAGGTGGACGGTGGGATTAATTTGGGTACGGTATCCGAGTTGTTATTTCAAGAAAAATTTCCACTGGCATTAAGATTGAATTTATGAGTTTGGCATGTTGTTTAATTTATGCGATCATGTGTCATGTGTGCAAAAGATGAATAGGTCAATTGGTTCAAGTAAGAAAACGACGGGTTCCCGTCTATTTTTGTAGGCTGCCGTGGACGTATGTGTTGTTGTCACACTTTTTCTATTAGACTAAAGGTAAGTGTGGTTCACAAACTTTATGATAAGATTTAGGCTGTATGCCTCTATGACGCAAAGGTGTGACGCAGACGAATATCAAAGTATGATCGACCTTACACGTATGGCTTAAGACAAATAGAACCAGCAAGGTAAGATCAGGTCGGAGAAAAGAAAAGCTCCAGTTGTAATCTGAATGTTCTCCATTACAAAGACGATGCAAATTTGATGCTTCTAGATTTTCAACACAAAAGAGCGGACCGAGAACAACGGAATTGGCAGATACACATGAGGTGAATTGTGTCTAAATTTCGTAGGCGAGAAAGAAAAATCTGAGTAGGATGCTTCTAACATTTCCCTACCAAAAAACTCGCTCCCGTGGTGCTCTCCGTGGCAGCACCGGGACACTCTAACATAGGCGCCAGTGGGGCCAGCCCTGATTCTCCCTCAACGTTGCTACCGTCTGTCTTGTTGAATGATATATAATGAGAGGGAATCCCTAGCCGCCACAATACACATAGGGGATCGATCTGTAGACCAGTTCCACTGTCGCTGCATCCATCTCTATTATCACCCCCAACGAAGCCCTACCGCCAAGCCACCTCAAGATCACCCTCAACCTTCAAGGAAGGCCGGGGAGGAAGACATGGAGCCAATCACCACCACCGAGGCATCGCCCATGCGCTGCCGCTGCCACATAGACGTCGCCATCAACACCAGCGTCGCTGCCCTTTCTTCCTTCCCCATCATGATCTCCTTGATGGTTTGTAATATGGTTGAACCCTCTATCTTTAATGTTATGGTTATTTGAGTAATTATTGATATGGTGTGGTGATCTAGTTACTTTATGTTATTTATTTCAGCGTTGTCTATCTATGTTATCCTCTATATCTAAATAGCTAACCCCCACTACAAGGATTTCTCTCAACATGCAGCCTATCCACCTTATCAAGCATCCTAAACAATAGTAGCATGCCACCTAAACAAATTTACCACATAATTAAAAAGTTTTTTTAGGAGATAAAACATATATCAAGCACCACCAGGCACGTGGCCCCATTACTCTTCTTTTCTGCATTGCTAGCCTCCCACGCCACTTTGTTTTCGAGGGGACCACCAGTTAGCCGTTCTTCAAAACGTACACGCCGATTAATTTCCGAGTGGATCATCAATTAGTCGTTCTTCAAAACGGAAAAAAAATGTTCATCTCCTTCGGTTATTTACCTTAACTGATGAATCATTGAGGTATGAGAGACATACGACGTATGACCTTTCACTCGCCACTCTTGGCTTCGTCCTTATAAATTTGCCACCGTCATTAGCATCTTCTCCACTCCTGACACAGCTCAGGCTACTCCTCCATCCAGTTCTGTCGCCACTTCTCGCCAACATACAATTTGTTTACTACAGGTTTGGTTTAAGAAGATACCACTATTTTGCTTGACAAGCCTTCTGGTCCATCCTTCTCAATCCCTGATATTGGCTGGAGGCTTGACAAATACTGTAATAGCGCGGCCTCTCTCTGGATTCTCAGTCACTACACTCCCTTTAATATGTATATAGTATGGTTCGTCACCGCTGAACTCTTTTTGGATTCTTTACCTTTTTGAACTACAGAGTATGGACAGGTCAGTGCATTTCTGCTTTGCTCACGTTGGAACAATGTTAAGTGATTACAGGAGATTTAGTAAAACAAAATGTTGTTTCGCAAGATACACTTGCACGCAGTAAATCTCAGAGTGTACTTACTGCTAATGGTTGTTTATTGCTTCTCTTCTGAAGCGGTTTTGAATTTAACTTTTTAATACTCTTGCATGTACTTGCAGGTCCCGTTTGGACGATGCTTGATTAAGCCAGTCTCTTCTTGTACTCAGAACGGATGTCATCTAAGGCTTCATCGAAGGCTACCTCCCAGCTATAACAGATGTACATATATGGTGGATTGAATTAGCTGCTACATACTTTATTACATATAATGTTCACACATATTGCACCCATGCAATTGTTTTGTACGAAAACATTCTGAATGAGAACTATGCAGTTTTTGACACTTCTTTTCAATAGGTTTGCCCTTTTAAGACCCTGGAAAAAAATCCCAATTGTATGTATGTATGCTATGGCAACCGGCTTTTGTGAGTCCTCCGTGTGCTATGTGTAAAATTTGAGTCAAGTCGTTTAAATACTTACAATTTAATTTTTCTTGAAAAAATCTTCAGATTAGATTACTACTTATGAAGAGTTGGGTGGTGCCCAAGCGAAGGCGGAGATGTAGCAAGCAGCAGTTTCCCCTCGATATCGAACCGAGGTTTATCGAACCAGTAGGACCTTGAAATCAACAACAAAGTGAATGTTGAAGATCTCTGGCGCTTAATCTTCAACAGACGTGGACCTGCACATACTCAACCAAAATACTTTGCCCCCAACGGCGGAAAGGTTGTCAATCTTTCCGGTCTTGCAGAAAACAAAGCGGTTAATTGTGTGGTGAAATAGATGAAATATGAAAAGTGACCAGAGGAGTAATGATGGTGAAAAGTGATGAATAAAGATTGCGATCAATGTAAAAACATGGACCGGGGGCCATGGGTTCACTAATGGAGTCTCTCAAGTAAATAGAACATTCATATGATGGGTAGACAAATTACAGCTGGGCAATTGACAAGATTATAACACAAACTTAATCTAGCTATGACAAAGAGAACATGATAATATTTAAGTAGGCATCACGACAATGAATAAAGACCGTTGAGTCCAACTGCATCTTTTTCTAAAAAGTCCACCGTGGGATCGCTATCCAGCCTGTCACCCATCGATATTAAGTTGCAAGCAACAGACATTTGCATTAAGTAAAGCGTATGAAGTAAGCAATATTAAATATCAAAATAGAATTTAACACCGCTGTTTTACCCTTAGTAGCAACAGCACACCCTCGCCCTTAGATGTTTCTGTCACTCATGCCCAGGAACAAAAGGGGGCATGAACCCACTATCTAGCATAAATACTCTCTCTTGGAGATACACACAATCACTTGGCCAAAGTAATTACGCACATCGGAGAGCATGCAAGAACATAAATCAACATATAAGAATCATGCACAATCTGATCATAACTTTATAATCCATCGGATCCCAGCAAACACATCACATAGCATTACAATAATCGATCTTGATCATGTTAGGCAGCTCACAAAATCATAAGACATGAAGCACAAGAGAGAGAGACTACCATCTAGCTACTGCCATGGACCCAAGGTCCAAGGTGGGACTACTCACAAATCATCCCGGAGGAAGGAATGGCGATGAAGAGCCCTCCGGGATCGATCTCCCCTCCGGCAGGGTACCGGGATTTGCTTCAGAATCACCCCCGAATTAGGGTTTGAGGTGACGGCGCCTCGGGATGACTTCTCTGGAAAATAATGGCCACCCCGTCGTTTTTAGGTTAATTGGGATTTTATAGGCATCGGAGGGGGCCGAGGCGGCGCCCAGAGGGCAGGGGCGGGCCCCACCCGCGGGTCCAGGGGGGCGCAGCAGGGACCCGCCTGTGCCCTGTGGGTGGCCCCTCAGGCTCCCCTTTGGTCTTCGGGTGTCTTATTTCGCATAAAAATCTCCGTAAATTTTCGTCCAATTCCGAGAATATTTCCAGAAGTAATTTTCTGAAATACAAAAACAGTAAAACACAGGGAACCGGCACTGGGCATCTTGTCAATAGGTTAGTCCAACAAAATGCATAAAAATGTTGTGATAAGATAATAAAAACATGTGACAACATCACAAAATTAGCATGGATCACTCAAAAATTATAGATACGTTTGAGACGTATCAGCATCCCCAAGCTTAACTCCTACTCGTCCTCGAGTAGGTAAGTGATAACAAAATAATTTTTGATGAGACGTGCAACCAACATAATCTTAATCAAGATAGTAATGCAAAGCACATGATATGAATAAGGTGATCCAAAACAATTGTCTATAGTTGACATTAAGCAAACAATGATTAACAAACGCTAGCTAACAAATGCTAAAAACTTTTCATGAATAAGTGCGTTGGAGACATGTAACCATACATAAGGTTTAGAAAGAAGAATTGCAAATTATGTCTCCAATGTAAAGTATCAATCATTTTTCAAAGCATCTAATTAGTCATTCATGAAAATAGCCAAGCTCAAGTCAAGTGTCCTAATCCATCTACTTCACAAATCAATTGTTTCGAAGTCTACTCAACTAGTGCAAGTAAGAAGTGGCTTTGGCACCAAGGTGTTATGGCAAAGAGAACAATGATGGAGGTTTGGAAGGTCAAAAAGAAAGGCTCAAACAGTGGAGAAGGTAACCACAAGACAGAAGGAAGTCCCGTAGTTGACACAGTATGAGGAGTAGTGATTGACATGCAACGGATGCACAAAGAGCTATAAGTGTATGAAAGCTCTCCAATGGAACTAGTGGGGGTGCATCCAACTTGCTTGCTCATGAAGACCTAGAGCTCACTTGAGGAGGCTCATCCTTGGAATATACAAGCCAAGTTCTATAACGTTAGTTCCCCACTTAGTTATACTACTAAAATAACATGAGAACTCTCTACAATGAAGTGTAGGTGCTACTAGCACAAGTGTGGTAAAAAGGATAGTAGTGTTGCTCCCTCTCTCTTTTTTTTTGGATTTTGGGTGGCCTCCTTGGCTCTTTTAAATGCTCTCTCATTTGGCCTCCTTTGGGCTCTTTTATTCTTCTCTTTTTTTATACCTCACTATAGGAGCAACACTCTATATTACAATTGGATCATCACACTTTTTGGTACTCATAACTCATAAGAATAATACATGATGTATAAAAGGAGATATGCATGATCGAGCGTAGTGTGGAAAAATGTAGAACATGTGGCAAGCCACGCAGCACACTAACTCAATGATTAAGCAAACTATATGGTAATGAAGAACGACATCAGGTCATGTAATGTAATGATGGATGTTGCATGGCAATGTATCTCGGAACGGCTATGGAAATGCTGTGATAGGTAGGTATGGTGGTTGTTTTGAGAGAGATAGTTGGCTTATGTGTAGGAGAACAGGATGAAGTTCTCCCACGGAGTTGGATGTACTCGCGAAGTATTCACCAATCTCAATGTGAGAGAGGGCATTGCGCAGCACCGAAGAGGCTACCAAAATATGGAAGTGGAAGTGCCAAAAAACCAAAACTCACAATGCATTTCGTATATTGCAAACAACTAGCAGTTTCAATGTTCCACAAATGGTTAGAGACACCCCGAGAGGGATCACGGCGGTGACACAAGTGCCCCGTTGGCTTCCCTGACCGTTGCAGTAACTACCCACTAGGAACTTATTTTCAACTGAGGAGAATTCATGATACATTAGCATTGTTGACTTAGGTTGTTTAGTTCAGAAAAGTACGGCTCCACGCTTTACTAACACATCTCCACTAATCAGCTCTAACACCATTAACCAACACATTTTAACCATTAGTTATTTTAATGTCTCAAAACAATTGAAAAGTATCAAATTATCCACATAGTGATCTACAAGACTATGCAGGTTTTTTTACTTCATACCACTACCACATGCATAGCATTTTACCAATCTAACACATTAACCAAGCAACCAAAACAACTCTCTAACAAGTATAAGTGAAGAACAGAGAGTTTAATAACAACTACTAGCAGCTCTAAATAAGATAAAAGCTAAAAGCGAGAGCTTACTAGCAAACAAACAGTAGCTAAGAATACTCAACAAAATATAAGCGAAGCACAGGAGTATTCAAATGAAAAAGCGGAGCATGTCTCTCTCCCACACAAATAAAGCAAGGATCAAACAAGGATATGACCAGCAAAATAACAAACAAAACTGAAAGTAAAAAGACGCTCCAAGCATAGCACATAATATCTAAAGTGATAAAAACTTAGTTCAACGAAGACGAGCCCATGATAGTCGATGAAGAAGAGGGGATGCCTTGGGCATCCCCAAGCTTTGACGCTTGATAGTTCTTGATATTCAGAGGGGGTGCCATGGGGGCATCCCCAAGCTTAAGCTCTGATCCATCTTCAATTTTTTCATTATCCTCTCCTTTGGAACTTAAAAACTCCCTTCACACAAAACTTCTCATAAACTGAATAGAGGGTTAGTGCTCATAAATTAAAATGCACATGTGTTCAACTCAAGACAAATTGCAAACAACTTTATTAGGCCTTAGCTACTGTTCACCAAGTCTCAATGTGGCACTCCACCTCTAGAGTATCACATTTAACGATAGTAAAGAGACGAATGCAAAATAAAAGCAGAATCTGTCAAAATCTGAACAGTCTGTAAAGATCAAATTTTTTGAGGCACTTCTGTAGCTCAAATCAGAAAACTCAAAACTAACGAAAGATAGATAAGAGTATCAGGCTTGCTGTCTAAAAATTTCAGAAAAATAAAAATTCAGAGATTTTTTGGATTTTCGAACAGTGAATGACAGAAATCTATTTCTGGACAGCAAAACAACACCTCGCACTTTCAATGCATTAGAGGCTAAACTTGGCACAAAAAACCAAAAGAAAAAGATACAGTGAAGTTGCTACAGAGGCAACAACTTCAAGACTCAAGAAAAGTAAAAAGCAAACTGAAAGTAAAAGATGGGTTGCCTCCCAACAAGCGCTTTTCTTTAACGCCTTTTAGCTAGGCACAATGCCAAATATCAAGTTTTTTCGGAGACCTTTGCAACATCAAGAGCATAGCTTGACCTTATGATTGATTCAAAAGGAAGCTTTTTTCTATTTCTAGGGAAGTGCTCCATCCCTCTTCTGAGAGGAAACTGAAATCTTATATTTCCCTCTTTCATATCAATAATGGCACCAACGGTTCTCAAAAACGGTCTCCCCAAAATTATAGGACAAGAAGCATTACACTCAGTGTCCATGACAATAAAATCAACGGGAACATAGTTATCATTAACAACAATGAGGACATCATCAACTCTACCCAAAAGTTTCTTTTTAGAAGAATCAACAAGATGAACATTTAAATAACACTCTTCCAAAGGATTTAAATTGAGCATATCATAGAAACTTTTAGGCATAACAGAAACACTAGCACCAAGATCACACAGAGCATTACAATCAAAGTCATTTATTTTCATCATAATAGTGGGTTCCCATCCATATTCTAATTTTCTAGGAATAGAAGTTTCTAGCTTAAGCTTTTCTTCCCTAGCCTTGATAAGAGCATCGGTAATATATTTGGTGAAGTCAATATTTAATTTACTAGCATTCGGTGACTTAGCAAGTTTTTGTAGGAACTTTATGACTTCAGTAAGATTGCAATTATCAAAATCAATTTCATAATCTTTAAATAGGCTAGGAGGTTCCTCATTAGTAGTTTGGATAGTATAAACTTTAACAATTTTCCTATTCATTTCAGCAATTCTAGCTTCTTCTTTCTCTCTAGCCCACCTAGCTTTCAAACGAGCCATCATCCTTTCATTCTCATTAATTTGAATAGAAATAGCATTTAAAGATTCAGTAGGCTTGTCTTGAAGAGGAGTGGTTCTAATTTTTAAAATTTCAACATCATGAGCAAGATCTTCCACTTTAGAGACAAGTCTATCCAATTTTTCAAGTTTCTCTTCGACAGTTTTGTTGAAATCTTTTTGCAAAGTGATAAATTCTTTTAAAACATTTTCAAGATCAGAGGACACATTCTAATTAGGATTATAAGAATCACCATAGGAATTTCCATAAGAGTTGACATTATTGGGAGGATAAAGCTTATAGTTGTTACTACCAAAATTATTTCGATAAGCATTATTGTTGAAGTTACTTCTATTAATAAAATTAACATCAACTTGATCCTTTTCTTGGGCAATTAATTAAGCAAGTGGGACATTATTAGGATCAATATGGGACTGATTGGTAGCAAGCATAGACATAATCATATCAACCTTATCACTCAAAGACGAAATTTCCTCGACAGAATTTACCTTCTTACCACTTGGAGCTCTTTCGGTATGCCATTGCGAATAATTTGTCATCATCTCATCCAAGAGTTTAGTTGCTGCACCTAATGTTGTGGACATGAAGGTACCTCCCGCTGCCGAGTCCAAGAGGTTCCTTGAAGAAAAATTCAAACCTGCATAAAAGGTTTGGATAACCATCCACATAGTTAATCCATGCGTGGGACAATTTTTAACCATAAATTTTATTCTCTCCCAAGATTGAGCAACATGTTCATTATCAAATTGTCTAAAGTTCATAATGTTACTCCTTAATTGTATGATTTTAGCAGGTAGATAATATTTTCCAATAAAAGCATCTTTGCATTTAATCCAAGAATCAATGCTATTTCTAGGCAAAGACAATAACCATTCTTTTGCTCTCCCTCTCAAAGAGAAAGGGAAAAGCTTCAGTTTTATGATGTTGATACCCACAAGTATAGGGGATCGTTGAAGTCTTCGATGTGTAAGTATAGTATCGATCCCCCGAGGAGTAGAAGGTATAAGTATTTATCCTCTCAAATAAGAGTGTCACTTCCCTTATTATCTATACACTAGACAAACTAAAATGATTAAATGATGCAAGTGTTTTTGGGTTTTTGGTGTAGAGTTTGCAATGAAGTAAAATGCTGAGAATGCAATATGACAAGTGAAAGCTCTCAAAGAGAGAAAGCCCAATCCTCTATGCAGCAAGAGGACAAGCTCAAGTGTGTGTTTCTTATAGGTGGAGAGAGTTCCCAAGGGCTACCTAGACTTCATGGCATAAATATTTCTAGAACAACAAGGTAAACATTTTGTCAAGTTTTAATCTTCTTTGGATGGAGCCATAATTAGGAATAGCTAATAAATAAACTACACCTCTTATGATGGATCAAGGTGCCAAGTAAATGACTACACAAGAGTTATTAAGACATAAAGCCCCACCATAGCATTAATCTTTAAGGTCCCCGATACTAATACCCCATAAAGTAACTTCATAACTTGGCCTCAGGTTTACATGTCCCCCTAAGACCTCCTCAATTCATTACATCATAGTGTTCTCCTATGAGCCCATATAGGTGAAGTGATATGCAGTCGACGTTCGCACAACACCATCATAGAATTACATCAAAGATAAAAACTAGACAAGATACCAACACATGTTATATAAAAATCATTGCCAATTCATCCTATGCCCCCAGGAACATGAGAGAACTATTCACAACGCCAAGACATGATATGATTTAGTGGTACAAGTGATACAACACAATCTGAAACTATGATCTCCCCACAAAACAATGACAAGTAGCAATTCACAAACATGTAAAATAGCACTTAGACAATGGCTAGGGATCAACCAATCTCAAACTATGAGGGGGATGAAGTAGATCACGAAGATCGTGATGAAGATGGTGATGGAGATGGTGCTGGTCTTGGTGGTTGTGTTAATGGTGACTCCGGAGGGGGGATGGAGAAGACCTCCGGAGGTGGTTCGGCAGCGTTTCCCCCCTCCGATCTTCTCCGGCGGCAGCCTTATGTCTCTCTGTTTCTGGTTTTGTGTTTCTCCGCCGCCTCCCTCTGGAAAACGTCGGGGGACCTTTTATATAGGCATTTTTAGGTCACGAGGATGCTTCAGGGCAAAGGATCGACGCAAACGGGGCCACGAGGGCAGAAATAGGTGGGCCCACACGGCCTGGTACTGTAGCCGCGTGGGGCCCCCTATTTTGGCCCTCCGGCCTCCGTTCGTTTGCTTCTTTCGCTCCTAGGTCTTCCTCCTTCCAAAATAATGATCCCCGTAAATTTTCAGCTCATTTGGACGTCGTTTGGGTCCCTGAAACATCAAAATATAGAAAATAGGGTTTTCTGCCAGTGCAGGGTTAATTCCAAATAAATGGGGAAACTGTGAATTATCCCCAAAATCATTATAAAACAATGATATAACCCTTATATGATGCAAATATGATTGAAATATGAGAATTATAATGCAAAGTTCATGTATGCATTTTACATGCATCAACATCCCCAAGCTTAACTCATGCTCGTCCTCGAGTATGAAAGTGATAAAACTAACATGAACTTTGCAATATAAGCACAACATGGATATAAAAGATGATTGCTACTGCTACATAAAGTCAAATGATTCGTTATTCAAAGAAGTATCAATATGCAAACAGTTTATAAAGTGATATCAAGTATTCAATGCAAGGATGTTCAATGATAGTTCACAAAGTGTAACATAAAAGATACTAATATGGACCACATGTATGCAATATGATAAGTAAGAACATCCTACATAGGTCATAGAGTGAAGATGAAAATCTGAATATAAAAGGTGGACACTTTGGAAAAGATATATAAATGAGTAGAGGTAAAACATGCATAAGTTTCATCTATCCTCCAAACTATTCTACTTAAGTTATTGAATGCAATGGTAGTACTTGGTGTCAAGCTCTCATTCCCCTATCATAGCAAATATGAGTAGTGGCTTTGATAAAAGTAAAGGTTAGATGTCTCATGCCCCTTGAATACAAGTACCTACACCATGATTACTCAACTTGGGAAACAAAGCAAGTTTAAGTTATCTATCATTGTAAGTAATAATGGTATCATCAAGAGCCTCAACTGGGGTACCTCTTGTCCCATGATATGGATCAATCCCACATCAAAACAACAAGACAAACAAACATAATGAACAACCTCAACACCCTTTTTATTTACCACTTGATATAGCTTTTTATTGTAGGGTGTATCACACAAAGTTCAATATAGCATGTAAGTAAATTTCCACCATGAATGATGCATGACTTAGATTAGCGGCCCAGGTTTCTCTCTAACCATTTATACAAACTCATTTAAACTTACTTTATTTCCACATTATTTCACCATGATAGGCATCCATAAACAAAAGTACATGATATCAACTAAATAAATGATGGAACATGTTGAATGCTTTGCATGTGACAGCACATATGGGCTAACTCCCAACCTTAAACATTTATCAAGCCACTATCATCATAATATTAATCACAAAGGTTCATCTTTATTGAATGCAATAAAAGTAAAGTGTGCATCAAGTTCACGAGAGCTTTTTAACCAACTTTTCCCATTACAATAAATAACATAATCATTTTCATTTAGAGGTATAGATAACACAAATAACATGATAAACATACTTGTAAGAGCATAAAGCTAATAGGTAGATATGGTGGACTCACTGGAAAAAACTTGGGTTGAAGGTGTTGGAAACAAGTTTTTACTTGTTGGAATTTTTGGGCTAGCAAAAGGGAGAAAGATGACCATCTAGATGCATGCATGAGTGTCCATAGAAATAACTAATTCATGTCAAACAAGGTGAAATAACATACAACATCAAAACATGAATAAAAGATAGCTCATGATAAAGCATTTGCAAATTATTACTCATAAAAAAGCTCATGAATCATGCAACTATATGTGTCATTAAAAATCAACTTAGACATCCCTTTTCCCAATAAAATAAAAGCATGCAAGATATTTCAACCCATATTTCCAATAGCTCTTTCATATAGAAAGAGTGGTGGTCTCACAAATCAAAACAAAAACAAATAAAAGACGCTCCAAGTTTATGCGATAAAGTGCATTGATAGAAAAAACAGAAGTTAGACGTGTGCAAACCGAGAGTATTTTGGTTCAGTGGGGATGTTCTTCACATCCCCGAGCTTATGTTTTTCACCATCCTTGGATAACTCATGGTGCATCTCCTCCAATCCCTGTGAAAAAACTTCAAAACACTGTTTCTCCCATTTCTTTTCTGTGGGGTGATATTAGTAGAGATAACTAAATAGGTTTCTTGCTACATATAATCCATGGACTAAAATACATATGAATGTCCAGAAAGTATATAATGTTGTATGCCTACTCATAAACTCAATTGGATAAAAAATATTCAACTTAAAAGTTCAAAACAAGCATAAAACAATATGGGACAGAATCTGTCCAGAAAAACAGCAGCAGCAAAACATATTTTTATACCTGACTTAAATGTGTCTAAAAATTCTTAAAAAAATCATGCATACAGAGGATGAAAAGTTACAGTTACAGTAAAAATATCAGCTCATTCGGAGTTACATAATAAGAATTAAAAATCAAACCATGCACAGACCAGTGCTGGAATGAAATCTCCGCATGCAAAATAACAACTTCTTCAAACCAAAATGGGTAAAACTTAGCACTTTATTAAAAATTTCAGAAACTAAACTAAAAACTAAGTCTCTTGTTACAGCAAGAGGACACAAAGAAAATCAAAAGTAAAAACAACCGGGTTGCCTCCCATAAAGCGATTTTTTATAGCCATATAGCTAGACTTACTTACTCGGTATCAAGTTGGTTGGAGTGAGGTGGCTTGGCATCCCCAAGCTTAAATTCTTGTACTTACTTGATATATGTAGGGTGAGCCTAGGGGTAACATCCCCAAGCTTGAGTGTTTGTCCCTCTTAATCTTTGTTTATCACCCTCAACTCTTCCACTTGAAAGTTCTCTTCACACATAAGTTATCATAAAATTTGATTAGAGGGGTTAGTGTCTGCATAAATTAAATCTCCATAGGTACAGAAAAGACATATCATGAGTTGATTCTAAACATTAGCTAATATTACTATGGTTGTGCATTGCTCTTTGATCAATAGAACCACACAAAACACAAGTAATGAGAGTAATGCAAAATAAAGACAGAATCTGTCAAAAACTGGACAGCCCAAAAAGAGTGAATTTTCATAGGCACTTACGTTGCTCAAATAAGAAAACTTTGAACTAATGAAATATGTATTAATAGCTGAATAATGTTGTCATAAAATATCAGGTCAAAATTACTCTTCTGTGATTTTTAACATTTTTCGCAGTGAAGCTTAGGAATCTGTTTTCTGGACAGCAAATCACTTTTGTTCAATCTTATCTTTCAAAAGAGATTATGCTTGCCATTAAGATGAAAAATAAGATACAAAGGTGTGGTTACAGTAGTAAACAAACACCTTGACTCTATTTATTTAGTTTTAGCCTTGGGAGAAGTTTTAATGATAGAGACTTTGCAATGGTTCCATTGGCATGAACAACACATGTTCAAGGTCGACCCCAACATCTCCATTACTCATCCTTCTCATTTACTTTCCCAAATTTTATATAAAGTGAAAATCTTAGACTAATTGTTAGAAAACAGTAGGTAAAATTATTTTACATGTTGTAAGGATATAAAGGTGTGCTCAAACAGAATTGGAAGTTAAAGCATAAGGAACACACCACAAAACATTAAACCATTAACTTTTAAGTCTAACTCTTTTCCTATGCATTGGCATTTTATATATAAATAAATAGCAGCCATTTTGTGGTAACCAATGCATGTAATGATCAGTAGGTTGTGTTTTAAATAACATGGAAGCATAAAGATAAGCCTTTCTTCCTCTCTCATAATAGTTACAAGTAGTGGAAGCAAATTTGACAAAAGAACTATTAGATTGGTGCAACTTTGCAATCTTAGGAACATATAGAGGATTATTAAAACTATCATGTGAGCTATTAGTGTGTTTTCCCCTCTCAAAATAATGGCAATAAGCACCATAAACATGATGGTTATGGGTGAAATGGTTATTAGTGTAAGATAATTTCAGCCCACATAAGTACTTTTCAACATATAACAGCTTCTCCTCCATGGTGTGAATAGGAGAGTTCAGAAATAAAGTAGGACTCTCATGAGTGAGAGTATTATCACAAGCAGCAAGTATATCATTTTTATCCTCACATAAAGTAGTAACAACTAAACATGGAGGATTATCAATAAGCATAGGACCATCATCTAAAGAATCATCATATAGCATGTCTAAACCATGTTCTTCATCATTTTTAGAATCATAAAAGCAAAGTTTATCATCAGCAAAATCTTGAGTGTTACCCTCATCCATAGGTGGTGAAGGTGGGTGTTTCCTCTCTTCATTCTCTAGTTGTTCATCATTTTCTTCATCCTTTTGCTCTTCATTGTCTTCTTCTTGGGGCTGCATGGACATCCCCAAGCTTAGGTCGTTATCCTCTTCTTCACATACTTCCTCTTCAAAACTTATATTTTCACTTCTTCTTCCTGCAAAACGTTAGATCTTTCTTGGGTAGCTCTCTTCGTTGTGTCAATAACATAAATGTTTTCATCAAATTCAAGTGTGCAGAACTCAAGGAGAGGATCAATAAAAAAATTTAAATTGAGAAGCTATAGGGCAGGTTTCATGTTCCTCAATGAAGGTGTATAATTCATAGGCTGCCACAAAAACAACAAATTGCTCTACGTCTTCCATCCCTAAGTGAGCATAATTTCCTGTATGATAAGTTGCAATAACAGGTTCATCTTTATTGGAAGGGCATTGGAATTCAAAGTGTCTAGAGTATTCAGAGCAACAAATTTCTTACTTATGAAAATTGAGCAACGTTCTAGCAATTTCATTTAGGAGCTCTATATAGCCTCCTAATCTTTTCCCTTCTTCTGATTGTCTAAATTCAGCAGCTATCCTGGCGTTTTTATAATAGTTTACCATTTTTTTAAAATATTTTGGGTTTTTGATAAATGCAAAACTGAAAGTAAAACTAAATTAAATGGAAAACTGAAAGTAAACTAGAGTATATGCAAAACTGAAAATAAAAATCTAGTGCAAACAAGAATAAAAACTTAAGCGCTACACTCCCCGGCAACGACGCCAGAAAACGTCTTGATACCCACAAGTATAGGGGATCGTTGAAGTCTTCGGTGTGTAAGTATAGTATCGATCCCACGAGGAGTAGAAGGTATAAGTATTTATCCTCTCAAATAAGAGTGTCACTTCCCTTATTATCTATGCACTAGACAAACTAAAATGATTAAATGATGCAAGTGTTTTTGGGTTTTTGGTGTAGAGTTTGCAATGAAGTAAAATGCTGAGAATGCAATATGACAAGTGAAAGCTCTCAAAGAGAGAAAG
Source organism: Puccinellia tenuiflora (assembly GCA_012064385.1). Classification (NCBI taxonomy): domain Eukaryota; kingdom Viridiplantae; phylum Streptophyta; class Magnoliopsida; order Poales; family Poaceae; genus Puccinellia; species Puccinellia tenuiflora. Next base: position 349,685 of record QRDG01001988.1, read on the forward strand.
CCCAATCCTCTATGAAGCAAGAGGACAAGCTCAAGTGTGTGTTTCTTATAGGTGGAGAGAGTTCCCAAGGGCTACCTAGACTTCATGGCATAAATATTTCTAGAACAACAAGGTAAACATTTTGTCAAGTTTTAATCTTCTTTGGACGGAGCCATAATTAGGAATAGCTAATAAATAAACTACACCTCTTATGATGGATCAAGGTGCCAAGTAAATTACTACACATGAGTTATTAAGACATAAAGTCCCACCATAGCATTAATCTTTAAGGTCCCCGATACTAATACCCCATAAAGTAACTTCATAACTTGGTCTCAGGTTTACATGTCCCCCTAAGACCTCCTCAATTCATTACATCATAGTGTTCTCCTATGAGCCCATATAGGTGAAGTGATATGCAGTCGACGTTCGCACAACACCATCATAGAATTACATCAAAGATAAAAACTAGACAAGATACCAACACATGTTATATAAAAATCATTGCCAATTCATCCTATGCCCCCAGGAACATGAGAGAACTATTCACAACGCCAAGACATGATATGATTTAGTGGTACAAGTGATACAACACAATCTGAAACTATGATCTCCCCACAAAACAATGACAAGTAGCAATTCACAAACATGTAAAATAGCACTTAGACAATGGCTAGGGATCAACCAATCTCAAACTATGAGGGGGATGAAGTGGATCACAAGATGGTGATGGCGGTGGTGTTAATGGAGACTCCGGAGGGGGGATGGAGAAGACCTCCGGGGGTGGTTCCGGCGGCGTTTTCCCCCTCCGATCTTCTCCGGCGGCAGCCTTCTGTCTCTCTGTTTCTGGTTTTGTGTTTCTCCGCCGCCTCCCTCTGGAAAACGTCGGGGGACCTTTTATATAGGCATTTTTAGGTCACGAGGATGCTTCAGGGCGAAGGATCGACGCAAACGGGGCCACGAGGGCAGAAATAGGTGGGCCCACGCGGCCTGGTACTGTAGCCGCGTGGGGCCCCCTATTTTGGCCCTCCGGCCTCCGTTCGTTTGCTTCTTTCGCTCCTAGGTCTTCCTCCTTCCAAAATAATGATCCCCGTAAATTTTCAGCTCATTTGGACGTCGTTTGGGTCCCTGAAACATCAAAATATAGAAAATAGGGTTTTCTGCCAGTGTAGGGTTAATTCGAAATAAATGGGGAAACTGTGAATTATCCCCAAAATCATTATAAAACAATGATATAACCCTTATATGATGCAAATATGATTGAAATATGAGAATTATAATGCAAAGTTCATGTATGCATTTTACATGCATCAGATGTCACTTTCTACCTCTTTATACTTTTGCATATCACATAACTCAACAAAGTTATTTAAATGAGAGGCGGCATCATCAGTACTAGCACCAGAAAATTGCTCTTTCATAACAAGATTTAACAAGGCAGACTTAATTTCATAAGATTCCGCTTTAGTAGCGGGTGGAGAAATTGGAGAGCATATTAAATCATTGTTATTAGTGCTAGTAAAGTCACACAACTTGGTGTTTTCAGTGGAAGACATAATGATAAAATAAAATAACAAGAAGAGAATAAAGACTACACTAATTTTTTGGGGTTTTAAAATTTTGCAACAGGAAAAATAAATTAACGAGAAATAAAACAAGCAAGACAAAAACAAAGTAAAGTGATTGAGAGTGTGAGACTCCCCTTGCTGTAGTTCCAAGATCCCCGGCAACGGCGCCAGAAAAGAGCTTGTTGCTACTGATGAAGAGTTGGGTGGTGCCCCAAGCGAAGGCGGAGATGTAGCAAGCAGCAGTTTTCCCTCGATATCGAACCGAGGTTTATCGAACCAGTAGGACCTTGAAATAAAAAACAAAGTGAATGTTGAAGATCTCTGGCGCTTAATCTTCAACAGACGTGGACCTGCACACACTGAACCAAAATACTTTGCCCCCAAGGGCGGAAAGGTTGTCAATCTTTCCGGTCTCGCAGAAAACAAAGAGGTTAATTGTATGGTGATGCACCTAAAATGCATCTGCTTTTCCAATCACTTTGCCTCATAATTTGCTCCGGAATCTTCCCATATTTGAATAAAACTGCTGAATCTGATGCTGTTTTAGCAAAGTCTCCTTTCTGGTTGTTTTTGCAGGAATTTAAATCGGAGAAAAATACCACGTCATTTTTTATGGAAAAGAAGGATATCGTGCGAAAAATGGACACGAAGAAGCGTCCGAGGCCCAAAAGAGTGGGCCCCACGTGGCCAGATTCCTTGGCCGCATGGGCCAACCTATCTGGAGCCTCGGGCACCTCCTCTCCTTCAGCTTCGACGTACCCCTTCATATATACGAAAAAGTGGCTGCCCTAGGAAGAGAGGTCGATTCGCGAAACAGAGCGCCGCCGCCACCACGATCTTCATTTTTGGAGTCAGATTGATCCAGGATTTCTCCCCCGGAGGAGGGATCCGAAGGCCGTCTTCACCGCCATCTTCACCGCCTTCATCTCCATCGACGATGAGCTCCCTCACCATCACCATGTGTGAGTAGTCCGCTGTAGTCACATGAGGTGGATGGGGATTGGATGAGATTGATATGTAATGATACCCGTTGTCCGAGATCTTAGGGGTTTATCTTGAGGATGTTTTTGTATTGTGTTGATGCACTTATGCTATGTTTAATGCTTGCTAGTAGGGCCCGAGTGGCATGATTTTAGTACTGAACTTATTTTGCCCTATCATATAATTGAGTTTGGTATTTATCTACAAAGTGTATAACATGCTATTATGTTGAACCTGCGAACCCTAAATGTGACATATAGGGAAAACAAGGGGGAGATGTTTTAGTTTGAGGAATCTATGTGTTCATGAAGTGTTAAGGCGTTGTTCCGGGCTATTCAAAAGGGTAGACCTTAATTACCTGTAGTTCCAAGTTGGCCCCGCTGAAATGGGCAGGTAGGACAATAGATGTTGTGCAAATTCTCTCGGTTAGTGCGCACAACTAATTATGTAACACATACCTACATATATCAGAGTTAGAGATAAGTCCCATTGCTATATGAATCTTATTATATGATCAATCTTATTCATGCAACACCCCGCTGTCACCTCATGCCTACGTTTTAAATCTCCGAGTTACACTTTCACTTTTCCGGTGAAAACTGGGAAACCATTGTTCACTACTGTTGTTTTATTTGCTTGAATCATCCTGCTGGAATCACTATTACTGCTGCAAGTTTATTGATATACAGGTGTGGTTGAGAGTGATGCCTCAATTGCTAAAGTCTTATTGGTATTCTAGTGTTCCCATCTAGTCGAACTATAAATTTGGGTAATACTTCCCAACGAAGATTTCAGCGATCCCCTATACTTGTGGGTATCATATGGTGAAATAGATGAAATATGAAAAGTGACCAGAGGAGTAATGATGGTGAAAAGTGATGAATAAAGATTGAGATCAATGTAAAAAGATGGACCGGGGGCCATGGGTTCACTAGTGGAGTCTCTCAAGTAAATAGAACATTCATATGATGGGTAGACAAATTACAGTTGGGCAATTGACAAGATTATAACACAAACTTAATCTAGCTATGACAAAGAGAACATGATAATATTTAAGTAGGCATCACGACAATGAACAAAGACCGTTGAGTCCAACTGCATCTTTGTCTAAAAAGTCCACCGTGGGATCGCTATCCAGCCTGTCACCCATCGGTATTAAGTTGCAAGCAACAGACATTTGCATTAAGTAAAGCGCATGAAGTAAGCAATATTAAATATCAAAATAGACTTTAACACCGCTGTTTTACCCTTAGTAGCAACAGCACACCCTCGCCCTTAGACGTTTCTGTCACTCGTGCCAGGGAACAAAAGTGGGCATGAACCCACTATCTAGCATAAATACTCTCTTTTGGAGATACACACAATCACTTGGCCAAAGTAACTACGCACATCAGAGAGCATGCAAGAACATAAATCAACATATAAGAATCATGCACAATCTGATCATAACTTTATAATCCATCGGATCCCAGCAAACACATCACATAGCATTACAATAATCGATCTTGATCATGTTAGGCAGCTCACAAGATCATAAGACATGAAGCACAAGAGAGAGAGACTACCATCTAGCTACTGCCATGGACCCAAGGTCCAAGGTGGGACTACTCACAAATCATCCCGGAGGAAGGCATGGCGATGAAGATCCCTCCGGGATCGATCTCCCCTCCGACAGGGTGCCGGGATTTGCTTCAGAATCACCCCCGAATTAGGGTTTGAGGTGACGGCGCCTCGGGATGACTTCTCTGGAAAATAATGGCCGCCCCGTCATTTTTAGGTTAATTGGGATTTTATAGGTGTCGGAGGGGGCCGAGGCGGCGCCCAGAGGGCAGGGGTGGGCCACACCCACGGGTCCAAGGTGGCCGCGGCAGGGACCCGCTTGTGCCCTGTAGGTGGCCCCTCAGGCTCCCCTTTGGTCTTTGGGTGTCTTATTTCGCATAAAAATCTCCGTAAATTTTCGTCCAATTCCGAGAATATTTTCAGAAGTAATTTTCTGAAATACAAAAATAGCAAAAACAAGGAACTAGCACTGGGCATCTTGTCAATAGGTTAGTCCAACAAAATGCATAAAAATGATGTGATAAGATAATAAAAATATGTGAGAAAATCACAAAATTAGCATGGACCACTCAAAAATTATAGATACGTTTGAGACGTATCAATTACAGGGTCACGGTTTTTTATCTACTGGTTTAGCATTAGTAATTAGCTGATTATATATGGTTCACTATTCAATCTACCAAAGTTTATTAACAAACATTTAACAATAAAACTAACATTTTGCCACTTCGCTGAGTTATCTCATTCTTTTATTTCATGCACATACATATTTTGAGTGTGTATCCAAACGTCCCGCCGCAACGCGCGGGGTACCATCTAGTTATTTAAGTGTGGAGGCATCCAAACCATCGGCATAGTTGGAGGAGGCATCCAACTCCCTATGCCACATATGAATAGATAGATATTTTGTGCAAATCATTTGACATCTAAAGTGACAGGTCATTGATATCTTTTAAGTAGCGCATCTTATCTAGAAAGTATGGTCCTCCATAGAGTTTAATGCCTTTGGCCCGGTCTTATGACCTTAATACCTTCTATTATTGCGATTGGGTGTAATAGGAGGTGGACAATTGAGTTGTCTTATACCATGTATTCGGTTGGAAGACAATGGTATTTGAGGGACCGTACGACATGAATTATATCATATGTCGTAGTTAGAGTACCACACCAATTCATTACTCTTGCTTAAAGTAAACACTACATTGATGCTCTCTCTCACTTTTTCATCTTTTAATTTCAGTTTTTGTTTACTTTTTGAGTGAATTCCACTTTTTACCCCCTATTTGTGATTTTGTGACACCAGTTACCCCATTTAATTTTTTGTGCCATGTTTTACCCTGTATTTGTAACGTTGTGTCAATATTTACCCTTTATAATCCTTTTTCGTTCCTGAGAGTTGGGACCCACTCAGCATGCTAACTTGAATGCTTAATTCACGTTCGTGCTTCCTTTGCTAATTGAGCCAACCAAATCCAGCCCTCACCAACAAGTCAAACTTTGGTTTGTACGCAACAAACTAGAGAATACCATATTACCCTAGTTGATTGTTCTGTATTCAACAAGTCGAACTTTCGTTTGTATATAAATGCCGAAGTATTCCTTGTCCAAATTTTCCGATCTTTGGATGGCGATGCTCTAAGATGGTGGTACACCATCTGGCCATAGGCGTCTAGCATCTTGTGCACGCGACTGACCTCCGTGATGGCAGCCGCTGCTACCATGACACCGGTGTCCAGCGTTACACATGGGCGCTGCTACTGCTAGTATTGTACACGGCTGATCTCCGCGGTGACCGCTAACATAGCTCGCCTCTGTTCTGCCTCGAAGCGGTGCAAGCGTGTATGCGTGGTGGCCAAGCATGATGGGGTCGCAGCATGGAAAACAAAAATTTTCTACGCGGCAAAGCGGAATAAACCCCAAGGATCTAGATCTACGAGATGAAGATAGCGAAGATGAGATCCAATCTCTTACCCTCGAAGATCAACAAACGCGTTTTGTCGGTGCAGGGGTTGACTAGTCGATCCCCGCAACTAGACTCGTCTAGTCGCGAGGAGATGTATTATCCTCGAGATCCAATCCGGCGAAGTGCGGCAACGGGCAGCACCTCCGCGGCGTCCACACGTACAGCTCGATGAAGACGTCGACTCCTTGATCCCGCAAGCGAGAAGACGTGGCCTTGATGATCTCAGCAGCACGACGGTAGTGCCGGTGACGATGACGGTCTCCGCGAGCAGGGCTTCGCCAAGCCAAGCAAGAGGAGAGGGAGAGGACAAGGCGGCGCAGCAGCCCTAGGGCAAGGGGTGGTGCGGCTAGGTGTGGTGGTGAGGCGGCGGCAGCCCTCCGGGAGAGAGAGGGGTGCGGCTAGGGTTGAGGGAGAGGTGGGGGGTGCGGCTAGAGGGGGGGTGCGGCAGCCTCCAATGTGTGTTGCGCCTCCCCCCCCTCCCCTCCTTATATAGGTGGCGGCTAGGTCAAGGGGAGGGGGCCGGCCGGCCCCTCCTTACTTGCCCCCCAAGTTGGAGTCCATCAAGGACTCCTCCTTGGGCCCTTTCCTAAAGGGGTGGGAGCCCACCTCCTAGTCCAACTAGGAGTGGGACTCCCCTCCTATGCCTGCCGCACCAGCCCATGGGCTTAGGTGGTGCGCCCCACCAAGTGGTGGCAGCACCCCTTTGCACCATGTGGGCCCCATACAAATTATGCGGTCCCACTTCTAGACCCTTCTAGAACATTCTGGAACCTTCCGGTACCCTTTAAATAATTTCCGGAACTTTTCCGAAACCTCCGGAAACCACTTTCCATATATGAATCTTATTCTCCGGACTCCTCCGGAACTCCTCGTGATGTCCGGGATCCCATCCGAGACTCCGAATCACCATTCGTTCACTTCATCATTTAATTCATCGCAAAACCTAATTTCATCGGAACGTTAAGTGTGTGACCCTACGGGTTCGAGAATGCATAGACATGATCATATCAATAATTAATAGCGGGACCGGGATGTCCATATTAATTCCTATACACTCAACGAAAACCTTTTCTCGATTGAACCACAATGCCGGAGATTCAATTAATCTCATATACGATTCCCTTTGTCTCACGATATTTTACTTGCCCGAGATATAATCGTTGACATCCCCATGTCTAGTTTAATCTCGTTACCGGCAAGTTCTCTTTACTCGACCATAATATAGGATCCCGGTGATTACAACTTAATCACATGTCTGCAGACTCTTGATGCTATATTACCGAGAAGGCCTGGAGATATCTTCTCCGTCACATGGAGGGACAAATTCCACTCTTGATTCATATCACCCAACAACCCACCATCGGAGATACCTGAAAGCCACCTTTATAATCACCCAGTTACGAAGTGACGTTTGGTGTCCACAAAGTATTCCTCCGGTGAACGGGAGTGATATAATCTCATGGTCTAAGGAAACTATATTTGGCATATTAAAAGTGTTGACAACAAAACTTTTGTGACACGATTAATTGCAACTCTTTATTTGGGTCATGTCCATCACACCATTACTCCTAATGATATGACTCCGTTATCAAGTGACTATAACAAGTCCATAGTTAGGAAACTCTAACTATCTCTTGATCAACGAACTAGTCCTGTAGAGGCTTACTAGGGAATCCGGGTGTTTATATTCCACACATGTATTATGTTTCCATTTAATACAATTATAGCATGGATAATAAACTATTATCATAAACTTTGAATATGCTTAATAAACCATTTTATTATTGCCTCTAGGGCATATTCCCAACAGTCTCCCACTTGCACTAGAGTCAATAATCTAGTTTACATTTCCGCGATCCAACACCCATGGAGTCTCACTCATGAAGTCTCAGTGCTGATCATGTTTGCTTGTGGAAGAGGTTCCGTCCGTACTCTGTACCTTTACAGTTCTTTATGTCCTTTGCAAAAATTTAAACTGTCACCTAATTTGACATTACTTTATCATCTCATGATAAACTTCTTATCATCCCCATGATAAAACCATTATCATATAATGTATATAATATGTTTGGTTATAGAGTGAGATAATCATATCCTTTCGTGCCAATATGTATGATTAGTCAAAAGAACTTTCTCATAACACATGCATCTGGAACTCACTCAATCTCGAAACAACTTTCTCAAACCAAAATATTATATCTTATTTCAATCCTTGAATTAATCATATACTCCTATATGTTGTAGACTTAACAAATCAACAGTGAACCTTGTCACTTTGACATTTCCGATCATGCTTTCGCTGTGCTACTCTGCTATTAAGAGATCCCTAATTTAGTCTGGCTTTATGACTTCAACCAAGTCCACCATTTTCTAAATTTATCTCAATCTCATGAAAAATGACTCCTCATTCAACATGTTCTTACAATTAAGAACTTGGGTCACATATCGTCATATACAAACATATGGTTCTTATATGTTGAGATCTATGAACAATTCATATTGAATTCCAACATATCCTCTAACCATCAATTTTGTACTGAGTTCTCTAACTCAATGCTTCACCTATATATCACAATGAGATGAACCATTCTTCTCTTGTTTCATTTTGAACTCCTTCAAAACTTGTGTAGGTAAAACATCCTGACTTTGATATTTATCAAACTTATCTATCCACATAGATACATTCATCTACATGAATATTTGACGTTCAAACTAACTTCATAAGTTATGCATTGGTCCATGACAACATTTACAACATTTATGAAATCTCCATTTCATTCAAACACTATGTTGTAAACTCCCACTCAAATATACCTCATACACATATTAAATTGTGAAAACACAGTGGCTCCCACTCAGAAATATGTTATCTTTATATTTGACCATGATTAACTAGCTCCCACTCAAACATATGTCACCACATATTTTGATTATGGAAATTAATTTCTGCTCTAACTTAATATATGTCACCACATATCTTAATTAGATCTCACTCAGTTTCTTATGCACTTTCTCGACACTTTGGACTCCTCCAAAACTCTTAACTCTTAAGATTCGAGAACTCATATACGAAACACCAGCACTTTGCTAGATTTAAGTTTTATTTATTCCACGCAAACTCTTTTGCCAAAATAAATATGTGAAACATTCTTTTCACAAAATCAAGTAACAATTACTTTATGATTTAAACTTAAAGTAGAATGACTCTCAGTCACTTTCGTATTTAAAGTTTCTATTTCTTCTTTTGTAGTTTTTGCAGGTATGTCTTGTTTCTCAAACATGACAAGTAAATCATGAATATTATTTTTGCAACCTTTTGACAAAATTCATATTCTTGAATCCTACTTCTCTTTAGACAAGCTAAACCATAATTCAACGATCACCATCATCAAAACCTTTTATGTGTCAAGTTTTAACCAACATAGCACTTTACATATGTGCCACTTGATACATAAACATGTAAGGTTTAGTCTTTCTAAACTTATTCCAACAATTCTTTTATCCATGAAACCATTTCACGATAAACCCACTAAAATACATAACACAACCAAACACATTGGTTTGTCCCTTTTAGTCTCACATTGTGGAATCTCTATTCATAATCTCATATGAACATTCTACAAAACTTTATTTGCTATGGCTCTTAATTATCTCATAATCATTGAAACCACTATTTCACATAACTCATATGCGAAATGCAAATCATTAAATAGATCCTTTATTTAAAACAGGAGTGTTATCAAAATAAATCTAAATGATACTAATGAAACCTTAAAACCTAAGAACCCTTTGTTTATGACCACATAGTATCAAATACAATGTGACTACAATACTTTAGGCTTATCAAAACACTTTTGAATAATCTCTAAACATTGTAATTTGTGATAACACTTGTCACAAGTCACCATACTAAACAATAACTCAAATATTTTGTCTCTTTTGATCAAATCGAAAAGACTCAATTATCTTGTTAACTTAATATCCTTTACTTCCTTGATCTTATCATGACATGAATAAATACTCCTATTCACTCATCCATGATAAAATAATGATGTCTTTTATTTACTGAAAAATACAACCAACACTTGTGTTTATTTTCAGCAACTCATGGCATTTTCAGAAAATGGCATTTTTTAATCACACTACTTAGTGATGCGCATCAACATGCTCTTCAGCACTAATAGTACAATTAAAAACAATTCTCATCATTAAGTATTGGATATTTTTAGTATGTCTTTATTTTTATAAGTGTTTAACTAATTATCGTTTAAATCTAGCAAAGGACAATAATCTCATAATCGAAACGTGATCTCCAAAAAGGATTACTCATGAAAATAGAACAACCACTTGTCTTTAACATGAATGACCGTCTCACAAACCGAGACACACTAATTTAAGATCACACTTAATTCGATTACAAAACTTATTCAAATCCTCTAATTTAAAACGATAATGTAGAAGCAGAACATCGCCAGCATCAACTCCTTGATTGCCATCTTCCCGCGAAATCAACTCAGTCCCTCCATGCACTTCTCAAACGGCAGGCCCTGTTTTCATAAAACAGCACAAGTATCAAATACTTAGCTCACCATAAGTGTAAATGGGACATTTAAACATTTATAACTAGTATATCAAAATATACCTTCTGCGTTGACTACCTCTCCTGCTATGGGTTCCACTTTAACTTGACTCAGCTGGGAAATGAACTCACAGAAAGTGATCGAATCCCTTCCCATGACATAGTTCTTCACATAATCCTTATAGCTGGGGGGAAGCGAACGCAACACCCCATCTATTGCCATCTCGTCAGTTATTTCATGGTTCCAAACATCCACCATAGTATAATACAGCCGGTGCATCTTACTTAGGTGCTGTTCCAAGCAAGTGTTTTCTTCCATCTTAGTTGAAAGAAATTCATCCAGGCATTCAAACCTTGCAACTCTAACTTGTGCTATGAACCTTTGTTTCAGCTCATCGACAATCTCCATTGCGCTCAAGTTTCCAAATTGCCTACCAAGGTTAGAATCCATGAAGGCGCATATCAGCCACTCGACTCTCAAGTAGGTGGTCTTTTGATCATACCACTCCATATACCCTTCATAGTCAACAGTAACATCAGGGCATTTTTCTAAGGCTTCATCTATCACGTAGAGCTCATCATTGGCGAAAAGGGCTTCTCTCAGACGCATGTACCACTCAGCAAAGTTGGACCCATCTAGACGCAGCTCCTCAGCAAGAAACATACTACTGTAGTCTCCCATGATCTACAAGGATTTTGCAAAGACATCTTTAGGACACTTGTTTATGATAATTTTAGTTCAAATTAATCAAATTAACGAACTCCCACTAAACTCAACATCTCTCCGGTTGATTAGTGACACACGATCCAAATCCACTACACCACCACCGATCATCACGTGAGATGATGTAGTTTCAATGGTGAACAACTCAGTGTTGATCATATCATTCATATGACTCGTGTTTAACCTTTCGGTTCCGTGTTCCCGAGGCCATGTCTGTACATGCTAGGCTCGTCAAGACAACCGTAGTATTTCTGCTTGTGCAAACTGGCTTGCACCCGTTGTATGTGAACGTTGAATCTATCACACCCGATCATCACGTGATGCTTCGAAACGACGAACTTTCGCAACGGCGCATACTAGGGGAGAACACTTAACTATCTTGATATTAACATGAGAGATCACCTTATCATGCTACCGTCGCGATCACATCAAAGCATAACAATAAGGTGCATAAAAGGGATTAACATCACATGCAATTCATAATTGTGATATGATATGGCCTTTCTTCATATGCTCTTAGATCTCCATCTTCAAAGCACCGGCAAGATCTCCATCTCCGGCATGATCTCCATCATCTTGGCGCCATCACCATGGTTGTCCACCAACTATTGCAACTACAACTAATGCTACTCTTAGCAATAAAGTAAAGCAAATTACATGGTGATTTATTGACACGCAGGTCACATAAAATAATAGACAACCATATGGCTCCTGCCAGTTGCCGTACTCGTCGACATGCAAGTCGCGAAACATTACAAACATGATCATTGCATACATTATCACAAATCACATTGGCCATATCACATCACTTGACCCCCTCTGCAAAAACAAGTTAGACGCCTCTACTTTGTTTATGCAAATTTTACGTGGCTTGGGTCAACGAGATAGAACCGTTCCAATCTACGCAAAAACCACAACGGTGATATAATAGTTGCTTATTTACTCATCCTTTTGAAAGGCCTTCCATTGAAAATTGCATCCTCACTAAAGCAAGAGAAACAGACACCCGCCAGCCACTTATGCAAAACAAGTTGCATGTCAATCGTGGAACCGGTCTCTCGTGCGTGGACGAGTAAGGTTGGTCCGGGCCGCTTCAATCTCACAATACCGCAAAGATGCAAAGTGCACGCGAGAAGGTAGCAACATAAAATATCAACGCCCACAACTCCTTGTGTTCTAATCGCATCAACACCTACGAAGATCTAGGCTCTGATACCACTGATGGGGTCGCAGCATGGAAAACAAAAATTTTCTACGCGGCAAAGCGGAATAAACCCCAAGGATCTAGATCTACGAGATGAAGATAGCGAAGATGAGATCCAATCTCTTACCCTCGAAGATCAACAAACGCGTTTTGTCGGTGCAGGGGTTGACTAGTCGATCCCCGCAACTAGACTCGTCTAGTCGCGAGGAGATGTATTATCCTCGAGATCCAATCCGACGAAGTGCGGCAACGGGCAGCACCTCTGCGGCGTCCACACGTACAGCTCGATGAAGACGTCGACTCCTTGATCCCGCAAGCGAGAAGACGTGGCCTTGATGATCTCAGCAGCACGACGGTAGTGCCGGTGACGATGACGGTCTCCGCGAGCAGGGCTTCGCCAAGCCAAGCAAGAGGAGAGGGAGAGGACAAGGCGGCGCAGCAGCCCTAGGGCAAGGGGTGGTGCGGCTAGGTGTGGTGGTGAGGCGGCGGCAGCCCTCCGGGAGAGAGAGGGGTGCGGCTAGGGTTGAGGGAGAGATGGGGGGTGCGGCTAGAGGGGGGGTGCGGCAGCCTCCAATGTGTGTTGCGCCTCCCCCCCCTCCCCTCCTTATATAGGTGGCGGCTAGGTCAAGGGGAGGGGGCCGGCCGGCCCCTCCTTACTTGCCCCCCAAGTTGGAGTCCAACAAGGACTCCTCCTTGGGCCCTTTCCTAAAGGGGTGGGAGCCCACCTCCTAGTCCAACTAGGAGTGGGACTCCCCTCCTATGCCTGCCGCACCAGCCCATGGGCTTAGGTGGTGCGCCCCACCTAGTGGTGGCAGCACCCCTTTGCACCATGTGGGCCCCATACAAATTATGCGGTCCCACTTCTAGACCCTTCTAGAACATTCCGGAACCTTCCGGTACCCTTTAAATAATTTCCGGAACTTTTCCGAAACCTCCGGAAACCACTTTCCATATATGAATCTTATTCTCCGGACTCCTCCGGAACTCCTCGTGATGTCCGGGATCCCATCCGAGACTCCGAATCACCATTCGTTCACTTCATCATTTAATTCATCGCAAAACCTAATTTCATCGGAACGTTAAGTGTGTGACCCTACGGGTTCGAGAATGCATAGACATGATCATATCAATAATTAATAGCGGGACCGGGATGTCCATATTAATTCCTATACACTCAACGAAAACCTTTTCTCGATTGAACCACAATGCCGGAGATTCAATTAATCTCATATACGATTCCCTTTGTCTCACGATATTTTACTTGCCCGAGATATAATCGTTGACATCCCCATGTCTAGTTTAATCTCGTTACCGGCAAGTTCTCTTTACTCGACCATAATATAGGATCCCGGTGATTACAACTTAATCACATGTCTGCAGACTCTTGATGCTATATTACCGAGAAGGCCTGGAGATATCTTCTCCGTCACATGGAGGGACAAATTCCACTCTTGATTCATATCACCCAACAACCCACCATCGGAGATACCTGAAAGCCACCTTTATAATCACCCAGTTACGAAGTGACGTTTGGTGTCCACAAAGTATTCCTCCGGTGAACGGGAGTGATATAATCTCATGGTCTAAGGAAACTATATTTGGCATATTAAAAGTGTTGACAACAAAACTTTTGTGACACGATTAATTGCAACTCTTTATTTGGGTCATGTCCATCACACCATTACTCCTAATGATATGACTCCGTTATCAAGTGACTATAACAAGTCCATAGTTAGGAAACTCTAACTATCTCTTGATCAACGAACTAGTCCTGTAGAGGCTTACTAGGGAATCCGGGTGTTTATATTCCACACATGTATTATGTTTCCATTTAATACAATTATAGCATGGATAATAAACTATTATCATAAACTTTGAATATGCTTAATAAACCATTTTATTATTGCCTCTAGGGCATATTCCCAACAAAGCAGTGGGTACGGGCTGGGTTTGGATTTTCGTGCGGGTTGGGTTTTGTTGGCTCAGCTAGCGAAGAAAACAGGAACGTGAACTATGCCTCTGAGCTGGCTTGCTGATTTAGCATCGAGAGATGATCGCGAGAAGGGCCGAGCTGTCCGGAACGGGGAAGAGTATTAAAAGGGGTAAGTATTGACACACCGTAACAAATAAAGGGTAAAACATGGCACAAAAAATTAAACGGGGTAACTGGTGTCACAAAAATCACAAATAGGGGGTAAAAAGTGGAATTCACTCTTACTTTTTTTACTTTGTGTAATCACAAAGCTCTCTTACAAACTGCTTTTATTAGCAACTTTATATACTAGGCTATTTAAAAACTACAGTTTGGGTGGGAACGTATCTGCGTGTACATGACATTGTAGTTGTGGGGATGGTAGTACCTTCCAATTTCTCTTGTGGCTTCGATATTAAACCCAGACAAAATACTTCCACAATGAAAGTATTTTAATGAATATGGGCACTTTCAGGTATCATGTGTCAAGTACAGATTTTGTATAGGTCCATACCTTTTTGGGATGGTTTGGACTTCATGCGGGTTGTGCCTAACGGTTTGATATTTACCCGACCTATGTTAAGTGTCATTTTCCCCAAGAGGCAACCAACTTTGATATCCCCTTTCCCCTCTCCATTGTGACCTTCCAGATCTAGTTTCCTCTCATTCCCACCACTCAAACCTTCGAAGGAAAAGCAAGAGGATATCTAGATCTACATTTTGACCTACCAAATCCCCACATCTCTATTCTATGCGAAGATAAACTTTGGATGTAGATATTGGAGTCATTTGTTGACCTCATCCATTGCTCATGTCTTCTCCCATCTATCCATAGCATTTTTTATTCAAATGATGTCTGTGAGAAGGATTTGAGCATTCATGTTCTTGCTTTACATTTGTTTCATTGGTTTGATTTTTACACGGTGATTAATTCAACCGAGAGTCTTAGGAATTGTTACTCTTGGAGGCCACCACGTATTTGACGGTTTGGTGGTTGTTGGCTTGGTGAACTCTTTGTGGAGATTGTGAAGAGGTCCAAGTGAGTTGTGAAGTGGTTGTGGATCTTGTCATCTCCGGGATGGAGAAAGAAGCTATCCATGACGGAAGAGGTCGTACATGGTGTGTGAATGAGCTCAAGGGACAAGAAGCTAGATCCATGAGGGCTTGTTGTGTGCTTGGTTTGACAAGGTATCTCCAACAGAGAGCAGGATATCGATGCATATCCGAACTCTACGAAATACACATCAGTTGTCTCTTGTCCCGTGTACATTATACAATTCATACTTACAACTATTTATATGTCTTCTAAAGTTTGGATTGCTATATTGTTAGTCTGTACCATATCTTATCGAGATATATGTTGTTGGTTTACATAGTTGAGCCTACCATATTTAGTATTAATGTCTGAAAATTATCTGCTTAGATTAATTCCACATTACGATATAACCAAATTCCTAAGAATTTTTAAATCGCCTATTCACCCCCCACCCTCTCTAAGTGTCCCTCTTGTCCTTTCAAAATTACATAAAACAATGTTATAATCATGTAGGGAATCTCATATGGTAAAAAATAATGATGGTGGAAAACTCTTCTTCATGATGGAGACCGACAAGGAGATGATGGCGGATGAGGAGAAGCATTGGAGGCGATTCCGGCAATGGCACCCCTTTACAATTCTCCTCCGGATGCAACCTTCTGTCTCTCTGCTTTCCTTTTGTCTCTCTTGGGCTCCATCCATAGTAAATAAATTGACCCATGGCATACATGTATATCGAAGTTTTAGGTCAAAATGAAGGCGGTGACGTGAAATTTGATGATATCAGATGATCGAGGGGAGACCTGCACATCGACATGGTCCTTCTACCTCATACTTGAGATTCTGAGGTCTGTCTTGAACTGATTGACTACATCTTCGCAAAATATGAACTTTGTTTCTTATATTGCCTTTTCCAAAGTCCCATAGCTCTATGAAAGTGAAAAAAACTGACACAAGGTTTTTCTCCCTTACAGAGTTAAATACTTTGTACAACATATTTGGATTCCCATAAATTAATAAAAAATAGTGGTGAGAAAATTGTATATGGTGCAAATATTATGGATACTTGCATAATAAACTTTAAAATACATACATATGTTTCTCATGTATCACACATGTGGATGTTGCTGGAGGAACTAGAAAACTCGTTTGCTAACATTTACCGCCTCCACATTGAGCCTTGCTAACTGTGGGACTTTTCTATGGGGACAAAGATGACATAGAAGCGAGACATTCGGATAAACCAACAAGTACACACGTTAAAAAAGCAAAGTGCAAATGTTTATATCTAAAAGTATACACGTTCGTCCAGAGAAATATTTTTAGTTCAAAAAGTGAAATTTTTGGCTGTAAGGAAATTATATACATAACATAAAAAAAGTCCGTTCAGAAGCTCAAAAAATATTATAAAATAACAGGTGTAAAGTACACACAATAATATTCGTGAGGTTCACCACTCATTTTTCAGGAAGTACACATCCTTATCGGATGTCCCAAAAAATAGCTAAAATGTCCACGAGAAAGTACATACTCCCTCTGGCCCGAAAAAAATGACGACATTTTTGTATAAAGGCCCATGAAGTTTTGGAGCATCAACCTGCAGTCCTTCCTGTCGTGTAAATCTCCGCATCATCCCCTTGCACCACGCCCTCGCCCACGCCCCTCGTCGGGCCTCCTCCTGGTCCACTCCCCCACAGACGCTACATCCACATCCTCAAACCCTAGTTGTGCATGCTTAAGAAACAATTATTTTTATGCGCTCCGGCGGCCGCAGCTGGATGTTCAAGGAAGAGATGCGGAGGCGGGTGTCCGCGCTGTCGATGATGGCACAGCACAGGCGGTGGCGGGTAATACGTGTCAAACGTATTTATAATTTTTGTTTGATCCATGCTTTGTTTATGTCATTGTCACATGTTTTTGCCATCTTATTATATCATTTTAAGGCATTTTATTGGACTAACCTATTGACAAGATGCCTAGTGCCGGTTCCCTGTTTTTGTCATGTTTTTTTGTAGAAAGTTACTTCTGGAAATATTCTCGGAATTGGACGAAAATTTACGAAGATTTTTTTATTGGACAAATGAAGATCGGAGCCAAAAGGGCGACCCAGGGGGCAGCCCACAGGCCAGGGGCGACCTGTGGTCGCGGCCTAGGGTCCACCCGTGGGTGGGACCTGCCCCTGCCCTGTGGGGCATCTCTCGGCCACCTCCGACGCCTATAAAATCATCCCCGACGAAAAAACCCTAACCCCCAAGGATTTTCCCAAATACGATACAGAGCTCCGCCGCCATCGCTGACAAGTTTTGGGGGTTCAGAAGGTCCAGTTCCGGCACCCTGCCGGGACGGGGATCGACCGCCGGAGCCATCTCCATCAACACCACTGCTTCCCGTGATGAGGAGGGAGTAGTAGGCTTATACAAGTAGCTATGTGGTTATCTCTCTCTCCCATGATGTGATCTTCGTTGTGATCATGAGCTTTATTAGTATAGTTGAATACATGATGTTTCCCTATGTGTAATGGATATGATGTTGCTCAAGTGGTGTTATCTAGTATAATTTGCGGAGTCACCGTTGTGATCACGATACCACAGTGACAGTGAGGGTGCCGTGTGTGGCTCTATGCATCAATATTAGAGGGATTTTCATCATGAGTTTGTTCTTTATTATTGTTGGATTGAATAGATCGTGAGGTTTCTTGATGCTTGTTGTAACAGCCCAGATTTGGTACCTTAAAATATGGGCCAAATTTTCACTTTTTCATTTCATTGCATCATGGCATATATATTTAAATTGCTAAGTTAATAAAGCAACACTTGGAAAGTTAAAACAAAGGGAGCAAAACACTTCCAAAAATTCCAAACCAAATGCAATTGCTCAACTTGGAAAAACAAAATATTCTTGAGCTTCCATATTTGTCCAGGAAGTTCCAAGAGTGCAAAATAATATTCTTGCTTTGTGCTTTTATAAGGCTATAAAATTGATAGTTGAATTTGATCAACATTGCAAAATGTGAACCCTATGAACAAATGTTATGCAAAACTTTTTATTTTGCAACACCAAATTTTGTGGAGTTTCTACATGCCATGGGAAGGTTAAATGAAATTTTGCAGATTTTATAAAAAGGTTTAAATGCCTCAATTAAAAATGAGGACTTCAAATAGTTGCAAATCAACTTTGAATTTTGAAACCAAGTTAAACCTCTCCAAAATTCAAAGAAAAAATATGGTGAGCTTCCCTGTTTTATTCTGAGCCTCCATGAAAATTTTCATAATTTTTGGGAATGTTTTGATGCCTCAATTAAATAGAAAAGGCTGCTGTTTTCAAATAAAAATAAAAACAGAAAAGGGAAAGAAATGCCAGGGGGTTTTTCGGAAAAGTTTCATCGCCCTTCACTGTGGCGACAGGGGAGGCACTGTCGCCATGGCCGCCGCGTCGCCGTGGCCTCCCCTTGCTCCTCCTCGCGCCCTGGCCCCCCGAGGAGGATAAGAAGCTCCCCGTGCCCCCTCTGCTCTCTCTCCCCCTCCTTTCCCCCCTGTGGCAAACCCTAGCTCAAGCTCCTGCCGCCGCCGCCGCCGCCATCTCGCACCGTGCCGTCGGTTCCGGCCACACGAAGCAGCTCCGGCCACCCCAAAGCAAGAAGAAGGCACCGGAAGCTCCTCCTCGACCTCCTCCTTCTGCTTTACAAGGCGCTACGGGTCGGGAGGCACGGGACCCACGGAATCGACCGATTCTTCTACACCCGGGCCGCCGCCGTCCGAGCACCGCCGCCTCGCCGTCCGGCCTCCCCGGCCAGTGTTGTCCCCTCCAACATGCTCCTGGTGAGCTTCTGCTTCTTGTGGCCCTCTCCTTCCCGCTCTATGCCGTCGCCCCACCGTGCACCGCCGCCCGACGCCGCGGCCATGGTCGCCGCCGGCCCTCCGGCAATCATTTGGTCCTCTGCCGCCGCTCCCCGTACTCCCCTCTGTCTCCTCCAGCTTTCAGACAAACTCCCCGCGTCCAATTTCGATCAAGAACGACGATTTGCTGATCAACATGCTGCTGCCCTCCCGCTGACGTCATGCTGACATCAGCTGTTCTTGTGTTTTGTTTTTTCAGAAAATTAACAGGGAGTTGGAATTTGAAATATTTGTTAAATGGTAAAACAGAAAAATACAGTTGACATACCAAAAGGTTTAGAATTTGACAACCTATTCAAATATTTCACTCATACATGCAATTGAATTGTAAAATTTGAATTTAATTTGTGAAATGCAAATCCCATGTGAGTGATTCAAATTTTTGGAAATTGCATATCTTTTGAACCATAAGTCCGAAAAATGAAAATAATATGTTAAAATGCTCAGCTAAATAAACTCTACATGTTAGTGCCTTTATTTGAATTAATTGGTTAAATTAAATTGCATGTTTTAATTAAATATAAAAATGGCAGATTTGGAAATGAATTTGTAAATTCAATATCTTTTGTTTTATAACTCAGAAAAATGCAAATAATATACCAAAATGCTTAGGAAGAAAAGGTCTATCTGTTAGTGCTATTGGTTGAATTATTTGGTCAAAATAAATTGCCTGTATTTAATAAAAACAGAAATGGCAGAATAAATGTGGAATTTGGAAATTGCATAACTTGAGTTTTAATTATCCAAAAATTATGAATAAGCTCTCAAAATGTTCAGTGAACAATGATCTACAAGTTTATGTTATTTTATAGAATTGTAGATCTAGTTTTGGTGCTGTTTATTAAAAATAAATAAAATGGCAGAATTAATTCAATTATTGAAAATATCATAACTTGATGAATATTAATTCAAAAATTACAAATGATATATCAATTTGATCAGCAACTCAAATGCTATCTATCTATGTTAAGTTCACAGCAAGTAACCAACTTTTCCTTTGATGTCATTATCGAATTGGTTAAAATGATTTAAGTTGCATAACTGTTTAAATCACCATTTATTCATCGTTAATCGGAAAATTGCAAACGAAGTACCAAATTGATCAGTGGAATAATACCTATCTAACCATGTCATTTTCATGCATGTAGACCCCCTATTTCAGTACTGGACATTTTGAATAAATGCTTAATTCACTAAGTTAAATATGGAGTTTTGACCCGTTAATTGCGATATTTATTTTAGGGGTTCCATTTAACTTGTGGGACATGCCCAATATGATTTCAGTGCATAAATTGACCATCTCATCATGATTGTGCATTGCACCTTGTATTCGTGTTATTTATTTCGTTTCTTGTATTGTTTGTGTTTCATTAGATTCAGGAGTCGAGGTTCCACCACAATACCTCGACGATCAACGCGCCCAGTACTACCAGCAAGGCAAGAACTAACCTAACCTTCTGGGCATCTAGCATCCTATTGTTTTACAAACTTATTTTATCCACCATAATATTGCATGCGATTCAAATGTCTCTTTTGATCAAGATGTAGAGTATCCTATGAATGCATGTTTATCCCCTGAACCATCACATGCCTTCCCTCCTATGAACCCTAGGTTTGATGTGTTGGCCGGAGACAAAGATATAATTGTTGATTATATATGCTTAGCTATGCTTAGCCATGCTTAGTTAAATGATATATGTTGTCCGGTGATTTAATTCCATTATTATGAATGGTGGTGGAATGGTCGGACATGATGGTTACTTGTGGTGGATAATTAATTTGCTAAAAGGCTTGGATGAGTTGCCATCGGGGATGGTGTGTTGCCTCATTCTTGTCGCCTAGGCTGAGAGTGCTTTTAGCTAGAACCAAGAAACGACTGTGCTGCCATTGGTGGGGGTATGGGCTCCTTACTAACTGAATAACTTGTGCGGGCGTATCCAAGGGTCCTCTAGTTTGCTATTTCCATTTGCGCGTGTGTGTGTGAGCGGAAAAAGGAATGATGAGGATGGTGGTGTTTAGGACGTGGCGATGGGGGCAGGGGCTGAAATAGGCTGGGTAAACTTGTCCTGTCGCCACAGATGACTCTTGGATAGTCTCATGCGAGGTAAAGGTTTAACCGCGCCCACTCGCCGGCCTTCCCTGGAAGAGGGCCAATCAGGTGAGCCGGACGGTACCAATGGGTAAATTAGTACACCCCTGCAGGGTTTAATCTTTTCGAAAAGCCGTGTCCGCGGTTATGGACGAACTCTTGGGAAAGGCGGATTAGCTCATAGAGAACCTGAACCTAATTAATAAATTGGCAGCTAGAGGTTGCAATCCAACATGTGATAAAAGGTTCATTTCCTCGAGGGTGATTCGAGGGAGTGCCTTGGTGGAGATGAGGTGCTTCTGGTTACAAAAGGGTTCGTTGAGAACCACAGATGAAAGTTTACTCTCTTATCCCTTTTCGGAAAACCTTCTGAGTAGACGATGTAATGGGTCCTTATGTCTTTTAAAGAGGAAAACTAGCTTTATGCAAAACCAGCTACATTATACAGCATTAGAGCCTCCGTCAGCATCGGGCCTATATCGCCCTACTAATTCTTGCGAGTACGTCGTACTCAGCCTTGCTTTGTTAATTATTATTTGTTTCAGAGGAGGACGTCACCGAACTGGAAGGTGGGTTCTTTATTGACATCGACGAGTAGTCTGGGGTTCCCAGGTGGCAGCTTGGGACGTCTCGGAACAAGCTGGCTGGGATATGTTATTGTAGGCCTCTTAGGCCATAATTTGGATCTTGTTGTTAGACAACTATATTTGCTTTCCGCTTGATGTAATGACGGGTCTGCGACCTCTGATTGTGACATTTGCTATCTTTCTCATATATGAGTTGAAATATGATCTCTTGTGTCGTAGATTCAGTGATGTGCCAGTTGTTCCGCAGTCTTGGACTCTTTGCTATACGTGAAAGCGATGTCTGAGCTTATGGCATGATCGAGGTGTTGTGTGCCGATGATGTATTCCGAGCACGCCTGCCAATGAGTTTTGGCCTGGGATTGGTAAACCCAGTAACCCTCGATTGTGTAGCATGACCGGTTACACAACATTTCACTGTATAGCTCTGGGGTCGGGGCACTACACTTGTGTTATTGAATAAAGAGACTATTCAAGAAATAGGTTGTGGTGTTTGTTAATACTATCTTTGGATACGCATAGTGACAGCATGAAGTGTCCATAGATGTGGAATACGAACTTTAAGGTGTGCTTTTCGTAGCCCTACGCAATTCTCATCCTATTTGATTCACGAAAGAATGATCTCCGAGTAACGTCTACCATGCATGTGTTTTTGTGGGAACTATCATGTGTTTAATTATGTTAATGATGTTGAGAGTAGTCACTAGTGAAAGTATGAAGCCTAGGCCTTGTTTCCAAGCATTGATACACCGTTTTTAGTCACTTTTGTCACTTGTTTGCTCGCTGCCATTTTTATTACAGAATTACAAAATCACCTTTTACCATCCATATCACTTGCATTTTACTATCTCTTCGCCGAACTAGTGCACCTATACAATTATCCATTGTATTAGGTGTGTTGGGGACACAAGAGACTTCTTGTATCTTAATTGCAGGATTGCTTGAGAGAGGATACGTTCAACCTCTTCCTCCCGTGGATTTGATAAACCTTGGGTTACTCACTTAAGGGAAATTTGCCGCTGTCCTACAAACCTCTGCGCTTGGAGGCCCAACAAGTCTACAAGAATAGAAGCATGTAGTAGACATCAGCGGGTCAGAGTAGGATGGACCAGGAGCTGCGGCGGCCGGAGGAGCTCCATGGAGAAGCAGTGGAAGGCCGGGTGGAGGAGCTCCGGGAAGAGCGGCGGCAGCGGCAGGCGACTGAGTGGAACAACATCCTCGCTAAACCAGCACGTGAGAGGAGAAGCAATATGGAGAGGAGCGGAAGTGCGAGAAGAGGAACAACATCACATGAGAAGATCAACAGCGCGGGAAGGAGCGGCTGGAAGGAGACGAGCGAGGGATCCATTTTTGAATTTGAGGAGATTTTAATGTTTTTTGTTTGCAAAATGGACATATTAAGCGTGTTGTGTCAGTTAATTCGGGCTGGAGGGAGTACAATAATTTTCAAGGGGTCAAGGAAAAATAAAAGAAGAAAGTGGCAAAGTCAAAAGCATAGCCTTATTTAGGAGTGAGGTGTTTTGGGTCGTGAGCTCCAGTGATTTTGATATTTTAGAAAATTCAAAAATATTATCTTAAGGTTTTTCAAAAAAAATGCGTGTATACATACACATGTTATCTACATATTTGCAGAGTTTTGCTAAATAATACATTTTATTATAGACAACACAAAAGTCATAAAATCATGACTCTTAAAAGGCAAAAAATAATTATTATTTCTTCCAACATTTATCTTTTTTGTCCAAGCCACGTATAAAAAATCGAATCAAATTTGGTGATAGAGTAGACATGCATATATACTTTATTGCTTTTAGAATTTTTAGAGACCTAAAAATAAGCTTTTCGGTTTTTTTAAAAGACAGGATCCCCGACCCTCGGGAGCTACAAATTATTTTTGCATGCTTTAGTTCTAGTAACAAGATACATACTTAGAAAGATTGAGTTACACAAGTAACTGCCTACCTAGTCGTCACATCCAGGAGTGAAATTGTTCATGACCTAAAAAATATGCAATAAAAATCAACATGTCTCAACGCACAGTTATTTTTGCTAGTTTGAAAAGGTAATATTGTTCCACTGTTCAAAAACATAAATAACGGAATTGACACATGTGAGTATTCGTGTGAAGAAGAATAAGAGCAACGGCGGACCTTCATGGGGGCCAAGGTGGGCCGTGGCCCCCCAGCAAAAATACAAGTTTACTACTACCCCCTAATGTGCAGCCCAAGAGCCCAGTCAATGACTAAAAAAAAAAGGGAAACAGGACAGACTAGTCGACTCGATCTAGACGCGTTCCTCTCTTTCTCTCCTCTGTCTGCTGGTCAACTGGTGGAGCTGCTGACTACGCCTCGATGCCGGCGGCAGGGCGGCCGGGGGAGGCGGCGGGTGGCCGGAACTGCGCCACGACGCCAAGCTCGTACCTCAGGCCGGTCGCAGGTCGCCGCCTCATCGACGCGGCGCATGGTGGGCAGCAACAGCCTGCAGCCGGACTCGCTTCAATCTTCAATCCTTTGATCCTCCACTGCTGACGCCTCAAGCCTCACTGCAAGCTTCTCTCCCTGCCCTTTCTGAGGTGATTTTGTGTTTAATTTTTCTTTTGTTGATTCTGATTTATGAATGTTCTATCTAAGTTGGGGAATGTTCAAACTAGGTCATGACAATAAATCTTTACATATTGTTTTCTAATCTGTAGTAAAGGAGGCTATGGTAAATGAGAAAAGAATTGATTCATTTTTCAAAAGAAAGAGGACTGATTTTGAAGCTCATGGTCATGAATCTGAAACAGCCTGTGAAACACCAACAACTGAAGAACCTGAACCAGCAACGGAAGCAGTATCTCAACCTGAACCAGCAACGGAAACAATATCTCAACCTGAACCAAAACCTGAACCAGCAACTGAAGAAAACCCTATTCAACCTACTCCCTTGTTGCTCGAATTTGGACAACAAAGTCATGAAAAACAAGGCCATCAAACTCACAGAGATGCAGCAGTATTTTGTGGTATTCAGTTCTTGTAGCGGGATCCAGCACTACGTCCACAGATTTGGCAATATCCACATAGCCAAAGAGATGAAGTGCGACGAAATGATCTAAAACTAGGCCCTATGCAGTCCCGCCTGTAGAGTTACAAAGCATCTGGAAAACAAGGTCATCAACGACGCTTTAAGTATAATTGGTTCGGTATGTTTCCCTCATGGTTGGAGTACTCGGAGACAACCGATCCCGCATATTGCTTATTTTGCTTTCTGTCCAGCAAGAACAACAACAAGAGAGGTGGTTCAGTTGTATTCACAGTTCATGGTTTTTTTTAAATGGAAGAAGGACAATAATGGAAGAAAATGTGCATTCTTAAACCACATAGGTTTTGAACCTTGCTCTGAATATAACAATGCAACCAAAGCATGTCAAGATTTGTTGAATCGACAAGGACATATAGAAAATGCAGCTGCAGCGGGCAACAAGAGGGATATAGAAAGGAACCAGTTAAGAGTGAAAATAGCAATTGGAGCTGTTAAGTGGCTCACCTCACAATCTTGTGCTTTTAGAGGCCATGATGAGACACCTGAATCGAAGAACGGAGGGAACTTTCTTGAGTTAAGAAAGCTTCTTGCAGAATTTAATCCCGAGATTGCGGAGGATATTAAAGATGCAAATACAATGCACAATACATATCACCGAAGATCCAACAGGAGATTTTGGGCATTTATGCATTTAAAATTAGGAAGCATATCCGTGAAGAGATTGGGAATTCTAAGTTTGCTATTCTGGTGGATGAGACTTGTGATGTTGCAAAGAGGGAGCAGATGGCATTGGTTATCAGATTTGTCGATAAAGATGGCATTTTGCAAGAGCGGTTCTTTGACTTGATACATGTGACAAGCACCAAAGCCGCGACACTTAAAGAGGTATTGAGCTCTGTATTATCAAAAAATGATTTTGATGTTCAAAAACTTCGTGGCCAGGGGTATGATGGAGCTAGTAATATGAGGGGAGAGTTCAATGGATTGCAAGCTCTTTTCCTTCGAGAATGCCCATATGCATATTATGTCCATTGCTATGCTCATCGTTTGCAACTTGCACTAGTTGCTGCATCCAAAGAAGTTGTCCCTGTTGCTCAGTTTTTTCAGAAACTTCTGTTTATTGTTAACACAGTGGACTCCTCTGCGAAGCGCCATGATGAGCTTCATGATGCTCAGTTGGATGAACTAGCTTCGTTACTAGCAATTTCTGAAATAGAAATTGGTCAAGGTGCAAACCAAATACAAGCACTAAAACGTCCCGGCGACACAAGATGAGGTTCACACTTGGGTTCGATATCTAGCCTAAAGGACATGTTTAATGCGGTAAGTTCAATGCTTCAAAAATTAGTTTGTGATGGATCAGCTGGCTCAATTCATGCAGATGGAGATACCGCTTTTAGGTACATGACATCTTTTGAGTTTATACTTGTCTTGTGTGTGATGGAAGAAATTTTGGAGATTACAGAAGCTCTTGGCCAGGCTTTGCAAAAGAAATCACATGACATAGTAAATGCCATGCGGCTAGTGTTCTCAACAAAGTTTTGCCTTGAAGAGATGAGATCAGATGCTGGTTGGGAAGACTTTTTCTGCAGAGTTGTTGAGTTTTGTGTAACCATTCCATTGATATTCCATATTTGATGGAACCTTACATTCTCCGTGGTAGTCGGGCTCGTCGCCAATCTGATTGTTTTTCTAAAGAGCATTATTTTCGGGTGGAAATATTTCGTGCAACACTTGGTACTCAGTTGCACGAAATAGAATTCCGCTTCAATGAAAAGGTAATGGATCTTCTGACCACTAGTGCTACTTTGATTCCTACAAATAAATTCAGATCTTTCAAGGCTGGTGATAATTGTGAAATGGTGAAGAAGTATTATCCGGCTGATTTTAGTCAACAAGAAATTTATGGCCTGGAGCAGCAACTCAAACATTTTATTGTGGATGCTTCCAATGATAACGAGATGAAAAAAGTGTCAACATTGACAAAACTTTGCCACTGCCTTGTTGAGAGTGGGAGACATACCATCTATAACCTGATTGATAGATTGCTCCGGTTGCTTGTGACTCTCCCTGTTTCTACGGCAAGTGTTGAACGCGCATTTTCCAATTTGAAGATTATTAAGACAAGGTTGCGCAACAAATGGAGGATGAGTTTCTTACCAACAACTTGCTAGTAAACATAGATAGGGAAATTGCTGAGAAGTACGACTATGACGATATTCTTGAGCATTTCACGGGCGCAAAGAGACGAAGAGCCGATCAGGTTCATGATGCATGAAAATCCATGATTAAGCAGTACATGGTTTCTTTTTGTGGAACTTCTACATATTGATGTTAGTAATGTATTTTGTGGACAAGATTAATCTAATTATATATGTCTATAAAAATGCTGCAAATTGTCCCTCGTTGTTTTGATATCTTTTATTGTTCCAAAAAAAATTACATGTTATTTCATGCTATCACAGGACGTTGTGGTGAAACGCGTATTTTGTTCAAGCTATGAAATAACATGTAATTTTTTTGGAACAATAAAAGATATCAGAACAACGAGGGACAATTTGTAGCATTTTCATAGACATATATAATTAGATTAATCTTGTCCACAAAATACATTACTAACATCAATATGTAGAAGTTCCACCAAAAGAAACCCTGTACTGCTTAATCATGGATTTTCATGCATCATGAACCAGATCGGCTCTTCATCTCTTTGCGCCCGTGAAATGCTCAAGAATATCGTCATAGTCGTACTTCTCAGCAATTTCCCTCTCTATGTTTACTAGCAAGCTGTTGGTAAGAAACTCATCCTCCATTTTGTTGTGCAACCTTGTCTTAATAATCTTCAAAGCGGAAAATGTGCATTCAGCACTTGCCGTAGAAACAGGGAGAGTCACAAGCAACCGGAGCAATCTATCAATCAGGTTATAGATGATATGTCTTCCACTCTCAACAAGACAGTGGCAAAGTTTTGTCAATGTTGACACTTTTTCATCTCGTTATCATTGGATGCATCCACAATAAAATGTTTGAGTTGCTGCTCCAGGCCATAAATTTCTTGTTGACTAAAATCAGCCGGATAATACTTCTTCACCATTTCACAATTATCACCAGCCTTGAAAGATCTGAATTTATTTGTAGGAATCAAAGTAGCACTAGTGGTCAGAAGATCCATTACCTTTTCATTGAAGCGGAATTCTAATTCGTGCAGCTGAGTATCAAGTGTTGCACGAAATATTTCCACCCGAAAATAATGCTCTTTAGAAAAACAATCAGATTGGCGACGAGCCCGACCACCACGGAGAATGTAAGGTTCCATCAAATATGGAATATCAATGGAATGGTTTACACAAAACTCAACAACTCTGCAGAAAAAGTCTTCCCAACCAGCATCTGATCTCATCTCTTCAAGGCGAAACTTTGTTGAGAACACTAGCCGCATGGCATTTACTATGTCCTGTGATTTCTTTTGCAAAGCCTGGCCAAGAGCTTCTGTAATCTCCAAAATTTCTTCCATCACACACAAGACAAGTATAAACTCAAAAGATGTCATGTACCTAAAAGCGGTATCTCCATCTGCATGAATTGAGCCAGCTGATCCATCACAAACTATTTTTTGAAGCATTGAACTTACTGCATTAAACATGTCCTTTAGGCTAGATATCGAACCCAAGTGTGAACCCCATCTTGTGTCGCCGGGACGTTTTAGTGCTTGTATTTGGTTTGCACCTTGACCAATTTCTATTTCAGCAATTGCTAGTAACCGAGCTAGTTCATCCAACTGAGCATCATGAAGCTCATCATGGCGCTTCGCAGAGGAGTCCACTGTGTTAACAATAAACAGAAGTTTCTGAAAAAACTGAGCAACAGGGACAACTTCTTTGGATGCAGCAACTAGTGCAAGTTGCAAACGATGAGCATAGCAATGGACATAATATGCATATGGGCATTCTCGAAGGAAAAGAGCTTGCAATCCATTGAACTCTCCCCTCATATTACTAGCTCCATCATACCCCTGGCCACGAAGTTTTTGAACATCAAAATCATTTTTTGATAATACAGAGCTCAATACCTCTTTAAGTGTCGTGGCTTTGGTGCTTGTCACATGTATCAAGTCAAAGAACCGCTCTTGCAAAATGCCATCTTTATCGACAAATCTGATAACCAATGCCATCTGCTCCCTCTTTCCAACATCACAAGTCTCATCCACCAGAATAGCAAACTTAGAATTCCCAATCTCTTCACGGATATGCTTCCTAATTTTAAATGCATAAATGCCAAAAATCTCCTGTTGGATCTTCGGTGATATGTATTGTGCATTGTATTTTGCATCTTTAATAGCCTCCGCAATCTCGGGATTAAATTCTGCAAGAAGCTTTCTTAACTCAAGAAAGTTCCCTCCATTCTTCGATTCAGGTGTCTCACCATGGCCTCTAAAAGCACAAGATTGTGAGGTGAGCCACTTAACAGCTCCAATTGCTATTTTCACTCTTAACTGGTTCCTTTCTATATCCCTCTTGTTGCCCGCTGCAGCTGCATTTTCTATATGTCCTTGCCGATTCAACAAATCTTGACATGCTTTGGTTGCATTGTTATGTTCAGAGCAAGGTTCAGAACCTATGTGGTTTAAGAATGCACATTTTCTTCCATTATTGACCTTCTTCCATTTAAAAAAACCATGAGCTGTGAATACATCTGAACCACCTCTCTTGTTGTTGTTCTTGCTGGACAGAAAGCAAAATAAGCAATATGCACGATCGGTTGTCTCCGAGTACTCCAACCATGAGGGAAACATACCGAACCAATTATACTTAAAGCGTCGTTGATGACCTTGTTTTCCAGATGCTTTGTAACTCTGCAGGCGGGGCTGCATAGGGCCTAGTTTTAGATAAGCTCGTCGCACTTCATCTCTTTGGCTATGTGGATATTGCCAAATCTGTGGACGTAGTGCTGGATCCGCTCCAAGAACTGAATACCACAAAATACTGCTGCATCTCTGTGAGTTTGATGGCCTTGTTTTTCATGACTTTGTTGTCCAAATTCGAGCAACAAGGGAGTAGGCTGAATAGGGGTTTCTTCAGTTGCTGGTTCAGGTTCTAGTTCAGGTTGAGATACTGTTTTCGTTGCTAGTTCAGGTTGAGATACTGCTTCCGTTGCTGGTTCAGGTTCTTCAGTTGTTGGTGTTTCACAGGCTGTTTCAGATTCTTGACCATGAGCTTCAAAATCAGTCCTCTTTCTTTTGAAAAATGAATCAATTCTTTTCTCCTTTACCATAGCCTCCTTTACTACAGATTAGAAAACAATATGTAAAGATTTATTGTCATGACCTAGTTTGAACATTCCCCAACTTAGATAGAACATTCAGAAATCAGAATCAACAAAAGTAAAATTAAACACAAAATCACCTCAGAAAGGGCAGGGAGAGAAGCTTGCAGCGAGGCTTGAGGCATCAGCAGTGGAGAGGATCAGATGATTGAAGATTGAAGCGAGTCCGGCTACAGGCTGTTGCTGCCCACCGTGCGCCGCGTCGGTGAGGCGGCGACCCGTGACCGGCCTAAGATACGAGCTTGGCGTCGTGGCGCAGTTCCGGCCACCCGCCGCCTCCCCCGGCCGCCCTGCCGCCGGCGTCGAGGCGCAGTCGGCAGCTCCACCAGCAGACAGAGGGGAGGAAGAGAGGAACGCGTCTGGATTGAGTCGACTAGTCTGTCCTGTTTCCCTTTTTTTTAGTCATTGACTGGGCTTTTGGGCTGCACATTAGGGGGTAGTAGTAAACTTGTATTTTTGCTGGGGGGCCACGGCCCACCTTGGCCCCCATGAAGGTCCGCTGTTGCTAGCAAATGGTGTACCCTGAGGATTGATGAGTTTCGGAGTCTTGTAGATGAAGAAGTATACTATGTGCAAAATGAATAATGGATTATCAGGATATGAATTATGACATATGTAAGCTATAAGTAGCAGCACATAGGCACAGGAGAGAGACAGAAGTGTCGTGACTTCATACTCTAACTGAGCTTCCTCACGCAGTCACGCTCCCCGCCTTTTGGCAATTCCTTGCCGAAACCGTCTCCGTCCAGGGCAAGGTGCTCTCCTCCCTCCCTGTCCAGCTTCATAAGCAGTGACCTCGCGTTCCGCGTAATCACGGTGGATCTCATTTCTCTACTTGAAAAAAGTCTGCTGAGATCTAATTGATTCACCGAATTGTACCTCTTATAAAGCAAAAACTCACTAAGTTTATCGCAAAATCTATTTCGTGCCCGGGCACTCGCTCGTCCTTACACGGTGCTCCATCGCCCGCGTCGTCCGATCGTCATCGTGTGGCGCAGAATGATTTCGCCCATGTGACGAGTCTGGACAAAACTCCAACACTGTTCCCATTCACCACTAGCCCGCGAGGCCCAGCTCCTCTATGTGGCTCATGTTCCCGTCCTCTCTCTCTGTTCGCGAATCTCCCCCCCACCCCACCCCATCACCGGCGATTTCTGCCGGCGTTGACCTCCAAATACTCGAGGTAGTCTCTCGGCTAGCTTCCCTATCGATTGTTCATGCTCGATTTGGTGGTGTGGGAGCGGCGGAGGGTATCCTTCCCCGTCTCCTTCTCGTGCTCGCCGCAAAATCAAGCTCCATCGCCGGTGATTTCCGCGGCGTTGACCTCCATGTAGCGGAGGGTCTCGCTCGGCGAGTTCCTCCATCTAGTGGCGGTGCTCGATTTGGTGGTCTGGTAGCGGTGCAGTGTATCCCTTCCCCGTCTCCTCGGGCTCGCCAGGAAATCGTGCACCGTCGCCGGCGAATTCCTCCAGTACGCTGACCTCCGAATACCGGCAGATTTGCGCGTCGAACTTCGACATCAAGGCGTTTTGTTGCTGTTTTGGCGGTGCTGGAGCGCAGCGGTGGATTTCGCGAGTCTATTCCTTCGATTCAAATTCATTGAGTTCGATCATCTTCGGTCTCGTCCAGGTGAGTCAACCTAGAACCCTAACTACTCGTTATTTCTGGTTGTTATGCGTGATTTTCTGGGGGATTTTTTGCGAATGATTTTTTGCTTCTAGCCCGTAATCTCCTTGTTGTGTAGGGTTTGCATGTCCCTACATGGAAACTACATATCCCAACAAAAACAAATGGTCTAATGTAATTTTAATATCATAATTGACATGGAAAACTACAACAAGGAAAGCAAAAGTTACATATAGGTATTACAGAAAAAACATCTCCCACTTAAAAAGAATGTACATATCCCCATTAGTTTTAATATCAAAGAAACATCAGTGTGATATGTAGTTTCAATGCAATATATGAAAACTAATAGACAAAAAATACATCCTAATCCAATAGATTTAAATTACATCTGCATACATAATCACTACAAGTATCACACGTAAAAAACCCTGAAAAATACATGCACATTGCATACATAAACCTGCATATCTACCAGATTGCAATAGAACTACAGCCTGGATATACCAGATCGCAAAAGTACAACAGTCCCATATATACGAGATTGCAAAAGTACAACAGTCCGGGCAAGATGGATTCAAAACAAAACATCACAGGTGAACAATGCAGGAGCAGCGCACAATGACCAGCAAAGTTTGGTTGGGATTTTGAACGGGTGAGCCCTAATCTCCATGTAAATCCTTGTAATTGTTAGCCTCCTGATAGATGTAGTTCTGCCTTACAAAATGGATAAATAGGATTTTTGTTAAGAGTTCTGTAATTTAGGTAGATGTATCTTTGGGTGTTGTATATATACCAACACCAATTGGCGTGTTGTTCATAGTGATGTAGTTACCTGATCTTAAATATATTAGTAGACTGGTATTTACATCCATGATCTCAAGATCTGTACACCGTTCGTAGTTGTGGTTGTATGTAATGTAGTTTTCATCATGTGTTGATTTTGCATATACAGATATAGTTTCCTCACAATTTCTCATTGCGGAAGAACTGACATTTTCTCCGAGTTTCAACAAGTGAGCCACTGTTTATACCTACAGTTTCTCGTCTTGTACTTTCTTCTACTGATACATGTTGCGTTGCTCCTGCATTGTTCATCTGTGATGTTTTGTTTTGAATCCATCTTGCCCAGACTGTTGTACTTTTGCGATCTCGTATATATGGGACTATTGTACTTTTGCGATCTGGTATATCTAGGCTGTAGTTCTATTGCAATCTGGTAGATATGCAGGTTTATGTATGCAATGTGCATGTATTTTTCAGGGTTTTTTACGTGTGATGCTTGTAGTGATTATGTATGCAGATGTAATTTAAATCTATTGGATTAGGATGTATTTTTTGTCTATTAGTTTTCATATATTGCATTGAAACTACATATCACACTGATGTTTCTTTGATATTAAAACTAATGGGGATATGTACATTCTTTTTAAGTGGGAGATGTAGTTTCTTTAGATGGGAGATGTTTTTTCTGTAATACCTATATGTAACTTTTGCTTTCTTTGTTGTAGTTTTCCATGTCAATTATGATATTAAAATTACATTAGACCATTTGTTTTTGTTGGGATATGTAGTTTCCATGTAGGGACATGTAGTAACTGTATAACTTATATGTAACTTCCTGATTATCTCTTTTTTTGTAGTTTCCCATCATCCCAGGACACATATGTAATTTTTGATATGAAAATTACATCAGTGCATCTTTTTTCACTTGAAAGCGATGTAGTTGTACTATCAATCTTAGGTGAATCAAAAAACAAACGTGAGTAGTTTAATGTAACTAGTGGGATTTTCCCATCTACAAAGAGTTGTAAATTCTTACAACAGTTTCAACTTAGTAGAATTATTCAGAACAACCTTTTTTACATATGGATGCTTTCAAAAATCATGTCTGGGTATGGTTTTTGAATGTCAGTTTGGCTGCTAGGAGTGGATTGAACTTCATAGTTGCTGCCGGATTCTTCACTTGAAAGCATGTGCTCTGTTTCTACTATTGTATCAGCATATGGACCAGTGTTGCTTTCAGACACTTGTGCTAGTTCTTGACAATGGCCACCTTGTCCAACAAGTTTGACATTTTGCTCTGTTCCATCATCATCAGCTGGAGCGTTCAGGTCAAGTCCACCTGGTGGATAGTTTGTGTCCATGACCTGGATGATCAAATAACAAGGATTTTTTTAGCAAAATTGATCACAATCAATGCATCTATATTTCTTGCTGAAATTTAACTCTTTTCACCTTCTGTATTGATCACAAGTACTAGCAGAGCTACATTTATCTCTCTTGCTGAAATACATAAATCATCATCTATCTTCAGTCTTTTTACAGCTTATGCATCTATGTATTCTAACAACTGCTTACTAATATAAGTTCCATTGTACATTTGGTTTGTTACCGCTAAACTAACATCTGGATGCCATGCTTGATGATCTATTTGGTAGCCATATCAGTATACACCAAGTCACGGAAGGGAACAAGCTACATCCAGTTCTGAAGATGAACATATCTA
The DNA here is from genome assembly GCA_012064385.1 of Puccinellia tenuiflora. Taxonomy (NCBI): domain Eukaryota; kingdom Viridiplantae; phylum Streptophyta; class Magnoliopsida; order Poales; family Poaceae; genus Puccinellia; species Puccinellia tenuiflora. The sequence goes on from QRDG01001988.1 coordinate 384,298, forward strand.
CTCCCTCCGTTCCAAATTAGATGTCTTCCATTTGTCCACATGCAGATGTATCTATACTTGTAACATGTCTAGATACATCCGCATGTGGACAAATGGAAGACAACTAATTTGGAACGGAGGGAGTACCATATACGACTCATGTATCTGCTAGTACATATGTATATACTAGATCATGCGGAAAATTTCAATCTATTGCCCCTGGTAAAGTAACATGCCCAAAAACACTGAGATGTTTACCTACTACTACTGTGATTAAACTCTGTTTTCTTACATCTACGAACAATGAAAAGGAAAGAAAAACCTGGATGGTTTCTGTATTGATGTTTAAGATGTATTTCTTTTACCTGCGATTAGATGTGTCCCTTCTCTTGTGAATGTATTTTCTACTGGATCTGGATTCCTCTCCTCCATATCCTTCTATTTTTTGCTTGTGCTCGCTACAGAAAGATGTACTATGTAGCTTCGTAGGGCAAACCAGTGGCCGTGACGGGGTCAAAACTGTGCCCTTTCTATTGTGGGAAGAGACTGAGACCACTTTCCCTTTTGACTTTCAGACAAAAACAGGCGGGAGGTGTTTCTGTCCGTTTATGGTAATGCGGGACCACACTTTCCGTTTTTCGAGGGGGCACCGCGGAAGGCAAACCAGTGCCCGGGCACTGTGTAGCCTCGTCCCTAAGTTTATTTATGATTTTTGTATCTCAATATACAAGCTATCTACATCATCCACTAGCTTAGCCTATCAATTGTCCATCTCATCTCCACTAATGTTATAATCTTTGTATGTAAAATCCACACCGTCAATCTTTTTAATTATTTAATTATGCATGCTAATAATTTTTAATACACATATTTTGTGTTGAATAAATTTTGTACCTCGACTATGACAAAATAAAATTTTGCATATTCGTATAGAAAATATAATGTATCGTATTTTTCATACCCTTTTATTTAAAATATAAGTTTCTAAATAGATTCCCGCTACAACGCCCGGGGTATCTTCTAGTAATCTTGACAACATAGTCATCCACTGATCCACCTTTTTTTCCTGAGCAGAACATAGTCATCCACCTGTTTAAATTTTGGAAAACGCTTACCAACAGCCGGGGGCTAGCGAGTCACGCATCCTCCGGATCGACATCACGCCACGTGTCCCATCGCTTGGAAAGAAAAATACGTGGGCCGTACCTACTACCTTGTCTCTACGGGAAAAAAATTTGAACAACCCTTTTCCCAATCTCTCGTCCCTACCCTCTCGTCTCGCCAGTGAGACAGAGCTCGCTGGGCTACGGCTTCACGCCGGGATGGCTCCAGGACGAGCAGATGAAGCCGGCAGCGTACGAGCTAGGGAGGGGTATGGGAGGGAGCCTAGGTCGAGGCGCAGCCATGGAGGAGCCGAGGTCGAGGCGCAGCCATGGAGGAACCGAGGCTGTCTTGTCCGCGGGAGAAGCGTCGGTGACTCGTGAGGGCACGGCGCGGATGTCGAAGAGGCGGACGCGTGAAGCTGGAGAAGAAGCATGGCGGCGGTGCTCCCGTCCCGCCGGCAGCGTTGCTGCGAGCAGCGTCTAATTGTGCTAGAAAGGAACGGCGGCGGTGCTCTCGTCCACCAACGGCGTTGCTAACAGCTGCGTCCGGCCATGCTACGAAGGAATGCTCCCGTCCGCCAGCGGCGTTGCTGCGAGCGGCGTCCAGTTGTGCTACGAAGGAACGACGGTGGTGCTACCAGCAGCGTCCGGCCATGCGACGAAGGAATGGCGGCGGCAGTGCTCCCGTCCCGGCGGCGGCGTTGCTACGAGCAGCGTCAAGTTGTGCTACAAAGGAACGACGGCGTTGCTCCCGTCCACCAACGGCGTTGCTACCAGCCGCGTCTGGCCATGCTACGAAGGAATGGCTATGGCGGTGGTGCTCCCGTCCGCCGGCGGCGTTGCTTCGAGCGGCGTCTAGTTGTGCTACAAAGGAAGGCGGCGGTGCTACCAGCCGCGTCCGGCCATGCTATGAAGTAATGGCGGCGGTGCTCCCGTTCGTCGGCGGCGTTGCTGCGAGCAGAGGTGCTACTCGCCGGAGTTCGGGATGGCGCAAAGGGGCAGGGGGCGATGATGCTAGCAGTGTGGCCGGCGAAGTATCTCATCTGAGTTTCGAGGACGAGCCGGTGGTGCGCAACGGCGTTGCCGGCGACGGCGTCTCTCTCCGACGAGATTTGGGGAAAGGACGGAGCGACGGGGATGAGATGGGTTTACATACGCGGCCATGAGCGTGTGGTCTGGAGAGGGCTTTTTTTTATATGAGCAAATGAGAGGAGCACGCAGTCTGTGCCTCGTTGACCACAGAAACGGACCGCAGAAACGGACACGTGTCGCTTTCTCCATCCGGGGGCTGGGGGGCCAGTGCTAGGCGTAGGTCCCCCTAGAAAAGGGGAACTTAGGTCCCCTCCGAAACCGTTGGATCGTCATCATACGTTCAGGAATCAGTGCTACACGTTTTTGCTTTTTAGCCCTTCACGTCTTTCGAAATCAAACCCGCAGTCCATACCAGGTCCACTTAAATGAAGGGGTATATTGTTTTGCCCCTGACCTTCTCGATATTTACTGCAAAAATGCCACCGTGGTGATTTGCCCTGACTATCACAACAAATTACTGAGTATTGAAACAAAAATTCTCGCGCAGTGTACAAAAAATAAATACTATTACAACAAATCATCGCAATATTTTTTTAAAATTAATGTTATAGAAAATTTGTTACACAACAATTATTTTGTTGCAGATTGATTTGCAACAAAATTACAAACAATTACAACAAAAATCACAAACAAATACAACGAAAAATATATATTATTGTAACAAATCATTGCAACTTTCTGAAAAAAAGTAAGGTTACAAAAAGTGGTTAACCAACATTTTTTTTGCTGCACATTGCTTTGCAACAAAAATTAACAATAATCTCAACAAAAATTACAAACTTTTACAACAAAAAACCATTTTTTTGTATCAATTGAAAAGTAGATGAGCAACAAATTTTTTTGTCACATATTCATTCACAACAAAAATAACCAACTAATTCAACAAAATACACAAGCGACGACAACAAAATAAACATACATTTACAACATTTGGAAAAAATACATTGTCCAAAAAACAGGGGAACATCCCAACTTGCAAACGCTCAGAAAAACCTTGCAACATCTGGCGTATGATTCCCCAATAAAAACTATACATGTTTGTTACAATTTGAAAAACATACGCAACATCGAAAAAATAAAGGGAACACAAACTTGTACAAAACGCCAAAAAAAACTGGAAAATTTTGGTATGTGTCTTCACAACAATCTCGTTCACGTTTTTGTTACAAATTTATCGCATATATGCAATATAAAAAAATCCAAAAAAACTTGACAAACAAGTCTAGCTAACTAACTAGGCTGTTGACCTCTTTCACATAATAAAGTGGGCCAGAAAATCTCTATTTTTGGGCAAAAAAGAGTGAGCAAGCAGGTGATTAACTGGGCCTGGGGACGCGCGAACGTACAGGAGCGTAGAAGACAAGGAGATAGCTAGACCTTGCATGCGTACGGGAGCTAGCGAGCAAGCAGATCACTAGATGGCCCTACAAAAAAAAGATCACTAGATGGCCCTACAAAGTGCTAGCTGGCAGCAGCCATGCATGCTGGGATGGTCGGGAGATCATGCACACGCACATGCGAACGAAGGTGGGCCAACGAACGCGCGCAGCCCAAGGAAAAGGCCAGACCACGTCACGCGCGCGGAGAGACCTAGAGTTAGCACGCGTAGGTCGCCCTAGGATAAGTATTTTCCGCAAATTATACTCCGGAGGACGCTCAGCAGGCCCCTTAAATTTTACACCTGGTCCATGGCCTAAGGGCACCGGGCCCGCCCAAGTCTTCCAGCTTGGTGCAGAGCGGCAAATCCACTGCCAATCCTATACCCCGCGTACCGCAGGGCGTACGAAGCTCCGCATACCCCCGGGTCACGGGGATGGGCCGGCCCATTAAGTGTGATTTTGGTTGTTTTGTTTCTGTTTCATTTTCGTTTTTTTCTGTTTCTTTTTTCTTTCTTCTTTTTCGGTTTTTTGTTTCTTTTTATTTTTCTTTTTTCTTTTATTTTTCGTTTTTCTGTTTATATTTTTCGTTTTTCTTTTTTTTAACTTTTTTTCTATTTTTGGTTCTTTTTATTTACTTTTTCGTTTTTTCTTTTTTTGTTTTTCTTTTGTTCTTATTAAAATAAATAAATAAAAATCACCGACATTTTTCTGTTTATTTTTTAAAATTGTTTAAAAATATTTTTTGTTCACTTTTAAAATCGTTCAAAGTTAGTTTCCGTTCATTTTCTAAAATCGTTCAAAAATAAATTTTGTTCACTTTTTGAAATCGTTCAAAAATAATTTTCGTTCACTTTTAAAATCGTTCAAAAATAACTTTCGTTCATAAAAATTTATGTTCTCTTTTTAAATCTGTTCAAAAATAATTAATGTTCACCGACATTTTTCTGTTCACTTGTTAAAATCGTTCTAAATTAATTATCGTTCACTTTTAAAATCATAAATTGTTCAAATATGAAATTTGTTCATATTCAAAAAATGATTTATATTCAACAAATTTTAGATTGGAAAAATGTTTATATTAAAAAATTGTTAAAACTTGAAATTTGTTCAGATTCAAAATAAACTTTTGGAAAATAAATTTTTAAACATTTTCAAATCTAAACATTTTAAATCATTCAAAAATAAATTTCGTTCACCTCCATTTTCTGTTCACTTTTTAAAAGCATTCAAATGAGGTCAATATTCTAATTGAAAAAAGTTCAATTTAAAATATATTTTCTAGCATATTTTTTCTGTTCAGTTTTTTTTAAATCGTTCAAAAATAGATATTTCATGTTCATTTTTTAAATCGTTCAAAATAGTTTCCGTTCACCGCTATTTTCTGTTCACTTTTTAAAATCGTTCAAAAATAAATTTCGTTCACCTCCATTTTCTGTTCACTTTTTAAAAGCGTTCAAGTTTCCATTCATCATCATTTTATGTTCATTTTTAAATTGTTCAAAATTAAATTCCGTTCATCCGCCATTTTCTGTTCACTTTTTAAAAAAACGGTTTCGAAATTAAAAATTGTTACAAAATTGAAAACGGTTCTGAAATTAAAATGGTTCAAAAATAGTCACGCCAGTTTTTTTATTTTCTCAAGCTTACTTTTCCGCCAGTTTCCATTTTTTTCTCCAGCTTACTTTTCCGCCAGCGAGCAAAACAGTCACGCCAGTTTTTTTTATTTATGCGAAACAGTCGCACCAGCGAGCGAGCGGAAGCAAGCGAGCAGCAAAACAGCGAACGAACCATGGGCCAAGCCCAGCAAGCATCTGCTAGCGTAGGGGGTTACGCGGAGCGATCCTAACTCTCGCTAAACGCGTGATATAGGAGCTCCCCAAATCCACGAACGCTCATAGTCTATCGCCCTGACGCCACAAGCACCAGCCTGGTTGGGCCGGCCCAAGTAGAGTTTTTTTTCTCCGTTTGTTTGGTTTCTTCATGTCTTCTTTTTTATTTTTCTAACATATATTTAATATATGTTACGAGAACACCCATGGGCATGTTTACCCCCTGCTTGACTGTAAACATGCTTGTATAACATATATGAGACATCATCGTACGTGGAAATATCTTTATGATAGCAATGTACTAGGTAATTAAGAAATTTCAATGGAAAAGAACAAAACATACGGTCAATGAAAATTGGTGTATTTTATGTGCACACTGCATAGTGTAATAAACTGAATCAAAACTCGAGTGATTTGCAAATGATATACTAAAAAGAAAATATAAAGCTAGAAGAAAAAATATAACATGAAGAACAAATGAAGGTATTACAAGGACCGATGCATGAGCACTGTGATGTCATTTAACTCAACTCAGCAGGTCTAAGGCTCTTTGAGTTGGTGTTAGTTTTGAGATTGGTTTGGTGAACACTTTTACCTGGATGCAATTGAGCCCTCCAGCTTTTTGTCAAAAGGACATCCGGCACATGACCTCCAATTTGAAAATTGACACCAAATTAAAGGTGAGCACAAGAGGGAGGGAGAGGGAGACAGTTACGGCCGGGTTGCTCTTATGTGTGTGAGAGCTTGTGCTTAATGGAAGATCGCCATGATGCTGCCTGTGGTCCATGGCTTTGGCTTACATAAAAGAAAGATTTTGGCCCACGCAAAGCCTAGATCAACAGTGTACTTCTTCTTTTTCCCGGTCCTGCAGCCACACGGCCCACAGACACACTCAAAGCACCACCCTCCTCCGATCTTGCCTAGCCAAGCAATCTCAACACATGCACACTCACGAGCTTTTAAGTTGGCAAGCGAGCTAAAGCCTCTTTGATTAGCCTCAAGATCTCTCTATCGATCGATCGGAAAGCTAACAAATTGGGTCGACACCTTCACGTTCCGGTACCTGTCGTGGGCACGAGCTGGGGAGGAGAGGAGATCAGGTATAGTAGTAGCACTAGCGCACAACTAAAAGGCGCGTACTATTTGTGATAAACATCTAACTGTACCCCTTCAGAAGAGCTCAGGGGCACATGCACGATTAGTATAGTTTCCGGGCTTTGGCATATGCTTAAAGGTCTCTTTCACCTACACCAAGCTACCACACCACTTGACATTAGAAATTCAGACACCACAACTCCACAAGCTTGGATCATAGCTGATACACATGGAGCCAGCCAAATTAGCTTGAAGTTATTATGAAATTGGATTGGATGCATGTCTTGCCCATCATGCATGGTACATGGTTTTAGCATGCTTTGTGATGTAAGTTGGGTGCCAATCGAACTAGCTTGTGACTAGTAGATGACCTTGGGAAGAAGAAGAAATCAACTAATGGACTTCCCTTTGTGCTACAGCAAACTAAAGGCAGCTTCAGAACGAGCCGGGTGTGTGTGTATTATAATTGTGCAATCATTCTCACGAATTCTCAAGCAATGATTCTGCGAGATTTCTGCATTTGTGTTTGTGTGCATACTATTTTATGATACAAGGGGGGGCTAGCTAGCGGCGCCCGAGCCCCAGTTGACGGCGTGGCACGGCTAAGTTTTCTGGAGGGGCTAAACCTGCACTGATGATGCGCCCCGGTAAGGCTACAGTTCAGCTTAGAAATCTGCTAGGAAAATCCCAAGCAGCATTCGATCTCATGGGGAAGAACGATTAAACAAACCGGAGTGCTTGGGAGATGGTTGAAAGATAATCTTGTAGTGGACATCCCCAGCAACATATAAAACAAACAGACCCAGTTTTAAGTTGAGCCCAGCTGCAGCCTGCAGTAGTGGACGATATGTCTAATTTATCTGCCCATGTGTATCAATACTCCAATGTGGTCATACTGCTGCTAGCATGGAGTACTGTACCAGTCACGAGTCAACATCATATGTACACTCCAATATATACTCCATGCCACAAAATATAATACTACTAATTAATTAATCGGTGGGCAAATTAAAGAAGATAATCGATCCGTGTTCATTGCAGATTGTTTGCTCAATCCAGTCCACGTGCACCTCGCTGATTCGTGGGGGGAACAAATAAGACTATCCTTAGATAAGGGATCGAGGAGTGCGTGAGTGAGTGGTCTTGCTCCCGTTTGATTTTAGGAAGGAAAGAAGTTAGGAGGAGGAACACATTGTACGTGCCCATCTTTATGTCAAATCCATAACGCCAAAGTAGCACCAGTTGCCAGGATAGCAACAAACCATAAGTAACCCATACACTGAAATAATAATCATTAAAGGAAAAGGCGACGCTCTCCTAATGCTAAATCATCATAATTAAGCTCCATTAGAGCGAGGTTTGGGTTTATCCTCCCTAATAATCTTCCCCGCCGGCCATCCAGTCTTTGTTGCTTTAGTTTTTTAGCAGTGGTTGCAACGGTGGTTGGGTGGCGAGTATGCGTCCATGGCACCACGGCTTAAAGCAGCTGCTGGAGCTCTGCTAGTGGAGGGGGAATGGGGGCCTCGCTGGCAATGATTGGTCTACTCATTGATTACTAGCGCTCTCTCAGCAGAACTTTCATATGCTCATGATCATCAGAACAACATGCACTCGATCATCTCTGCTTTCTCACTCACTTTCTCTCACACACACGCACTGCCATCTCCAAGGACAAAAGGGTGAGTGAAATCTGGAATGTTGCACGGAATACTAAATTTTTTGGAGGAATTTTACAAGTCCCACTTGCTACTGCTAAGTACTTGCACTTTTATGGAAGAATAGGAAAACAAAAGTACTAAGAGAAGCCAGTGGGGTTCTTATGGCAAGTGTGAGCATGGCATGTGTACCAGAAAAGTAGGGTAACCCATCTGTTTGGTGCGATTTGCACACCTCTTCTGGTCTTCTGGAGGTGTTTGAACACGATCGATCAGTAGTTTAATCGAAGAACCAATTAGGAAAATCGTAAAGAGAAAGGTGCATAGCAAAAATCGTATCTTTTTCTTCACAAAGGCATCATTCACCCTGTAAAGGGAGCAGGGGAGAGGATGCATGATGCTCTAAAGGAGACGGGCCGGGGAAAGACGAAGAGGCCGCAGCGCAAACAGGAGGAATTAACAGAAGAAGATCAGGAAGTAAGAGACTACGTAGTAGAAAAAAGGAAGATAAAAATGGAAGAAGAAGAAAAAAGTTTGAAAGTTTGATTACAAGTCATCCTCGGTGATGCTCTCCAGGTGTGGTCGCCACACGGCCACGCGCCCGCGCCGCCGGTCCCTGGCCGTCGAGGCCTTCTCCTTCATGATCTCCGACAGGTACCTCTCGTTGGCCAGCAGCCGCTCCTTCTCGCCCTCCGCGCTCTGGGACGCCGCTGCTGCTTGCGTGTGCTTGCCGCCGGGACCCTCACCGACGCCGGATTCTTTCCTTCGCCGCCGCCTCCTCGCGGCGGGCGCGGGCGCGGGCACGGGTGCGGGCTTCTTTGCTTTAGCCGCGGCTTTCTCCGGCGCCGGGGTCATCACCGGCATGAGGAAGTAGATCTTGCCCTTCTGCAGCTCGGCATTGGGCGGCAGGATGACGGGCTTCTGGACGACGATCCCGCCGCCGCCGTCGGCGGGGCAGGTGGACGGCGGCTTCCGGAGGACGTGCTTGGGGTAGGCCTTCATGATCTCGCCGGCGAGCACGGGCTCGCTGATCTCCTCCACCCGGCCGTTGGAGTGCACGATCCGCACCACGTCCAGCGCGCCGCACGGCAGGATGCACGCGATGCAGCACCGGATGGTCTCCATGGCTGAGCTGATGGATCTGTCGGCCAGCACCCTCTCTATCTCTCTCGCTCCCGGCCGGTCGTCCTCCGCGCTGCGCCGAGCTGGCGAGGGCTAGCTCATAAGGTAGCCAGCTACGATAAGAGGAGAAGGGCTGCTGGATGTCTGATGTGCACACTGTACCGGCGAGCGAGCGAATGAGAGAACCTCACCTGGTCTCGGGTCTTTTTGGTGCGGGTATGTTCCAGCTTTTATATAGTGGTACCGTAGGATTCTGTCTTAGCTTACCTTACCTTTAATTACCTTAGGGATATATTGAACAATGGTGTAAGCCTGACCAGTGTAATTCTCAACAGTGCTAGTGCCGCTCCTGATCATTATCTACCACACGGCCACACCACTTGTACTCACACTTGCTGATTTAATTTATAGAGTGAATGAACACCATGGGAACCATCGATGTGTAGAAAAAATAAAGTAGGATTGAGAATGTGTGAATTCATCTTCTACTTTAGATTTTTATTTATTTTCTATTATCCTTTTTGGCCTAATTAGAGTGGGACCCCATGGCGTAAATCATTGCTACTCTTCGACCTTGTACTTTGGCAGGGGGATAGGAGTCTGGTTTTCATGGGCTCATCATGTGAGAGTGGACACGATCGCCTGTAAGATTTCAGTTTGGTGCACACACCTAGCTAGCTCGTGGGGCCTTGAAAAAAAGATGAAAACATATGATGCAACCTGTAAAATCACCGCGTGCAATCTGTAAAATCACCGTATGTGTGCCGTGATTTAATCCGAAGAAAAGATAAGAGCGTGGTGATTTGGGCGCATATGCATGGACCGCACACGCACATTAGCGTCCACTGTCACTGTTGTTATGATTGAAGGCAGCTTGATATGTTTCTTATTTAGGGACCTGTGGTGGACAAATGCGCATTCAATTAGGGGACAAATACCATCGGGGAAGAAACCGTGTCTCACAATATCCATGCCAATGCGTTTCTGAAGAGGGTTGACAAATGCTGCATGATGTACACTGTATTTGCGAGAGAATGCAAAGCATGATGTACATATATATCCTTCCGTGAAAGGAATTGTTCATGGCATTATCACAAGGCATGCATGGGCTTTGGTTCGAAGCATAAACAAACTAACATACACATGATACGTGTATAAGTATGGGCACATTTAGGAAGAAACAAAATGCAGAACTACAATACTTTTTAAGGAAACGAGCCTCACATGTGTGCAATTACTATTCACACAGATAGTAACTTTGATGGTAATTGTACTTAGAAAAGACAAATTTTGGTTGTAGAAAAGGCTTTGCACTAGACCTTTTTTTTTCTTTTTTACACAGGTCGCAAAAAATATCGGTTTTTTCGTGAAATTTTTCGTACGCACATTGAATGTCGAGATGTACGCACTGAATTTCTGTTCGAAATTTTTTAACATGTCAATTTTTTTCGGTGGCAGGAGCATATGCTCCCATGTGCAAAACTGAAATTCTGAAACTCATCTTACAAGGAACACGCAAAGCAAAATATTTAAATAAAATCACATATAAGGCGACGATAGCAAGTTTTGCACCATCTTTGTAACTGGAAATCACTATCAGTGAGAGTTCATCAAATTCACTGAACTGAAGTGATTTCTATAGACACAAAATAATTATCTTCAGTCAAATTATTTCAGAAATTTCAGTATTGCACATGAGTTCGCTAAAATTTGTTGATTTTGGTAGTGGCTAAAATATTTCTGAAATCGAAATTCAAAACCATTATGCTCGCAGTCCTAGATCCGGCTTCATCACTACTAAGTCTGTGTGGTTCGGTTCTCAGGTTTGTGGTCGATGTGGTATGTGATATGTCTAAGTTTTAGGATGAAGTTGTGAGGTTGTGTGAAAATGTTACCAACCTAGAGGTAGCCTACTATGATTAATATTATCTTGTTAGCACTTGGTGTGTTTTCAAACTTATAATGCACATAGGTTTGTACTGAATAGTACATATTTAACTATATTTTTGCAATTTTGGGTGGTGTTCCATGGCACCCCATTGGATCCGCCCATGTCGCTCTCCCCCGGATGGGTCCGGTGGCTGGTGTGGGGATGGGGAGGCTGTTGGGCTACTGTTGTATATAGAAGATCTAGGGCTAAGTTTAAGGCTAGGTCTAGGGTTAGGTTTCCCTATACCTTCATGACCTATATGGTGTGATGTCGTTCTTCCGCTTGCTCCTGTTGCTTACGGGCGGCAACGGGAACTCGTCCTCCTTCTTTGGTGATAGTTGTCCTCGGTGGGTAGTGCGCTGGAAATGGGATTCGATGGTGGTGGTTTCTGAAAGAACAAACGATGTCTCGGATGTCGCCTAGAGGGGGGGTGAATAGGCGATTAACACTTTTTCTATTTAAGGACTTGATAATTGCGGAATAAAACTATGTGTTTAAATTAACAAGCCAACAACCTAAATTACTAGGTTTATCTATGTGCACCAACAACTTATGCTAAGCAAGGAAAGCAACAAGGTGATAGCAAGATAAATAACTTCAAGCACGAAGGCTATCACAATGTAAATTGCATAAGTAAAAGCTCGGGTATAGAAATAGCCGAGGCACGCGGAGACGAGGATGTATTCTCGAGTTCCTCCTTATTAAGAGAGTACGTCTCGTTGGAGGGGTGTGAGCTCGCCACAAGAGGCCTACTCAAGATGCCACAAAGGCCTCACCCTATTCTCCGATGAACCTCACCCAAGGGATTGGTTCACCTTCCACTATCGGAATCCTTCGAGGCGGATTCCGGAGCCCTTTACAACTTTTCTTGGGGCACACACCCACAACTCAATTGGGGGCTCCCAAATTCGTGCCGAAACTTCACAACTCGAAGACTTCGCGGCACCTCCACACCGTCTAGGGTACACAATGCACACAAGAGGCACAAAGCTCTTGGGAACACAATGCACCCAAGAGTAACAAGCTTCTCAACGTCTATCTTCACGTATCACCATAGGGAGAGCAATCCGATGCAACAAATGCAAGAGGCAAGAACACACAAAGTGGGCAAGTCCTTCACTCTCAAATTCCAACCAAGCAACAAATGCTTTGGGGGGAATAAAAGAGGAAGAACAAAGGGGATGAACACAAAGCAACCCCAAAATCTAGATCCACTAGTTCCCCTCACTTAGAGGAGATTTTGATTGGTGGAAATGTAGATCTAGATCTCCTCTCTTGAATCCCTAAATTTGGGCAAGAATCATTGGAGGGATTGAGAGGAATCAAAGCTTTGGCGGTCAACAATGGAGGAGTGAGAGAAGCTCCAAAACTTGGGAACCATTGGGGAAGAAGACCCCTTAAATAGGTCCCCACCAAATCCAACCGTTGGGGGCAGTTTTTCCTGCGCGGGCCGGAATTTCCGGCACTTACCCCGGAATTTCCGGACCCCCCGGAGCGACCCGGACGCCCTGGGAACTCTCTGGACATGGTCCGGATATTTGGGCCGGATATTTCCGGGGGGCCGGAAATTCCGGCCTAAGGACCGGAACTTCCGGCCCAGTGAAAAACTGCACAAAGAGCAAAACGAAAACGGGCATATCTTTTGCATCCGGACTCCGTTTTCGATGATCTTGGGCTCGTTGGAATCGTAGCAACGAGCTCTACAAGAATATACAGAGAAACATCATACTCCAACAAGAGAGGATAAAAACAAATGGAGAAAGGTAAAACCTCTCTATAAAAGGCGAACCGATAAACCTCCAAAACCAAAAACCAACAAGTTTTTCATCAAGACTCCGTTTTCTATGATCTTGGGCTCGTTGGACTCGCAACGAAAAGCTCTACAAGATCATGCAGAGAAACATCATTGTCCATCATGATATTATAAAAGCAAATGGGGAAAGGTAAAAGCTTCTTTTTACAAACTGAAAAAGCCGAATCTTTTGCAAATGAAGTCCGAATGAAATAAAATCAATTTTGTTCGAAAGAGGACGACAAATGCTACCTTTGAAAAAGGCAAACAAGCAAAGGAGATTTTGCAAAGAAATGGAAGAGATAAATCTTCCGCACGGATGAACCGGCAAAATCTCCAATACCGAAACCGCAATAGAAGACGCATATGAAAATCGTTTTCGGTGAACTTAGCTTTGTCATGACAAGCACGACAAGCAACAAGACCACACCACGATAAGAGATAAATAAGAATCAATAAAGATGATTGCATGGATGCAAAGGTTTGTGCTCTCTACGACGATACGATCACGATACTCGGTCGAGAGCCCCTCTTGATAGTACGGTTATCTATCCTATAATCCGGTCTCTCACTAAACAACATGAGACCGGTAAAATAGAAACCCTATCAAGATCATACCTTTGCCTTGCGCATTAATCCACTTGAGGTCGATGAAGACGATCTTCATCTCCTCAAGATGCACCACCTTCCTCGATTGCGCTTCGGTGAAGATTCACATGACGCTCCCCCATACACCAAGATGGGAGACGCACTCTTCGGCATAACTTCACTTGGCCTTGATCAACCCGCACAAAGCCTTGATCAACACAAACTTTTCTTCCCTTAGCTTTGAATCAAATGGACACACCTATGAATATAGCTCAATGCAAACATTAGTCCATAGAGATTGTCATTAATTACCAAAACCATGCATGGGAGCAACCATGCACTTTCAGTTTCAATATGTCTAGGGCGGTGTAGATCTAGAGGATCATTGTGGTGCAAATATGGGGGGTGGCGGTGTGAATACCTCTTATCGACTTGCGCCGGTGGGATCTAGTGCTACGGATGTTTTTCAGACTTCATCAACATTGTGCCTTCGATGATAGCTCAGGTCCCGCTGTTGTTTCATATGGCTAAAGGGAAGCCCCCTAAGTGACTACTCGGTGGCTGCTCTTCCTCAGGGCGGGACGTCGATGAGGAGGATCTCCAGCCCCATCCACACGACACACAACAATGCCTCCCCAAGTGGTCATCCCCCAACGGTGGTGGAGCTGGTTCGAGCGTCGATCATGTCTCGACAGCGCGTCGGTGGACGCGATTGCGTTTTGCAAACTATTTTCAGGGTCCTAAGTGTAAGAGTGTGGGTATGGGATGTAATTTACATTTCTTTATGGCCCTTTTTGTAAAATTTTATACCACCACTAGAATATAATGCGGCCCTCGGGTCCCATCCATGTTCAAAAAAAAGAATGGACAGCTCGTGAATGACTCTCCTACTGGCAAATGCATGCAGCACCCTCAATTTTTTTTCCAGGCTCCCTACATACTATCTGTTTGAAGGGCATCGAGACACTTGTCCGGATAGCTCGTGAGTGCCCCAATGGTACCCCAAACGTACGGACACATTTTCCAAAAAAAAAATACATGAAAGCGAAATTTAACAAGATTTATACAAACTAAACTTAAACTAAACTAAATTTAAAAACCGATACTGTCGGAGTCAAGGACGATCACACCACTCTTTAGATGTGTTTATGGTCTGCGGACCTTGCCACGAAGGATTAGCCACTCGCTCGGTAGATGGCACTCCGATGTTGCAACAATGCCCCGAATGACGAGGTCCCGATCCCAACCCCAGACTGTCTTGCTCGAGTTGGCCCCCTGATTGGTTCACCTTTGGCATGTCCCAACCCTGATCGGTCGGCAAGGGTGACGTGGAGAACTAAATTAAGTTGATCGGCCGACTTAGTCGTCAAAAGGAGGGACCCACCGCATGGTCCCGCGACCGACGTGGCGGACGTGTCCGGACATGTCTGGAACCCCTATCCGTTCCCAAAGTTAGGAGTACCGTGCATGGTTTCACCGTGTTTCATTGCCCGTCAATTCGTGCAGTTTTCATAAACTTAGAAAAACATTTCAGCACGAATGTGGAAGCAGCACATCAACGAATAAAACATACACGGTAGAAACGCCGCGTCCGTGTCTCATGGCACTATTGCGGCAGCTGGTGACGCACTACAGCCTCCTCGCTTGCCCGATCGACTTGTCACTTGTGTACTTGTCTGTGTGTGTGTGTGTGTGTGTGTGAGTGCTTTCATGTATGACATGAGTGAAATGAAATGTGATTCTGTTCCATACTGCTTGCGAACGTCCTCATAGGCTTGCGTCCTCATGCATGTACGAAAAAAATTGATCGGCAATCAGCAGTACACGTACGAATGTACGGAATTTGCTTGAGAGTTTGTGTGAGAGAGCGCGCTACACGTAGAGCAAGGAGAGTGGTTGGGGCTACGAGATGGGTTCGTGTACAATGGACTCGCGACGTGTCATAGGCTTCGTCGCGCCCGTGCTACAGGATACGAGCACGACGCGTCCCTTGGGTGGTTTGGCTGGGTGCGTGGGTCCGTTGTAGACATATCGTCGTGCAAGACGCCTGGAATACACCGTGAAAGCGAATGCTCTGAGCAAACTCGGATCAACTTCGGAACGACGCAATGTATAACCGGTGCAAAATATCTCCCCAATACGATGTCTACGAAGAAGACGACATTACATCCGTGAATACTGAATAACATTGCAAGAGTTTTCACCAACGATCCTCATGGGTCGTCATTTGCATATCTTTCCTGATGATGATAGAGAGCGAGAGATTTCGCCGAATTTTGTCACTTTAGATCTCCACGGTCGTTATCTGCCGGATGGAGGTCTTGTTCTAATTTTGTCACATAGACAGACCACTTTGCAGATTTAAAAACAAATGAATATAAAAGACATTGTAACAGAATGTCATGGCACTTCAAATCTTACATGCATTTAGAATATCATGACACTTGAAGTCTTGAACCAGTAACAAAATCTGTTTACTCGTGTCACAGAAAAACGCCTATAATATGTATTGAGTTGATCATCATTGTCTTTATTTATTGTTTGCAAGTCTAGATGTAGAGGACATCATCAGCCAGCCACTGCATTTGTGTGACTATGCATGCATCGAGTCTTTTTTATAGCAAAGTGCATGCAAATCTATTTACGCCATTTTTGCATATATGAAGATCATCTTTTTTTAGCGTCCCGACCCCAGAACTATACAATTAAGCTTTGTGCAACCGGTCATGCTACACAATCGAAGATTACTGGGTTTATCAATCCCAGGCCAAAACCTTTGGCAGGCGTGTTCGGAATGGATTATCGGCACGCAACACTTCGATCATGCCATAAGCTCAGACATAGCTATCATTTATAGTAAAGAGATCAAGACTTGTGGAACAACTGGCACATCACAGACTTTACGACACAAAGATTCATATAGCAACTCATATATGAGAAAGATACAAATATTACACACAAAAGGTCATAGACCCAACAATTCATCATGCGGAAGCGAAGTAGTGTTGTCTAACAACAAGATCCAAATATGGCCTAAGAGGCCTACAGATAAACAATCCCAGCCAGCTTGTTCCACGGTCCCAAGCTGCCACCTGGAAACCCCGAACTGCTCGTCGACGTCCACGAAGAACCCACATGTGTGCTCGGTATCATCCTCTGAAACAAATTATAAAGGCAGCAAAGAGAGACTGAGTACGACGTACTCGTAAGTTAGTAGGACGATATAGGCCCAATGATGACGGAACCTCTAAAGCTATATAGTAGCTATTTTGCATAAAGTTAGATTTTCTTTGAAAAGATGTAAAGGACCCATGGCATCGACTACTCAGAATATTTTCTGAAAAAGGATAAGAGAGTAACATTTTCATTCGGTTCTCATCGAACCAAAAATAGTACCAAGAATCATCTCATCTCCACCAAGGCACTCACTCGAATCACCCTCGAGGAAATGAAACTTTTAAACACACGTTGAGTTGCAACCTTTAGCTGCCAAATTTTAATTCATTAGGTTATACTTTTCTATGAGCTAATCCGCCTTTCCCAAGATTTGTCCATAACCGTGGATACGGCTTTTCGAAAAGATTTACCCTGCAGGGGTGTTCTAATTTACCCACCGGTACCGTCCGACCCCTTACCTGATCATTTAGCTCTCTTTCTTGGAAAGCAGGTAGGGCGGGCGCGGTTAAACCTTTACAATGTGTGAGACTATCCAAGGGTCATCGTGGCGACAGGACAAGTTTACCCAGCCTATTTCAGCCCCTGCCCCCATCGCCACATCCTAAACACCACCATCCTCATCTTTTTCCTTTTTCCACCCACACACTCACACGCAAATGGAAATAGCAAACTAGAGGAGCCTTGGATACGCCCGCACAAATTATTCGGTTAGAGGGGATTCCATATGTCCCCACCGTTGGAAGCACGCTCGGTTCTTGGTTCTAGGTAAAAGCACTCTCAGCCTAGGCGGCAGGAATGAGGCAAAACACCATCCCCAGATGGAAATTCATCCAAGCCTTTAAACAATTTAATTAAGTAACACGAGCATCCTCCATCTTGTCCGAACATTCCATCAATTTCATAAATCATGGAAATAAATAACGGACAGCTAAGCAATTCCACTAAGCATGGCTAAGCATAGCTAAGCATGTAGAATACAACATTTATATCATTGTCTCCGGCCAACACATCAAACCTATGGTTCATAGGAAGGGGAGCATGTGATGGTTCAGGGGAAAAACATGCATTCATAGGATACTCTATTGTTGACCCAAAAATTGTCATTGGAATCGCATGCAATATTATGGTGGATAAAATAAGTTTATAAAGCAATAGGATGCTAGATGCCAAGAAGGTTAGGTTATCTCTTGCTTTGCTGCCGGGGCGTGTAGTACGGCTCGTCGGGATAGGTAGGGTTAACCTCCACTCCGGAATCTATCGATACCCAAAATAATCACAAAGGAACAAATAAATAACATGAAGACAAGGTGCAATGCACAATCACATGATGACATGACAAGTTATGCATTACTATCATCATATGATTTAAGTAACAATATTAAATGGAGCGCCAAATAATTAGGACAATTATTTGGAAACAACCCCATATTTACCTTAGTGTCCACTTTGTTTACAAATTATTACATTACTAAGAAGTGGATCAAATATGCATGAACATGACATGATTGGATAGGTTTTGTTCTTGTGATCGTTTTGGTACCTTATTTGTAATTTTCCGAGTTTCGATGAATAAAATAGCGAATTAAATAATTATTTGAATTTAATTCGTTTAACCAATTTATGAATAACATCAAATAAATATTTGTGATCATGACGTAATATTAGCATGGTTTGATAGCATTTGAAGTGCTAATCACATTTATATTTTATTCACAAATTTTGGTTAATTATTTATCAATTTATGATTTTTCCCAAATTTGGTATTATTTAGACCATTTTAGGATTTCTTAACAAACAGCAAAAATATAAACTCAAAGGATCATTTCAATTGTTCTAACAGGTAGAGTTTGTTTCTTAACAAAAATATAAACTCAAAGGATCATTTCAATTGTTCTGAGCATTTTGATATTTGATTTGCCAAATTTGGATCATTATTTAAATAGTTATTAATTATTTAAAAATATAAACTCAAAGGACCATTTTAGGATTTCTTAACAAAAATATAAACTCAAAGGATCATTTCAATTGTTCTGAGCATTTTGATATTTGATTTGCCAAATTTGGATCATTATTTAAATAGTTATTAATTATTTAAATTTAACTTTAAATTCCAAAAGGAAAAAAAAATTAAAAGCCAGACAGGCCGGCCTCCAAACCGGCCCAGGCCGGTTTCCAGACCGGGCCTGTGGCTGAGGCGGCCGGCCTCCTGGCCGGCCCAGGCCGGGGCTCAGGCCGGTCACGGACCAGAGGGTGCCGGCCTCCTGGCCGGCCCAGACCGGAGCCCAGGCCGGGGGCCTGTCGGAGACTGCCGGCCGGCCCAGGCCGGTCCCCAGGCCGGGGCGGCGAGCACGGCGACGGCGACGCGGTGACCGCGGCACGGTGGCGCGCTGCGGCGGCGAAGCAAAGGGGGAGGGAGAGGGAGAAGAGGTCGGGATGGTGCGCCTGCTCACCAGGAACGTGAAGGCGCGCACGGCGAGGCCGGAGGAGGTCGGACGGCGGCGCAGCGGAGCTCGGACAGCGGCGGCCAGATCGGAGAAGACCGGATGGAGGCGTCGATCTTGGGCGTCCCACGACGATTCCTTTGGCGTGGGGGATGAGGGAAGCACGGCGCATCTTGTGGTGGTGTCGGCGTGAGCTTGGGCGGCCGGAGTCGACGGCGGGCACGACGGCGGCGAGCGGTGGACAGAGCTCCACCTAGGTTTAGGGTTGGGGAGAGAGAGAGAGCAGGGAGCAGGGCGAGCGAGTGGGGGGGGGAGAGAGAGAGGACAGTGTCGGCAGCCTTCTTATCCACGGGGCGGGGAGCACAGCGGCATGGCGACATTGGCGAGCTGGTTCGACGGCGTCGGCGGTGCGGGCACGGTCGCTACAGGGAGGAAGGTGACGACGTTTTTCTGGAAAACCCCCTGGCTCCTATTAGGTTAATTACAAACAGGTCCAGCAGACATTCCAGGGATTTAAAAGGGGCACTTAAACATTTTTATAAATTCTGCCCAATATTCATGTGGCCTCCCCTTGACCTTTAGAAGCTCCACAAAAATTGGTGTCGCAAAATAAAATGTTTTGCACCACATTTGTTCATAGGGTTTAATTAAGGTCAATTTTGATAATTTCCAAATTGTATTTATTTGGAGCACTTAAACAATTCCAAAAATAGTGAAAATATTCATGGAGGCTCCCAATATATTTATGAAGCTCCCCATAATTTTATTTGGAATTTTTGGAAAGTCTAATTTGGTTTCAAAAATAAGAATTGGTTTGCACCAATTTGAATTCTCAAATTAAAATCCTTGCTTGTCAGAATTGGATTTTGACAATTGGTCATAGTAATTAAACTTGCAACTTCCTGAACAATTTGGAAGTTCAAATTAATTTGGTTTCACCAAGTTAAGCAATTGCATTGAGGTTGAAGATTTTTGGGACTTGGATTTGTTCCCTTTTAATTTCTTTCCAAACTTGCTTTATTTTAAGTTAGCAATTTAAATGGATGCCATGATGCAATGTTTGCAAAGCAAAAAGTGAAAATTTGGCCCATATTTTAGGGTACCAAACTGGGGCTGTTAAACTTTTCTCCCGCAACAACGCGAAGGTATATCAACTACTTTCTATAGGAATTGAGTAATGTCATAATTGTCATGGACGGATGCGATTTTTTAATAGCCTCTTGCTAGAAATTATATGAAATTGTATTTGTAGTAAAGCAATCCATAAGAATCTTGGAGGATTCATTCCTTTCAACCAAATAGACTTCATATGCAATTTTGTTTATTGAAATCCTACAAAATTTCTTTGCATCTCCTTTGAAACGGAGAGGCCCTATAAGATGTTGTAATTCTGACATCATGTCTCATTCACCGTCTCAACAGCCAAAAACGACCATAGAGAAGGTGTGTTGATCTCATATGCCTCATGCTCCCCTGACCCTCTGGTTCGGGTCCTCTCCAAATCACGCGCGACACACAATCCTCAACTGCCACGCCATCCAAACATGTAGACAGTACACTATTTTTATCCAATCAGGGGACTCCAACTATGCACGTCATACGGATCAATCAACACTTTGAAATAGATGTCGTGTCGCATATGAATTGTGCCACGTAGAAATGTGCAACCCACAACAAACGTGAGAAGAGTGGCATCGGTGGTGAGGAAGGAAACTAGTTCAGAGTATTCATGTGTATGTGTTGTGGTTCTGCCACCCTCGAGACGAGAGGCGGCTTAGCTTTTTTAGACCATATTGTTTAACCTACCATATCTTGTTTAAGATGCATATGGTGGCCCAATATTTTCAAAGTTTCATAGAATACAATGGTTTCAATTGATGCCACACATTACAATACCTTGTGACGTTTTACTCTAACCATTTTTGCAGTACTAAAACCATGATATTCCCAATAATGTGCCCCCTCTTTTCTTTTTAACCGAGAAATGAGAACAATTGCTCGACTGAAATGCTGTAATTTTTAACAACTATAATATCTCATGCCCCGTCATTAAAATATATATAGATTTGAAATAATGTGATTAAAATAAAAGAGCTACCAAACTGAGTTTACCCATATTACCGCAAAATAGAGGATATGAGCTGCCCACACGTTTAAGTTTGATCAACTATTAGAAGAACATCTTTAAGTTTGACTAATAGTTTTTTCGATAAAGGGACCTTTATAAAGCATTACACCCGGTGACGTGGGGCTACCCTTCGACTACCCCACGGTAAAGATACCTGGTGCACGCCAAGACTAGGACCCGACATGCGGCCTATTAGAAGATGACAACAAAGGCCCACCTGGCGGCCCGATGAAGCCCAACAAGCTACAACTTGAAGTACAAGACAAGAACCTCATGTAAACCCTAACTGGCTCCCTTTATAAAGCCAGGCAGGGGATCCCCCACGGGAAGAGAGACAACAGATACACAACACCCGCCGCCGGCGGCACCATTGTAACACCACCATGATCATCTATACAGATCAGACAAGCAGGATGTAGGTCTTTACCTCACCATGAGGGGCCGAACCTGGGTAAATCCTTGCTTGTCAGCCGACGGAACTACCAGCGCGCCATCTCTCTCCCCCTCAATCAACCCGGGGTACTCGACCCAGGGATTTGCCGAGCCCTAACCTCGACAATTGGCGCCGTCTGTGGGAAGAACGCGCGCTGGATTCAACGTTTCGGGGGCTCTAATCTTCATCAACAACAACACCCCTCGCGCACAGACTACAGGGCAGCAGCAACACCTGTGTTGCGGACATCACCGACGGCGACTCGGAAATCATATCGACGATCCCTTCGGTGGAAAGATTCGAAATTGAGTTTTCTACAAGCTGTTAAAATTTCAGCGCGTTCCAACGGCTGGATCTTCCTGGCCGATCCTCACACTGAACCTGTGTCAGAACCCTGATGAAACTTCGTGCGGCTTCGGGAAAATAATTATCTAGGTTGACTCGGATATCACTTTGAAGATCCCTCCGGTGAAAACATGCGGAATACAATCCCGCACCACTACAAAAAATTGGAGACTATTCCAACGGTTAGATCTCCGTCGGCGCCCCGAGTACTGCAACGGATTTCGGATCTAGACAAATCCGCGAGTGCAGGTCGCGAATTCGACTTCCGAGCAATTCGACTTCCTGCCAAAACAAAGAGTTCGGCCCCAACTACAATATGGATAGCAAGCGATCAACGGAGGCTGGCGGCCTCGCCTTCGTCGACTTCGCCTCCATCGGCTTCGTCTCCGACACTCGGGGGCTGGCGGCCTCGCCTTCGTCGACTTCGCCTCCATCGGCTCCGTCTCCGACACTCGGGGGCTGGCAGCCTCGCCTTCGTCGACTTCGCCTCCATCGGCTCCGTCTCTGACACTCGGGGGCTGGCGGCCTCGCCTTCGTCGACTTCGCCTCCATCGGCTCCGTCTCCGACACTCGGGGGCTGGCGGCCTCGCCTTCGTCGACTTCGCCTTCATCGGCTCCGTCTCCGACACTCGGGGGCTGGCGGCCTCGCCTTCGTCGACTTCGCCTCCATCGGCTCCGTCTCCGACACTCGGGGGCTGGCGGCCTCGCCTTCATCGGCCCGTCTCCGGTCCCCCGCGTTGACTACTTCCGCCGCGTCGACTCCGGTCCGCTGCGTCGACTACTTCCGCCGCGTCGACTCCGGTCCGCTGCGTCGACTACTTCCGCCGCGTCGACTCCGGTCCGCTGCGTCGACTACTTCCGCCACGTCGACTCCGGTCCGCCGCGTCGACTCCGGTCCGCTGCGTCGACTACTTCCGCCGCGTCGACTCCGGTCCGCTGCGTCGACTACTTCCGCCGCGTCGACTCCGGTCCGCCGCGTTGACTACCTCCGCCGCGTCGACTCCGGTCCGCTGTGTCGACTATGTCCGCCGCGTCGACTCCGGTCCGCCGCGTTGACTACCTCCGCCGCGTCGACTCCGGTCCGCTGCGTCGACTACTTCCGCCGCGTCGACTCCGGTCAGCCGCGTTGACTACCTCCGCCGCGTCGACTCCGGTCCGCTGCGTCGACTACCTCCACGCGTTGACTCCGGTCCGCCGCGACAACAAAATCGCCTTGGCCGCACCCGATGCTTACCCGGGTGCTGCGCCACACAGGCCGCAGCATACTCGCCTTGGCCGCATCCGATGCTATCCCGGGTGTTGCGCCGCACAGGCCACAAACAAATTCGCCTAGGCCGCCACTCGAACCACTCGGGGGCTCGCGCCATACAGGTCAAAGTCCAGCCTTGGCCGCCACTCGAATCACTCGGGGGCTGCGCCACACAGGCATAACCCGAAAATCCTAGGCCGCCACTCGAACCACTAGGGGGCTCGCGCCATACAGGTCTAAGTCTAGCCTTGGCCGCCACTCGAATCACTCGGGGGCTGCGCCGCACAGGCATAACTCGAAAATCCTAGGCCGCCACTCGAATCCACTCGGGGGCTCGCGCCATACAGGTCCAATAACACAGTAGGCCGTTCGGCTGAGCAAATACTCGATATGTCTGTCGAGTCCGCCAAGTAGGCCGTCAGGCTGAATGAGCACTCGAATCTCATTCGAGATTCACAAGTAGGCCGTCAGGCTGAGCGAACACTCGAAACTCATTCGAGTTCCACAAGTAAGCCATCAGGCTGAAAACTGCAATATATAGTAAGCCCACAGGCTGAAAAAAGGACTCTGTTTTATCAGTGATTCCTTAAGTTCCTTAAGTAAGCCCACGGGCTGAATGAGAACTCGAACAGATCATTCGAGTGCACTAAGATTCAGTAAGCTCCATAAGCTGAAGAAACTTGTACAGTAAGCCACCAGGCTGAGTAAAAATACACAGTAAGTCACCAGGCTGAGTAAAAATACACAGTAAGCCACCAGGCTGAGTAAAAATAGACGGTAAGCCAACGGGCTGATGGAGCACCCGGATAATTCATTCGAGTGCAACAACGATAAAGTAAGCTTTAAGAGCTGAGTGGAAAATAAATTCAGTAAGCTTAATGAGCTGAGTAAAAACTTAAAAGCAGTAAGCCAAACCGGCCGAGTATAAAGTAAGTCACGCAAAGCCAGTTACGACTCCGTAAGCTCGAGTCTCTTCTTTACTCCCATCGGGAGCAGGCTTTTCGACTGAAGAAAATTGAGTTTAACCTCAATTGCAAGCAATTCAGCTTAATCTCGGGGGCTACTCCCATCGGGAGCGCTATTCGCGCTCCCGAATGACTCAGAACAATAGCAGTCGAAAAATTACCGGCTAAACCATCCTCTGTAAGCCCTCAACGGCCGGAGTCGAATCATTTTTACTTGTCCCTTTCAGGAACCCGACGGCGTGCCCAGGAGGAAGGAGTCCTTTACCCGACTCTACGATTCGACTAAGCACTCGGGGGCTACTGACGTGGGGCTACCCTTCGACTACCCCACGGTAAAGATACCTGGTGCACGCCAAGACTAGGACCCGACATGCGGCCTATTAGAAGATGACAACAAAGGCCCACCTGGCGGCCCGATGAAGCCCAACAAGCTACAACTTGAAGTACAAGACAAGAACCTCATGTAAACCCTAACTGGCTCCCTTTATAAAGCCAGGCAGGGGATCCCCCACGGGAGGAGAGACAACAGATACACAACACCCGCCGCCGGCGACACCATTGTAACACCACCATGATCATCTATACAGATCAGACAAGCAGGATGTAGGTCTTTACCTCACCATGAGGGGCCGAACCTGGGTAAATCCTTGCTTGTCAGCCGACGGAACTACCAGCGCGCCATCTCTCTCCCCCTCAATCAACCCGGGGTACTCGACCCAGGGATTTGCTGAGCCCTAACCTCGACACCCGGCCTCTGCGTAACTAGGATGCACACATCCTTCACAATTCGACAAGTACCAAGACAAAGTAAATAAAAAGGCGAATTACATATCAAAATGAGAAATTGTAAAAACGTCTAAGAAGGTAGAGGGCCAATCCGTAGATTATGATGTCATCCATGTTGGGAATAGATATTACACGCCGAAGCCTCCAAGTTTGAGAGAGTTCTTTGTCGTGGTTAGCCCACACGGCTGGCCTCATTTAAATATTAAACAAACAACACGTACAGAGTACGATTACAACACGATTACAAACCGGTGTCGGTTGGAATGAACTGAGCTGACTATAGCTAATACACCCGCTCAATCTAAACCGACGTGTACAAGGTTAAGATTGGAACGAAACCGACGAATACTTTGGTTGGAAACCGGTTTAGTAAAAGCATCGACCAATTGATCACCCGACGCGATGAACCAAACGTCGAGGGCACCCAAGGCAACCTTCTCACGCACGAAGTGGAAATCAACCTCAATATGTTTGGTACGTGCATGGAACACCGGGTTGGCAGAAAGATAAGTAGCTCCCAAATTGTCACACCATAAGATAGGTGGCTGATGAACGCCAAGTTCCTTGAGAACTGACTGAACCCATATAGCTTCACCCGTACCATTAGCAAGAGCTTTGCACTCGGCCTCAGTGCTAGAGCATGAAACAGTGGGCTGTTTGCGAGAGCTCCACGAAATAAGATTAGGTCCAAGGAAAATGGTAAAAGCACCAAAAGACCGGCGATCATCGGAACACCCTGTCCAGTCAGCATCTGTATAGATATTTAGCAGGGTAGAGGGAGCCTTCTGAAGAAGAAGCCCGGTAGACGCGGTACCCTTGACATACCGAAGGATCCGCTTAATAGCCTC
This sequence comes from Puccinellia tenuiflora, assembly GCA_012064385.1. NCBI lineage: Eukaryota > Viridiplantae > Streptophyta > Magnoliopsida > Poales > Poaceae > Puccinellia > Puccinellia tenuiflora. Next base: position 410,234 of record QRDG01001988.1, read on the forward strand.
ATAGTGAACGGTGGTTGGTTGAGAAAGAAACTGGCATACTTTGTTGACAGCAAAAGCAAGATCAGGTCGAGTGTGCGTGAGATATTGAAGACCACCAACCAAACTGCGATATCGGAAAGCATCATCCGACGTGAGTAGAGCACCATGATCGCGAGAAAGCTTGTCAACAGTCGACATAGGGGTAGACACAGCACGACAGTTCTCCATACAAGCACGATGAAGAAGATCCAGAGCATACTTGTGCTGAGTCAAAATCACACCGGCAGGTGTATAGGATGCCTCAATCCCAAGGAAATAGTCAAGAGCACCAAGATCCTTGATAGGAAAAGTCTGTGACAATGTCTGCACCAAGCGCTCAACAGCAGACACCGAAGATCCAGCAAGCACAATGTCGTCCACATAAACAAGCATGTAGATTGTGACACCATCATGGGCAAAAATGAACAATGAAGTGCCGGCCTTGCTAGAAATAAAACCAAGTGGTCCAAGTTCATGCAACTTGTCACTGAGATGAGCATACCAGGCACGAGGAGATTGCTTCAGACCATAGAGAGCACGCTGAAGCTTGCAAACATGTCGAGGGTAGTGGGAATCTTCAAAACCAGGCGGCTACTGCATATAGACATCTTCCTTGAGAAAACCATGAAGAAAGGCATTGGAGACATCAACCTGACGAAGACACCACCCATGAGAAATAGCAAGAGACAGTACCAAGCGAATAGTAACTGGCTTAACAACTAGACTGAAAGTATCATGACAATCAATGCCATGTTGTTGTGTAAAACCCTGAGCAACCAACCGAGCTTTGTGCTTGTCAACTGAGCCGTCAGGCCGGAATTTGGTTTTGAAAATCCACTTGCTACCGACAATATTTGTACCCCGACAAGTGTGATTACGTTGTAGAGCAGCAAATTCATCCTCCATAGCAGTACGCCAGACTGGCTCAGAAAGCGCTGTGCGATGTGAGGCTGGAACAGCAAGGAAAGCTTGACGACGATAAGGATTATACCGAATAGTGCCATCAGTCTACTGTTTTGGACGATGAACATCATTGCGACTGCGTGTTGCCATTGGATGAACAGCCAGGGTCGTTGACTCGGGAGGCAGGATTGTTGTGGCATGAGTCGTGACAGGAGACGCCGAGTCCGCAAGCGGCATGGACTCTGGGGAGCTGACTGGAGAGGCCGGACCAGCGGATGGCGGGGACGGACCGGGCGACGTACCAGGGACGTCCACCTGGGCCAACCGGATTGGCGAGGGGGACGAGCTCGGCCCAGTTGGCGATCAAGATGGGCCGCCCCGGGCAGCAGTCGCGGGAGGCGTAGCAGGCTGCGAGCGAGAGGGAGTCGGAGGCGTCGCTCGCTTCGGATCCGAGACATGCACATGCACGTCGATTGCCGAAGCTGATTCCTGCACAGGCACAACACAAGACGAACCAAGCGTATCAACTGGTAACATGGAAATGTCATATGTTCGCAAAGTGGGACCCTGAATAGCTGATTCTAATGCAGGAAAAGAAACATGCTGCAATTTAGATATATCAATGGAAACACCAGGAGTAGCAAAAGGGAAAACATGCTCATCAAAGATGACATCGCGAGAGATGTAAATACGACCGGTGCTACGATCAAGTCATTTGTAACCCTTGTGCATGGGACTATAACCAATGAAGACACACATCTTGGAACGAAATTCTAATTTGCGCGAATTATACTTGCGCAGACTAGGCCAACATGCACATCCAAAGGTGCGCAGAAAGGAATAATCTGGATTTTGTTTTAATAATCGAGTGAGAGGCGCGGGTATTATCGAGAACAGGTGTGGGCATCCTGTTAATGAGGTAACAGGCAGTTAAAAACGCCTCATCCCAGCAACGTAAAGGGAGAGAGGAATGAGCGAGAAGAGCAAGTCCAGTCTCGATGAGATGTCTGTGTTTACGTTCAACTATGCCATTTTGTTGAGAAGTATGTGGACAGGAAACACGGTGGAGGATGCCGGTTCGACGAAAATAATCATGGAGACGATGATACTCACCACCCCAATCAAATTGAACGGCTCGAATTTTAGTGTTAAGGAAATGCTCAACATGTCTCTGAAAGGTGTAAAAAATATCTTCGACATCAGACTTGTGTTTAATCAAATAGATCCAACAATGTCGACTGTAATCGTCAACAAAACTAACATAGTACTTAAAAACCCCAGAGGAGGGCAAAGCCGGTCCCCAAACATCAGTATGCATAAGCTCAAGAGGAGCCGTAGAAATACTATAAGAATGAGTATAAGGTCATTGATGACTCTTAGCACGTTGACAGGCATCACACACAGAAGAATCACTATTTGGGGAACACAAAATATGATTGTTTTTTACAATAGTTTGAACTACATTTTTGGAGGGATGACCAAGCCGGTGATGCTATTGCCTAGAGGAAACCTTGACGCTAGAGGATGCCTGGTGTGGGGAGGATGTTACTCGACCAAAGGGAATAGGATAGAGACCACCGCGACTTCTACCTTGAAGGATTATTTTCTTCGTGGCCTTATCCTTAACACAGAAAAAGTAACGATGAAATTCGACAAAGACATCATTATCGCAAACTAGCTTATGGACTGAGAGCAAACTTCTGCTAATATCGGGAACGTGCAGGATGTTCATAAGAGCTAGAGAATGCATAGAACCAGCTAAACGAGAGTGACCAACATGCGAAATAGACAAACCTGCACCGTTGGCGACTTGTACTTGGTCCTTGCCATGATAGCATTCGTGGACGCCAAGACGCTCCATGTCGTTGGTGAGGTGGTCGGTGGCTCCCGTGTCCATGAGCCAGTGGTGCTGATGATCATCATGGCCATGGTAGGTGGCGGAGTTGCCGCATCGAGAGTCATCAGCTTGGTAAACTTGATTGAACCAGTTGCGACAAGAAAGAGCATCATGTCCCTAGTTTTTTGCATATCTGGCACTTGGTGCGGAAACAACGTCCACCACCATTGTCGCCACCACCTTGGCCGTTGCCACCACCGTGACCGTAGTCACCACCACCTTGGTCGTAGCCACTGCCACTGCCAGCTTGTCCGTAGCCGCCGCCACTGCCAGATTGACCGTAGCCATTGCCACCGCCACGACCGCCTCTATTGCGGCCACCACCGCGTCCTCCCTGTGAGCCGCCATAGCCTTGGGAGCCACTTGGTCCGCCACCGGAACGGCCACCAGAACGCCCGTCGTTGGGGCGTCCTCCACCACGACCGTAGTCACCGTGGTGTGTCGCCGCGTTTGCCGATGACGAGTAGTCGAGGTCTTGAGTGTTCTGTTCCTGCATTGTTTCGTAGGACAGAAGCATAGCGTAGAAGTCTGACAGTTTCAAAACCGCGTCAGGGTTGGTGTTGGAGTAGACTATGAGCGAGGCCTGGAGAGCGTTGAACGAAGAGCCAAGGCCTGCGATGATGTAATCGATGAGTTCTTCGTCGGGAAGAGGAGCTCCGACGGTTGCCATAGAATCTGCAAAGCTTTTCATCTTGTGAAAATACGCGGCCGCCCCCATGTCGCCCTTCTTCGTCATCGTGAGTTGGCGACGGATTTGACGGATGCTTGCCCGTTCTTGAGCGGAGAACATGGAGTTGAGGCACTGCCACACGGAAGAGGAGGTGGTGCGCCCGATCATCTGGGCGAGTACTTCTTCCGTCATGGATCCCAGCAGCGCGGAGAGAACACGCTGATCAGTGTGCCACCATGCGATGTACGCCAGATTGGTAGTCTTGACATCATCGTCGCTGGTCCTGGTGGTGAGGAACTCGGCCGGCGGAGGAAAGCTGCCGTCAAGGTATCCCAGGTACCCATGGCCGGACAGGTTAGGGATGACATGGTTCTTCCATAGGAGAAAGTTATTGCGGTCGAGTCTCACGGTGATCGTGTTGGCGATGATGGGAAGGATGGAAGCGGGAGAGGAGGAGGATCCTGCAGACGTGAGAGCGCCGGCGGAGGAGGTATGTAGCGCCGATGTGGTCATTGCGCCGTCGTCAACGAGACAACGAAAGCCTAGATTGGATCGTCGCTCTGATACCAAGTTTAAGAGAGTTGTTTGCCGTGGTTAGCCCACACGGCTGGCCTCCTTTATATATTGAACAAACAACACGTTCAGAGTACGATTACAACACGATTATAAACCGTTGTCGGTTGGAACCAACCGACTATCGCTAATACTCCAAACGGGAAGACACCCCCATAAACAGGTGTCGATGCTCCACATGCTGTAGAGGGGCCCATGAACGGATTGTAGCTGTGCACCGGTAAATGACCTGCATAAAAGAAGCATCAATTCATATTAAAAAAATCATAAGCATTTCTATAATTTTCGTGTCATGTACTCCCTCACTCCCAATGCACGTGACGTCATATTATTTTAGTTCTGGCCACTAATTTGATCAATACATGCGACATTTGTTATAAAATTAGAGCATTAATTAAATTTTTTATTCGGATACGGATTCAATAGTATGACTTTCGTGACTCAAACTGAAACATCAAAAACAAAGTGCAGTCACCTAAATGAGACAGAGGGAGCAACGTAACACACTCACAGTGATCTAATTACTTTGGCAAGCTAAGATCTTGAGATTTGTGGGAGGCTACAAAGCGAGAGGGTAATTCATCAGGACACTTGGTCCTCCTACTGCTCCCTATGGATAGACCCACGTGGCACGTTTAGCATTGACCAATACACAACCGAACACGCGTTTGATTGTGCGGTTCAACGGGGACGGTGCGTGAGCGGCCGGTGCGGTCGGCAAGAAAGACAAGATTGCTGCGACGAGGGGATCTCCATCGGGACTCTCGTGCATGAAAATCGAGGCTGTGTCTCGGCCGCTTGCGCCAACGTTCGTGCTAACAATCAAGCCTACTACTTTAATTTGGCCTCTCTAGGAGGGGCGTGTCATCGTGTGACCGATGAAATGGACAAATTAATTGGACGCAGTAACTCGCATGTGCTGCGCCGTAGCAGGCGACACTGATCGATGTGTAGTGCGAGAGCTTTGGTGCGCGGTGGATAAACTCTCCTCCAGAATTGTCACTGGGTTTTTTTATTGTCATCGTCCATGAGTCATGACGTTGTGTTGTGGACTCTACAGTGGGCAGCGACTGGACAGTGCAATATTAAACATGTCATCTTGCGAGGCGAGAGCTAGCCAAGCATCTCCCTAGCCGCAGAGACTTTTGCGCTTCCGAAAATTGTTCGAAATCAGCGGTACTAGCTAGCTAGCCGAGCTTTAATAATTCCAAGGGAATACTTCCCTTCGAGGACAGGATGACACTTGGTTGACACATTCAGGGCAAAAACACTGCCGCACCCTGCATTAAGCATTATGCAGCTATCTATCTATCGCCTGTTCCCCAGTCGCTCCATGTCAGAAACCACATTAGCAGCACGCACCATCAGCTAGCCTGTGGGTTGAACTGTGTGATCCAAGATGCGAGACTCTGTAATGCGATCATCATGCAGGAAGGAAAAGGGGGCATATCATGATGGATCCAAAGGGCGATGACGCCGACGGCACCGTCGTCCTCCTCGACACGATCATGCCCGATCGAGGAGAGGACCGCGTTAGGTTGACAATACGATTAATGCCTCTCCAAACTGGCCGGTCCGCACGCCCATACTGTGAAGCTATCTGCACCACTCTACAGTACCAAACGCGTGCACCTGCAGCAGCCTCTCAAGTCTCAACTGTCCGGTCTCACCGGCCGCTAGCGACTCCTAGCTAGGATCAGTCACCGCCAAGATCATCGTGATTGATCTTGGTGATTACACGTATAGCCAGCCTAGGACGACTGATGCCGTCCGCCAAACATACGTACATACAGATCGTTTTCTCGATAAAAAAAAAAAAAAACATACGTACCGATCGATCTACTGCCAACTACTCCGTACGTACAAGAGGAGAAAAATCATGATCGGCGAGTTCGAATTCGTAAAACCATCTGAGTCTGAACCGCACGTCGTAAATTTCGGCCAAAAAGGTCATCGTTCGTGCATGTACGAGTCGTTAGCGCTATGTGTGTTCGAGTAGCAGATCGTCAGTTCATTTAATAGCCGTGGAATTGAGACAACGCCTTTTGTTGAAGGTCGCTCTTCTCACGAAAAGAAAAGAAAAAGATCGACACAAAGTTGAGATGACATGTACATGATCCGAACTGGTACAGTATTTTGCTTTCTTTCGCGTGCACGATCTGCGCCTTTTAGCTTCTCGACTAGATACGCCGTGGCGAACCGAAACTCTCTCTGCAGCAATACGTGTACCACTACTGTGCCATGCTTCCACATTTTGACAGTGCTGGTGGTTCCAAATAGAAAGGCTTATCAAGACCATATTTCTTTTGGCAAACCGTAAAGCACGCTGCGATGGAATGCACTAGCTAGCTAGTAGAATTTTGCAACTGTCAGATGATTGTTTTTTAATTTGATAGCACTTGCATATTTCCCATAGAAGAAATATTTTCCATCTAACAAGAGGGTGTTGAAGTGTATATGCGAATTTTCTACCTTTTTCCATCAGTTCAGACTTTTGATCATGTTGGCTAGTGGATAAAATTTGACGGTTGGAAACTTGAAATCATGGAAAGATAGTATGACGGCCGAGACTGAAAGAGAAGATATAGTGGAGACATTGAAATGGAAGAGATGAGAGGAGGGGATTGTGTGGTACGGGTGGATTCTAGGTGGTTAAATGAAGATCCAATGGTCTTAAAATATCACATTTAGGGTAAATGAATTTAGCAAAACAACCTTTAATCATGTCCTCAAATGAAATTACTTTCTCTCTCACACACACTTACGCACGAGCACGACCACAAGATTATTAGGTCTAATTTGCTAGAGATGGTAGACAAAACAGAGTGAGGGCTATGTTATAGAAACGACTATAAATCCAGGTTCTCTACTAGTCCTCGGACATCGGTTCACCGCCACCGCCAGGGGACCAACACCCCACAATTTCTAGAGATCAAGAAACGGTTCAATTTTTCACTCCCCTTTTTTCCCAACATATCGGAGATTAGAAAAATGGTCTTCTGGTTTTTAATTAGCAGTTAGAGTCTAGAGTGGAATGTCTTTGTTACGAAGCCTTTAAAGTCGGTATTTTTGATACATCGATCTCTAAATGTGTGCATTTCTCCAATTTACTATTTATTCTATTTTGTAAGGTATCGTCGACTCCATAAAATTTGTAATTGAAGTTTCTTATATATTTTTTACATCTGTTGGAGCAGAGTGAGATAAACGGCTCCACACAATTAGCTTTTTCTGTAAAGCAGCCATTTTGTGATAGATGTTAAAAAGAAGGGAAAAAGAACATGGCTGTGTTATAGTTAGCAGCAACTGATTGGACTGTGATTGATGAAAGCTGAAGTTATTTGTCCTCACTATGGACTTGTCACTTGTGGTCTTCTTTCTTATTTACTTTTGCAAGTGGTCTACTTTGTTTCATACCTATTATCAATCCTTCTAAGTAGTACTACATAGCTCAATTATTAAGAAACTCTTGATGTTCAATCCATGAATACATCCGTGGCATCCAGTGTGTTGTCTATGTCTTACCAGACTGGTCATCCGTGGATGATTGGAGTATCCACGATAATTTGCTTTCTAGCTTGCGACAGGATTTTTTTTTTTTCGTCACGCTTATACCTAACGTGACAAGTACTAGCATGACAGTCACCTGGATGTATGGTTTTAGCGAAACAGGAAGAGTACCTTCTGTCGTAGCTAGCATGTAAATTAGCCATCAACAATCAAGATATTGATTAACGGATACTGTGTTGGAGTCAGGCGTTACAGTGCACCCTTGCCTTTCACAGGGAACCAAGTATTAGAGTTGGCTCAATCAGCCAGTTAGGTGTCTGTGGTCACAGGCTCAACTTCTGTACCGACAGATTAGATTAGTTGCATTCGATGGACCGATGAGCTAGCTAAGCCTGGCTACAATACGTTAAGCTGTCTTCCATCATCTCGAGCTAAGCTTAGCTAGCTAGATTGCCAGTCAATCGGCTAATGCATGTGCATGTAACAGGACACCGTACCGGAGTCCGGAGCCCACTGATTCATATCACTTGCTTATGTATAATATTTTTTTTTTAGATAAAAGGCTTTATTACTTAAAAGGTTTAAGCAATACATCCGGCCTCTGCATAACAAAGATGCACACAGCCGACAGTCACGAATAAAGAGCTAAAAACATAGGCCTCGTTACAAATCATGAGATCATGCACTACGTCTATGGTGGTGGTCCGATGCGAAGATCATTACGCCACCATGTTGAGTAAAAATGTCCCTCGCCGTAGTCTCCAGTTGCGCAGAAACCTCCATAAAGAGGTCTCGAAACTCCACGCGTTGTAACATGGACCACGAACGGAGCAAACTTGTGCACCGGTATATTACCTGCAAGAGAGAAACATTTTTATCATTAAAAACCTTGTCATTTCTACAAAGCCAAAGCGACCAGACAACAGCTATCGCTCCCACCCTTATTATGGTTCTAAACTTATGATCAATTCCATGCAACCAGTTTCCGAAAATATTCGCAACTGATTTAGGAGGATATAAATTAGAAGCCATTTGGATAGTTGACCATATAGAACGCGCAATCTTACATTCGAAGAAGAGGTGCTTTATCGTCTCATCATGAAGACAAAAGGCACACTTCGTACTTCCTTTCCAATTACGCTTAACAAGGTTATCCTTTGTGAGAATAACTCCTCGACGAGCATACCATGAGAATTTTTTTATTTTTAATAGTATTTTCATCTTCCAGAGTTTCTCACACTTAACCATCGGCACGTCGCTTTGGATTAGTGCTCTGTACATGGACTCCACTGAGAAACGACCGTTCTCATTCAGATTCCATCTAAAAACATCCGACCCCGTTGAGAGCTGAATCATGGTTAATCGCTCTAAAAGAGCTTCCCATGCTGCAAATCTGGGTCCGGTTAAATCTCGCCTGAACGTCACATTTGGAGGAGAAGTCCGCATAGTCTCAGCTAGCGTCTCACTCTTATGACGAACAATATTATATAGAGCTGGATATTGATCCTTTAGAGGGGCATTACCAAGCCATTGATCCTCCCAAAATTTAATCTCTGACCCATCACAAATAGCGAATTTTCCAAAGCGGAAGAAAAATTTCTTCGTTGCTATGAGGCCGGCCCAAAAGTGCGAATCACCTGGTTTCCATACCACTTGTGACAATGTTTTTGAACCGACGTATTTGCGTCGCAGAAGTGTTTGCCAAGTCCCTTCTTCCGAGAGAAGCTTATAAAGCCATTTCCCTAGAAGGGCTGAATTCTTAACCTGTAGATCATGGATGCCAATACCACCTTGATCTTTAGGTCGGCAAACCACATCCCACCGTGCCAATCTATATTTCTTTTTCTCACTATCCCCTTGCCAAAAGAATTTTGAACGAAATAATCTATTTTTTTCAATACTCCTTTAGCCAACTGGAAAAATGATATCATATACAGTACCATATTACTAAGTACTGAATTTATGAGTACCAATCTCCCACCTAAGGATAGCAATTTGCATCTCCAACTGGCCAATCTTGCTTCAAAGCGCTCCTCAACATGCTTCCATTCAGCATTAGTCAATCTCCTATAGTGAATAGGTATACCAAGATACCTAATCAGAAACTGACCTTGTTCACAACCAAACAAATCAGCATATTGAGTCACAAAATGCTGGGCTTCGCCAAAACAAAACAACTCACTCTTATGGAAATTAATTTTTAACCCTGATAATTGCTCAAATGCTGATAGTATCAACTTCATGTTCAAAGCTTTATCCAGGTCATGTTCCATAAAAAGAATTGTGTCGTCCGCATATTAGAGAATAGATAAGCCACCATCAACCAAGTGTGGTATGACTCCTTCAATTTTTCCATCCAATTTTGCCCATTCAATCATGACCGCTAACATATCCGCCACTATGTTAAATAGTATCGGCGAAAGCGGGTCACCTTGCCTTAGACCCTTCTTTGTTTGGAAGTAATGACCCGTATCGTCATTCACTCGAATGGCCACACTACCTACAGTAACAAAGTTGCGGACCCAAGTACACCATTCCTCCGAAAAACCTTCCATGCGCAAAGTCTGTTGGAGAAACTCCCAATTGACCTTGTCGTAGGCCTTTTCGAAGTCAATCTTAAATATCACCCCATTCAATTTCTTTCGATGCATCTCATGTACCGTCTCATGAAGTATGACTACACCGTCGAGGATATTCCTCCCTTGCATAAACGCAGTTTGTGTAGGTCTCACGACATGATCCGCGACCGTGTTCAATCGAATGGTTGCCACTTTAGTGAAAATTTTGAAGCTGGCATTAAGGAGACAGATAGGTCTATACTGTTGGATACTTTCCGCATCCTTAATTTTTGGCAACAAAATTATTTCACCAAAGTTTAGGCGAAAAAGCTCAAGCTGCCCGTCATGCAAAGCATTAAACATAGCAAGCAGTTCAGGTTTGATAATATCCCAGAAGTTTTGATAAAACTCAGCTGGGAATCCATCTGGGCCTGGAGCCTTGTTATGTTCCATCTGAAAGACTGCTTTTCTCACCTCTTCTTCAGTAAAGGTGCGGTAAGAAAAGCATTCTCATCATCCGAAACCTAAGGTATGTCATCTATTCGAGATTCGTCAAGAGAAAGGTTACCCTCCTCCGGCGCCCCGAATAAGCCTTTGTAATATCTAGTTATATACCTCTTTAGCTCTTCTTGTCCTTCCACTAGGCCGTCTTCCTGGTGAAGTGAATAAATAAGCTTCTTCGTATGCCTGCCATTGGCTACATTATGGAAGTACCTTGTATTCGAATCACCTTGAAGAATGAACTTAGCCTTAGACCGTTGATACCATTTGATTTCCTCTTCGCGTAACAGTTTCGCTAACGACGCATTTGATTGATTCTTGAGTTCAATCTCTTGCGTTGTTAGCAGCTGACTTTCCGCGATCGCTTCGAGTTCATCAATAATGGCGGCAAGACGAGATTTTTCTTTTTTAAGCAGACCGGTTGTATGGCGCGCCCAACCCCTAAGGTGTGTGCGTAAATTCCGCAACTTATTATTCCACCTCTGTATAGGAGAAGCACCTCCAACCGGTTGATCCCAGATATGTTTGACCATCTCCGCGAACCCGTCACGGGTCAACCATCCCAATTCAAATTTTAATTGTGGTTTACCATTTGGTTTCGGAAGACCAGAGGTCAAAATTATCGGGGCATGATCCGATAGAGACTCAATACGTTCTAGGGCGCGTACAGACACCATGGGATATTTCGACTCCCGTTTGGTGTCCATCAGCACACGATCTAGTTTTTCGTATGTCGGCTCTGACAGACTGTTTGTCCAAGTAAACTGTCTACTTGTCATATGGACCTCTCTCAAATCCAGGCTGTCAATGACTGTATTGAAAAGAAAAGGCCAATGACCATCAAATCGACCTCTGCTTTTCTCGTACCGGAATCTAAGCATATTAAAGTCCCCTCCTATAAGAATAGGATATGGGTTATCTTTAACTAGATTAATCAATTCACGAAGAAAAGCCGCCTTAAATTCCTCTTGAGCAGCACCATACACAACGACCAAACTCTATATGAAATTATCAGCTTTGTTTCGGACATGAAACTTTATATGAAAATCCGCATCCGAAATTGTTAACACTTCCATAGAGTTTGAATTAACGCCTAGTAGTATGTCCCCAGACCTCCCTCGAGGTGGGTGAGAGAACCAATGGAAGTCCAAGCCGCCAGATAGACGGTTAAGGACACTCGCTGGAAAGTCTCGTCTACCCGTTTCCGAATGGAAGTCCAAGCTCGCTGGAAGTGAGCCTAGCTGAACTGGTTGGGTGAGTGGATGTACAAACCCAACACCCAAGTTCAAGTCCTCACAGACGCGAATTTAGGTTCCTATTTTTGAACGGGGACGGCAGGAGCTCTGCCTTATTTCATTATAGAAGGGGGAAAACACATACAAACACCCGAACAGCCCTAAGGCGTTCAAACTCACACACAGCCGTGAGCACAAAAAAATGCCTCGGACTCAGATTACATAACGCCTCTGGCGATGGATAACAACTCAAGATCAGCCCGAACAAGGGCCGACAAAGCCAGCGCCGGCATCATCTCGTCCTGGAACACACGTCTTCCTCTTTCCTTCCAGATATGCCAGATGATATAAACTGACAGAGATAGTCTTCTGTGCTTGTGCAGATCAAACTTGCCGCCACCAGCCTTTGCCCACCACTCACCCAAGGAAGTGTAGGCCTCGGCAAGCTGCACGGTAGAAGGATCCGTGACCTGAAAACAATGCCACACCTCACGGGCATAAGGGCAAGAAAGGGCTAAGTGTGAGGCAGTCTCGAAACTCTGATCACAAAGGCAACAACTGTCGTTGTGTGTCAAACCCTGGTCTCGCCTCTTCTCAGCAGTCCAATTGCGGTTTTGGAGAGCAAGCCAGAAGAAGAATTTGACTTTGCCCTCAGCCCTGAGCTTCCAGACCAAGTCGAGATTGGGTTGATGCATCCTGCCCAAGAATTGGGCATGATATGCCGATCTCGCCGTGTAGCGGCCATCGGCAGTCAAAGTCCAAGCAATGGTATCTATGTCCTCATTCAGCGTCACCGGTTGCAGCAGCTGCCAGAGGTTTATGAATTGATCAAGCTGCGCTTCTGTAGAGATTCTCTGAAGGCCGCAGACCCATCTGTCATTGGAAAGGGCTTCTCTGACAGAAAGGTTTTTTCGCCTAGCCAACGGAAAACAGAGAGGCGCGATCTGCATAGGAGCTGCCCCATCAAGCCACTTGTCAGCCCAAAAGCTGGCGATCTCGCCATTGCCAAGCTGGATCCTGGTGCAAGCCTATTTATACTTAAGGATTAGGCCTTCCTGATACTCATGCAATTTATCCTGAGGACCAGGCTTGATGAGGCTGGGGAAGTGAAATTCTCCCCCAAAATGTTTATGTATAATACCTGGCCATGGAAAGCCCAAAGGAAGCTCCTCACTAAAACGTCTTGATCTTTGAGCGCGTGTGGCGAAACGTCCCTGTTAATTCATGAGCTTGGTAAGCTGGCTCTTTGGTGGAAACGACTCACTGAAAACCTTTTGATCTCTTGGTTCTTTTCCACTGATGTGGATAGACAAAAGCTAGCTTGAAATACTTTTACCTCTCAAATTAAGATTCTCCGGCCGATCGAAGAGTAGCGATCAGATACAAAAGCGGGCAAAATTATCCACTTACAGTTGAAATCCAGGTCAGATGATGGGTGCCCAGCACAGATCTGTGGCGTAGTAGCAAAGCCTACTTCGTTTTTACAAATGTACAATACGTACGCCCCCCAACCAATAATTCCAGGGACCCCCGGTGGATTCGATTCCCCGTCGATGACGCCCCAGTTGCGCCGTCGCTTTCGCCAAAAGGCTGGAGGCCATGGCCGCGAACGAACGACGCCGCGCGCGCCCACGATCCGCCGAGTGCGCGCTCGTGCGTGCGTGCGGCAGAGCCCCGCCGATCAAAATCGCACGACCTCATCCCAAGCCCGCCAATTATGGAATCCATACCACCCGCCGGCCATGATCGATCTGATCTTATCCACCGCCGGGGCCTCCAACTTTCAATCCACCGCCTTTTGGCATCTCTCTCTCTCTCTCATCCGGCCGGGAGAGATCGAGGAGCTTCACACTCCATCTGCAGCCTGCTACACGAAGATGCAACGTACTAAGCCAGCTTGCGATGAGTGCCGCCACCGATCATGGGGCTCTGCAGCGCAGATTGCCCCGACAAAAGTCAATGCCTAAACAATGGCCGAACTTTTACATACGGCCACACCACAGCGAGCTAGTGCTCCCACGTCGCAGTCGAAATGCTGCGATCCAGGCATCATCGGCACGCGATCCATCCATCCATCCATCAAAAAGGATGCGATGCCGCCTTTACATCAACTCAAGGTCCACTTCACTTCACTCACTCAGACACAGTGCTGATTGCTGAATGCATGCATGCATGCTGATTTTATCATACATACATATGGATAAATATATTGGAGAATGATGATCTGGCCTACAAGGAGCTCTGCCTAGCAGCGTCTCCTTTCTAGGATCGGAATGAGAGTTTTACTTTCACACACTTCCTGCTTTCTTGCTGCTTTTCTCGGAGTGTGATGGAACTCGACTTCTTAGCTTGCTGAAATTGCCTACTCCTACTTCTTTTCTCTCTCTTTCGCCCACCTTTTCTTATCTTTATGGTATCCAGATTTAGATAGGGCGGTCGGCTTTCTGCGAATATAAAGCTAGCTGATCGATCTGCAGGTAATTTCACTCTTTCTCTCTCTCTCTCTCGGATCATGGTGGGGTGCGTCGGCGTGTGTGTGTGCGGCTGCCCGGATCGATAGACGTACCGGGGTTCAGTTAGCAGCGGGAGTTTCGGCTTTCCGATTCTGATGTGGGCATTGCATTGGCCCATGGCCATGGGGCCTAGCTATCGTCTGGTTCAGCAATGTACAGCAGGACTGCCGATTCGTTCGATCAGCAGGAGATACATGTGGCGTGGGGGCAGGCACGCCCTGTTAGTGTTAAGTGCAGATCGCGGATTTGTTGGATGTTGCTGTACGAACCAGTGTGCCTTGTTGCCATGTCGTGATAATATGATGTGTGCCACCCAAGCCTTTATTAAGCAAATACTACTCCCTCCGTATCAAAATATAAGATGTTTTAGCATTTCTCTTTTCATCCGTATCTAGACATAACCTTGCACTAAAACATGTCTAGATACGGATGGAAAGAGAGATGCTAAAACATCTTATATTTTGATACGGAGGGAGTATATAGCATGTGTGTGCTGCAATTATATATGTTTGTAAAAGCTAATGTCGTGGTGATATATGGCACTGAGTATATATGAGGGCTAGCTAGCTAGTGCATGCCTGCCACCACTAGGATGAACAGTTCTCGCTTCGAATAATTTCCCCTGATGGCAGGAATATGTCCGTGCCTTTATAAAGTTTGGATTGGGTATTTGCTCTCGCGTCATGAGCTCCTGAAGACATAACCTCTTCAGCGAGGCACCTGTTCTCCCCCTTTAATTTCTCCACCTCTCCCAGCATCTTTCTCTCTATTTCCACTTCTTTGCAATCTAGACATCGACCCATCAGTTTCCGCCTAAAGGCAATCGATCGGCATTGTATCTGGTCGATCGATCTACAGGTTAGATCATTGGTACCATTTCATTGCTGGGTTGTCCTTGGTGTCTGCCTATACCTGGACTCTCAACTTTACTTAGTCACCAACGATGGTGATAGATTGATCGATAGTGTAGGCCTTGTCACTTCTGACTGTTTTCGAGGATAGGATTTTGAGTTTTCTGGTGGTGGTATGTGCCTCAGCCATGTGACCAGGATAAATCATAGTACAATAGCACCGTATCCGAAATGTAAAAGGGCAACAGAATAGCATTGGATGCTGAAACTTAAACTTTGTTCTTGCTTAGACCCTCCTGCACGAAGTGCTTGCTTCGTCGCTGCACAAGAAATATAATCAGATGCTGCGTCTGAAAAGTGTCAATTTTCAGGTGTTCTTCGCCGGATGTTTGCTGTATATACTTTTGGGTTCTTCTCATCCGCGCCTTGATACTTGTTAGTGCCTCTCACGAAGCGCTAGATGAACAATTGTTTGTCTATGTGACTATGTCCAGTCTTCCTCTTGTGAGCTGCCGAGTAGGGAGATTCTAGGTGGGCTCTGTTTCTCCTATAAAATAATCTGATAACGGTACAACTTAGAAATCTCTGAGGAAAGAGTGGATATGACTTAGGACACTGAGCAAAAGGGACTCGTTGGAGTCATGCCATTCTTTTTTTCTAATGATGCATGCATATAGTTGATTTTGCATCTTGCAGGGACGTTTAGTTACTTTTTTTTTTAGTGAAAGATGGATCACCATTTTTTTAGAATGAGAAGATGAGTCACCTTTTTTATTATGAAAGGTGGGTTACCTTTTCAGTTCAGTTGAGGCTTCCAGCCCAAACCCAAATAGCCTATTCAGGTAGCTTAGCCAGTCAAGTGGGCTGCTATTCCTATATGCCGGCCGCAGCGGCGCGGACGACTCACGCCGCCTGAAGGATCTCATAAATGGGCTTACCTTAATGAGGTTTTCTCGCTCTTTCTTTCTTCTTTCTTCCTTTCTGTTTTCTATCTTCTTTAATTCTTCTTTTATTTTGCTCATTTATTTTCTGTATTATGTTTCCGTTTCCCCCTTGTTTTAAGTGTTCAGGATTTCATAAAATTTCTAGATTTTGAAGAAAAAAATGTTCAAGATTTTCAAAAAATGTGTGTTTGAGAAAAAAATTCATGTATTAAAAAATTCTTTATACTTTTTAAAACAAATGTTCACCAATATTAAAATAACCATAAATCTAATCAGAAGCGGCTTCTGAGTAGCGTAACGCGACGCGGCACAGCGAGCGTCGGATCGTAGACAAACGGTCAAATGGATCGCGGTCTTCTCTCTCGTCGCCTTTCCCCGCCATGGCTCCTGCTCCTCCCGCATGCGCCGACCGCCTTGACCTCCAGCGCCTCCGCGGAGCTCGCCCCCGACCTCCCGCGCCGCCCGCCCCCGACCTCCTGTGCTGTCGTGCGCTGCCCACCCCCGTCCTCTACTGTCGCCGCGGTTCGCCCACTCCCGGCCACCTGCACCGCCGCGACCAAGCAACGCAGCGAGCCGGCGACGATGCACTCAATGATGGGGCAGAATGGGATCAAGGAGATGGGCGTGACTGCAAGGGTGAGCACATGGGGCGCCGCCGTAGCAAGAATCGGCCAGGTGCGAATTCTCTTTTTCCCCTTTCCCTTGCAGGCTTGAGGTGTCCATGCATACTTGTCGCATCGCGTTCCATTGGCTAGATTAGTACTCTGTTTTCCGAAATGCGTTTCTCCTGGTGCAAACTGCAGCTAACCAATTTCTCTTTATGTTCATTTGTTAACTAAATAGGAGCAGATTAGGGCCGAAGCAGATCTCGTCCATGGGCGGCCTCGTGAGTCATGTTCTCCACCAACCTGCAAGTATATATGCCTGTTGTGTCGTTCCATCTGTTCTGTTAGCAGCAATGGACTGTATATCTGTCTGACTCAAGGTTTTCTCATGATTGTGTGATTGTCTCTGATCTCAACAGGGCTGTAGCATTTTTGTAGTACTCTGTTTTCCCAAAAATCTGTTTATGTATCATGGTTACTTTTTTTTCCGGATTTCCGTTTGTATTTTGATCCGTGTCGCAACCACTATGATATGTAGGTGTGATGAGATATTTCAATTACCGGGAAAGCATCAATTATCTGACGTAGCGTTGGCATGCTACCAAAGTATTCGAAGAAATTTCTAGCAGGATGCAGATGTGAATTTAAAGGTAGCATTAGTTGAGATGCACATTAGGCATTTTGCTTTCAGTTTTCAATAAGCTTTGGCTATATGTACATACGGCATAAAATGCTTGTATGTAAGTATATCGTATTTTCTTGTGTGAAGCAAGTATTCACTATATTTTACTTGCCACTTTGATATTGAAGTTAGTATCTCATCTTTGCAGGCCCAAAAGATCTGCATCGAATACTATATACGGAAATCAACATGTCGAAAGGAAGATTATTAGAAGGAAAAAATATAGGATTACTTAGAATATCATATTATGATGGAAGGCTGTAACTTGTAAGATGTGTACTTAAGAAAATTTTCATGTACAGGATGATGATTCCAGTAAGAAATATTGAATTTTCGCTTTACACAGTGCATTGAAAGTCTATGATCTGTGTGTTGTTATATTCTGAAAAAAATTATGGCACTATCTTACTTTACATACTTCTCGATGATGATGACTGATTAAAGCTACGCGACGGCTGTTTGTTCGGTTTCTCGAAACCAACACGTCGAATAATGGCGGTGGTTTCTCATGTAGGCAACATAGTATCTTTCCTTTCCTGGAGACTTTAGGGAACGATTTAGTGTGCCGTTTTGAGTTCGTCTGTCTTTGTACCAACCCTAAGCTAATGAAGTTACCGCCCCTATAGTGATAAAGTTACCAACCCTAAACTGATGAAGTTACCACCCAGTAGTGATGAAGTTACCCACCCTAGACTGAAGGAGTTACCAACCATAAACTGATGAAGTTACCGCCCAGTAGTGATGGAATTACCAACCCTAAACTGATAAAATTACCCATCTAGTAGTGATGGAGTTACCATACAATAGTGATGAAATTATCCACCCAATAGTGATGGAGTTACCACCCAGTAGTGATGGAGTTGCCACCATAAACTGATGGAGTTACCCGCCCGGTAGTGATGTAGTTACCCATGCTAGACTGATGAAGTTACCACTCTGGACTGAAGGAGTTACCAACCCTAAGCGGGTTGAGTTACCCACCCTAAATTGATGGAGTTATCCATCATCGACTGATCGAGTTACCACCCAGTAGTGATGGAGTTACCCACCCTAGACCGATAGAGTTACCTCTCTAAACCGATGGAGTTATTCACTCAGTAATGATGGAGTTACCCACCTAGTAGCGATGGAGTTACCCTCCCTAGACCGATGGAGTTACCTACCCAGTAGTGATGGAGTTACCCATCCTAATTAAAGTGATAGAGTTACCAACTACTAGTTATGGAGTTATCCACCCTAAATTGATTAAGTTACCAACCTAGTGATGATAGAGTTACCCACCCTAAACTGATAGAGTTACCACCCAACAGTGATGACGTTATCCACCCTATACTGATGGAGGTGCCACCCTGGACTGAAGGAATGAACCACCCTAAACTGGTGGAGTTTTCCACGCTAAATTGATGCAGTTATCCATCCTAAACTGATAGAGTTATCAACCAGTAGTGATGTAGTTAATCACCCCAAACTGATAAAGTTACCCACCCAGTAGTAATGCAATTACCCACCCTAGACTGATGAAGTTACCCACACAGTAGTGAAGGAGTTATCACCCAGTAACGATAAAGTTACCGACCCAAAAGTGATGGACTTACCACCCGGTAGTGATAGAGTTACCCACACAATAGTGACGGAGTTACCCACCCACTCAATAGTGATGCAGTTATCCTAAACTGATTGAGTTAACCACCATAAATTGATGGAGTTACCCACCATATACCGATAGACTTGCACCCAGTAGTGATGTAGTTACCCACCCAAGACCGATGAAGTTACCCTCCCTGGACTGATGTAGTTACCATCTATTGTATAGTTGCGTCTAAAATGAATCGTTGTGTGGGGTGGTAACTTACATACTACAGCCTGGTAACTTACATGTTATTGGTTGGTAACTTTTTGGTCCAGATTTTTTTCATCGAAACATATTAATATGGGATCTAGTTTCGAAGATCTCGACGCGACTAGTCCAACGGTGAAAACGGATCATAAATCGCATAAACGGTTTGATCTACAAAACATTTTAAATTTTCAAATTAGACATTTAATGCAGGACATCAGCAGTTTTGGCTTTTAGTACATGGATGCTAATTTACTCACCGATTGTTTCCTTGGCTGGAAAAAAAATTACACAGACCCCACACGTGCTCAACGCGTTCGTGCTTACGGTTTTGCCAAATTGAAGCAGCTTCTACGTAGTCGCGTCCTAAAATAAATTTGCATGTAGTTAATTTTTTTTATGCGGTTTCAAAAGATGTTTCATGACATAGGTGAATATTGTTATTTTTTTAGAATAATTGTTTTTGAATTTTTAATCACACGCATTAAATAAATAAACAAATAAATAAACCTGGTGTAATTTTGATTTATTAAAAAATATAATGAAAATGTAACCTATATGCTTATTTGTGCCGAGTCTGTCGACCCATCCTGAGTTTGCTTTCGGGCGACAGTTGCTCCTGCCGCTGAAGACGGTGAATAGAAGGCTCCCGTTCTGAGTTGACAGGCAAAAAAGAAAGCGACACAGGAAGAACGGCCCATCTTGAATTGTGTTACTGCTGTACATGTCGTGGGCCTAGAGACCACAATGCATCGCCGTCTTATTCTAGATTACAATATGCTCTCGATTTGTAGTTTGAGCAGGGGCAATAAGAAATTAGGATCTGGCATACTCCCTCCATTCCAATGAACAAGGCATAAATATTTTTTCGATTTTTCACCACAAAGCAAGGCGCAGGGTGTGGTTTGCCCGTCTTCTCCCGAAACTACCCCTCCCATCCATTTAAATCGACCTAAAAAATAGGGAGAGGAGCAGTCATTTGGGGCGCTGTCATTGGCCCGAAAGCGGAGGTGCGCTGCATGCAGGAGATAAATAAGGAAAGAGATCATCATGGGAGAGAATTAATCTCACGATTTGGTAAGGGCAGGTTTGGAAACATTTGGCCTCGTCAGATTCTCCTTAATCGGAGAGCCAAAATTTTTACGCCTTGTCCATGGGACGGAGGGAGTATTCATTACCTCCATTCCCCCGTCAGTGTTCAGTTTCCCATTCTACAGCAACTGAGGGCAACTAGCGAAGCAGAAGGTGGACCTCCCCCATCCTTTCGTCGTCCGACAATGCAATATTGGGGCCGTTCATTAGGATGGCTCCGACGTAGGCCACTGTAGACCTCGTGAGCCTACCCAAAACCTATGACCTTGTCACATTGCTTGCTTCTAACATACTCTCCTCGTTTTTAAATATAGGATGTTTTACTATTTTCTAGATTCATATGTTTCTATATGTATCTAGATAAGTTTTAATGTATTTGTTCACTCATTTCAATCCGTATCTAGTCAATATGTGAAATAGCTATAACATCGTATACTCCCTCCGTTCCACAATATAAGATGTTTTAGCATTTCTCTTTCCATCCGTATCTAGACATGTTTTAGTGCAAGATTCATTTGAACCTTACACTAAAACATGTCTAAATACGGATGGAAAGATAAATGCTAAAACATCTTATATTTAGGAACGGAGGGAGTATTTAGGAACAAAGGAAGTACAAAGAAAGTTATTATAAGAAATGCTATTTCAGAAACGCATTACAAATGGAAGAAACAATTTCTCTTCACATATAAAAATGACAGCCAACCATTACACAGAAAAAACATCTAACTTTTAAACTAATATTACTACTCATTGTCGGAGTAGGAGATGTAGATTATCTCCTTGGTTCTGTTGTAGGTGGTCGAGGCCTCGGCATCGCTGCCCTTGAAAATGCCGTGGCGGCGGCATTTCCTTCGTCATGGACTCCTACATCACACAATCCCCCTGAAATATCTCTTCCCCGTCGTCCTCGGCCTCACACTCTGCCTCCTCCCACAGCTTGTGACGCAGTGAGCTATCCTCCGCCGTCATCGTCACCGCATCATCTTCTATCTCCAAAATTCTTTTGGAGTCGTCGGAGAGGGACCAGCCGGATTAGACGGCAGGAGCGAGTGTGCTCCTCCTCCTTCGGAGATACGTGCTCGACGCGGCAACGACACGTGGGTGGGGAGGAATTCCTGGATTCCGCATTCACGACTCCGTGTCACATAGGCACTCACGAAAGGTGAGCGATCTTTTTGGGGCAAACTATTGCATCGTGATGTTAGTGTGGCGCTATTGTCTTAAAACAAGATAGTGGAGGGGAGATTTATAGAGCTCGTCGACAAGGCCGAGTAAGATGCCTCATCGTCAACGTGTGGCATGCGGGAGGAAGGCTAACATGATCGTAACCCGAATAGACAATTTAGCAAGAAAAACAACATAAACGACTATAGTTCTCCACATGTTTACGATGATGGAAACTATCCCACACGTTGGTTTCCTATGCACCATTCGTGTGAGGTATGTCGAGATAAAAACACACATGATTCCCTATGCTTGCACGTATGTCATATTTAGCACACATTTTGTACATAAGCAAACCATGTGTGATATTTGGCCTTCACATCTATAGTATCTAAATAGGAGCAACCCAATAATAATATTTCTCTCAACATGCAAGGCAGCCACCTCATCAAGCATCCTTAAGCAATGGTATCTTGCCACCTAAGCAAAATTGCCACCCAATGAAAAGGAAAAAAAAAATTCAGGTGCATCACTGCATTTACACTTTCACGCACATCCCTTCCTCTTCCCACTACCACACGGTTATTCGTACGTCCCCTTGCCTTCTCGCTTCCAGCTTCCACTAACTTTAGCACTAAACTCCTGGAGGAGTAATTCCCCCGACTCTGAGTTCCTCCTCAAGGTCTTGGTGAACGATGCCCCTCAAATGTACAGTAGGCTACCAAGGTATCCAGTGTTGTACTCTAGGCCATGCATGCTCTCTTCTTCAGTACGCGCCTATCCATATTCGAAGTCTCCCACAGCAGGAACACCTATTCCGACGGAGTGCACAGGTCCGACTTCCGAGGAGGCACGGAAGATGAAGGACATCATCGCTTTGCGTCCTCCGCGCCCATGCCTACCAGGCTACCACGTCTTAAGAGCAAGTATAATAAGGCCACGTAAGCGGGATATAAGGATTTAAATAATATATTTTTCCTTAGTTGGATGAGAGAGAAGAGGAGAGAGAAGGGAAGCGGGCTCTCATGCAAGAGCCAGCTGCAGCACGTGCTCCTAGGTAGCTTGTGAGAGTGTAAAGTGGGCCGTGCATTCATGAAGTAGTACTTTTCTATAGCTAACTATTATATGTGTTGGCTATTAGTTTGGCTATAGATGATATGGCACTACCTTATAGTCAACAGCCGGCTATACTATTAACCTTGCTCTAACGCGCGCCAGTGACACTGTCCTCGCCTAGATAGGCACCCCACCAGCAGGCAACAGTGATCCTCAAGAATAGGCATCATGGTTGCAGATACGCAGGTTCTCACTTTCAGTCTACAGCTGCCCGACACTCTTCATGTTTCCGGTCTCTTCAAAACAATTTATTGCTACTATGCAAGCAGATATATTTGTTTCTGCAGTTTCATCGCTTTGGTTGGTCCATTTTTTCACTGAAAGATTTGTAAGATTTTTTTTAGACGTACATGTTTCTGTTTTGCATTTTCAGGATCAGTACGTGCAGTTCAATTGTTTGCCAAATGACAAGGCTCCAAAACTGGATGTGTTGTTCCGCTGGAAGAATTTCAGAACTAAACTGCATGGTCATTATTCGATTGATACACATCTACGAAGTGATTTAAGTTAGCCAGTTCAGATATTAGCATGTTTTCTTTTTCTCTGCACTTATATATCATGTCATCAAAAGCATTGGTACGATCTCATTGTGTTATTGAATATAATCCATATGTTCCATCAATCTCCTTGGAGACAATAAACTTTGTATGGCTGGAGGTGCAGGTTACATAAAAGGCATTGGCTAATCAAAAGGTTATCGGAAGTACATGGAGGTTCTATCTTCACTCTCTCGAGATCGAGCATAAAAATCTTTTTGAATGGTCCAGTGATTGGAAATCTAAATTATTGTCCTACGAACTCTGTCTTTGTTTTCTGAATGTTTTAATATAATTTATTAATCTTAGCTATGGTACACATCTATGCTTTGTTTTCTTCGGATCCTGCTATTTAATTATACTCTCTTACTTTTTTCATATGATCACATTCGTGTTGTTTAACAATAAAATCGGAATTATCCATAATGAACATACATCTTACATCATGGTGGGCTGAAATATCTGAATATGGAGAGGCAAGTGAAACTTCGCTCGCATGTTACTGGTACTAAGTAAGTTGCAGGAATTGAGAATACCATGGAATCCCTTTCATTCACTTACCTCCATGGAAAAAAATAGCCTGCTATATCCCGCATAATAGCGCGCTATAGCTTATTTGAAGAGGCTACGCTATATTTAATAAAAAAATAGCCGCTACGACGCTAATCACGTTTTATACCCGCTAAACCACGCTAAACACGTTAGCGTTATAGCACGCTATTTTTTTTAGAAATAAACGAGATTCCATCGGCCCAAAAAAAAGTCCAACACGCACCTCCTCCTCACTAGGTCACTCCCCAGTATCTAACTCAATCCTCCTCGGCTGTTCACGAGAGCGACGGCGGCGCCTCGTCGAGTTGCAGGCTTGTAGCAACGACGGGAGCACTTCCTCCACCGGCGGATCGAGCTCTTCCTCCGCCTCGAGTTGCATCGGCGGCGGGAACGCTTCCTCAACATCACAAGGAAAGAGAGTTTCTCGTCCTAGGAAGAGAATGTTTCCTGTTTTACGTGCTGATGATGGATTTTCTAGTGAATCTGAAGATGACGCCGGTGTTATTATTAAAAGTTTCAAACGGGTTGTCTTTTAAAGTTTGATACTTTGTTTATGGATTTATGCCTCATATTTGTGTCTATGTCATGGATTTCGCCCTTGACTTTTGTATCTGGTTAACTAGTTATGCATGTATTGGTTTTAGAAAAATATTTAGTGTTGAAATCCTTAATATTTAGGCTATATAATTCATTTTTTTTTGCGAAACGCTATTTCAAATAATCATTTCTCTAGGTTATTTAGTTCTTATAGTAAAAGTGTGAGATTTTAACAATCTGTTCTCCTACGCCTATTTTAGTGTTTACTTTAGATCCCACGATTATTCTGAAGTGTTATGCATGTATGAACGAGTAATATACGTGTTACACATATGTCAAGACAATTCATCTAATTTCAGATTTATTCACATGCCCAGGTGGGTTAGTCCATCCCTCTAAAAAAATACTTATAATGTAGTAAGTTTTCTGCATGGTATAAGTTAACAACATTTTTTTTTATAAAATATATAAATGGTTTTTTGGGGATAATTGATGATAACCCCCCCCCCCCCCCCCCCACGTGGCAAAAACTTGCTCCCAGACCCCTTTTCGCTGTCTATGACAGGTGGGGTTTAAGTGACCCGGGGGGTTATCATCAAATCCCCCGGTTTTTTGTAGCATAAAGTTTGTCGATCGATTTTTGTAACATAAAGTTGGGTCTAACATACCCATGACAGAACTTTTAGTTCTAGATATTCATGTTTATTTTATACTCTTTTGCAACCCTCCTCTTCCCGTAGCAACGCGCGGGGTATTGTCTAGTTGTTTGAATTCATGCACACGGTTTGTATACTTATGGCAAACGATTAATCCTATCATACACATTTCAGTTGTTCTGTGCATGTAAGCAGGATTAAATGACCCGAGTCGTACTATTGTGTCATGTCGACACTAGATTAGATATTCAATGTTATTTTTTTACAAATAAAGGTTAACTAGACCACCAAGGAAATACGGGTGCAGTACTTATACATATCAAGCGGGCGCTGCTATCGTACAGTGACGGTGTCCCCGGGCGATATTCCGACAACTCATGTAGTTGTCGGAACGGAAGGGGAGAAGAAGAGTGGCGCCACTCCGCCGTCGCCAGAGTGGAGGAAAAAGAGAAGCATCGTCGCCGCACTCGATATTCGTGTGTTTTTAACATCATGCTATTCAAACAACTAATGTAAAAATGTCATTGGTTTTCCAATCTTATAGAGCACCTTTAATTCAAAAGAATTATGTAAGTTTTTGGAGGATTCCGATGCTTCGAATTTTGTTTTGATACAAATGTCGTTTCGTTCATAGGATTACAATCTTTTGTAATTCCTACAGAGGATTCCTTTGCACTCTATTATGTAGGAAATTTCCCTCTTCCTCAACGTCTTTTTACAATTCGTTTGGTTTTTCTGTGCAATTAAACAGTATCCAAATCTTGTAGTTTTCTAACCATGTAGGATTGAACAGAACATGTTATTCCAATGATCTAATCCTATGTTTTTCTGTTCCCTTGTCTGATCAAAGGAGTTAACGTGTGCATTCCAAACAAATTTCAGAACTTTTCCTTTTTCCTCCATTTGTACAATCGTTGTGAATCAAAAAAAGGGCTTAGACTACTTAATTCGAGCAGGCTCATGTACAGCCATGGCGCACTAGTACACATGGGCGCGCGGTCCTCGTCTTCGCTTCGACCCCAAGTGAAAGTGACGCTACGACCCGGTCGCATGATACCCTCCCTTCCTCGAGATCCGCATATGCAGCAACCCTCCTCATCGCAAGAACAGAAATAAGTGAAGCCTAGCTGGAGCACGGACGCACGCGCTTGATCCACCGGTTGCGACACAAAGAAGACAGGTTGAATTGTGTGGTAATGAATCCAGTGATTGATGGATGACTTGTGGTGGTGAGCTGATGAAACCAAGGTGGATCGACGTACTACGTGTTTTTCTTTTTCTTTTTGAACAAATACTAGTACGTGGTTTGGCAGAGCCGTTAATGGTGTAGGCTGCCAAACATTAGTGTACGACAAGTCACGAGCAGTGCACAGGCCAGCAATACGGGAGCGTGCGTGAATGAGGATTAAATGATTAATGGTGGAAGCCTGAACCTGCTGCGAGGAGGGAGGGAGCGTCCAAGACAAGGATGTGTTCGGTTCCAGAATCTGGAGGAATGGGACGGAACCATCCCGCACTTGATGCCCGTTCTGGTGTTCGGTTCCAGAATTTAGAGGAATGGGACGGAACCAACTAGTTCCCCGAAACAGCATATTCCCGGAATATTCCGCATGTATCCATCCGGCCGATTCGGCCGGACCGCGCGGAACGGCTCGCTAATGCCGGAACTAATCCCTCTCTCGCGCGCTCCCTCGCGACCTCTCTCTCCTGTGGTTCTTCTCCAAGGTCAACGCCGGCGCCGCCGCCGTCCATCTCCTCCTCCTCCGTGCTCGCCGCCGTCCATCTCCTGCGGCCACGCGCGGCGGCGGCGACCTCGGAGCAGCGCGGCGGCCAGGACGGCGGCCATGCGAGGCGGCTCCTCTCCCGCACTCCTCCAAGGTCGACGCCGAGCTCGCCGCCATGGCCGCACTCCTCCAAGCGCGGCGGCCGGCGGGGGCTAGCGGCGGCGCGGCGGCCGGTGAGCAGAGGCGGCGGCCGGCCGGAGGCGAGCAGACGCAGCGGGCCGATTTGCCCTCTTCTTCTCCGATTTGATTACTAGATTAGTGCTAATTTGATTGCTAATTTTAAATTATTGCTAATTAAATTACTAATCCTAAATTAGGGGACCGTTCCATTCCAGCTCATTTTAGCCCTACCGAACACCGGAATGGAATGGAACCGTCCCGTGACTTCGGAATGGAACCATTCCATTCCGTCCCCTCTGGTTCCCAAACCGAACACATCCCAAGAGGGTGGGGCTCACCGGTACATCACATGGGGCCGGCCAGGACCGCGCGACCGGCCGACCGACATGGGGTGATGACGATATATCGAGCGCTTAAAATCACCTCTCGTTTTCATGCGATCCATGCCCGCATTGAATCGAATTATTAGTTGTTGATGAATTCGTCCATACGCTACCTCGGAACTCTTTTTTTTTCAATAATACTACTACTAGTCTACTAGTACCGGACGTTGCAAGAATTTACTCTCGTGATGTACTAGTGTTAGTGTCCATGCACTGGAAAATTGAGACATCAGCCCCAGCGTACAAAATGTTTTCAGTTTCAGTCGTCTGTGCGGATGGACGCTACGAAGTAAGTGTGGACCGGGTGAAGGTGTGTTCCATTGGCGTTCATCAATCACATGTAGAGTAGAGTACCGTTGTTTCTATACTAATATTAAACAAGCCAACATAAACTTTCCTACAGCCACCCCGCCTAGCGTACACACACTAACAGAAGCAGTTACAACCTCACGATCAGCCCCACAAATTAGCATCTAACGGTCAAGATAAGAACTGACCTCACCATGTGTACATTTAGCAATTTTAGAGGGCAGACGAAAACTCCGCACGCGCTGTTCACCTCGAGTCCCTCGACAGAGAAAATAAACTGCCCCTCAACCTACACCCCCCGCCCGGCCGCCGGCTCTCCTTGCGAGACACCGCCGGTCCACACGCCGCCGACTGACCCATGCCACCGCCTTCCCACGGGACGCCGCCTGATCCAAGCCACCGATGTCCTGCTGCCTCGACGCGTGAGCCCTGCAAGCACTCCTGTTGCACTGCCGCCGGCTTGTGCCTGTGGCTATGCCGCTAATCCCCAATCCCCAACGCCGCAGGCCGCCTCCCGTCCATGCCACCCACGCCGCTCACGTGCTGCACGTCCCCCACACACCACGTCGCCGCCGTACAGGTGGGGAAGCGGAAGGTGACCCGGACCCCAAGATTCGGCGACCGGCTTCTTCTCTGATCCGTTAAAGTCTTGATTCGATTGCAGATCGACACATAAGTGAGCTTCCCAAGCATGGTCGTGGACGGTGGATGCTTCCATGGGCTCGCTGTTGAGCTCATCAGCAACGTATGCCTGAGTCAGATACAGAGGGTGCCCCTCTGGTCCAGCGACCTTAGGTGGTCCTCAACCTGCATCATGGTTGTGATGAGCGTCGATGGTGATTTCTCTGCTGCCCTATTCTCTGTAGCGTTGTTGTGATCTGCTGCTGGTGTTCTTCGGAGGCTGCTCCCTCATCAATTTGTACAAACTTGAAACCACAGTTCTCCTGCACCATGTTTCATTTATTCTTGTATCTGATTCGATGTTGTTTCAGGGATTTGGGGCAAAATTACTTAACATGGCCTTTACCGTCGTCCATTGGGGAGTTTACTCAGGAGTCAGGTCCAGTACATGTGAGTATCAGAACTCTAACCCTGAATCCATGAGAAGACATAAAGGTGTTGCTTTGCAATGTTTTCATTAGTATGCCATTTTCTCTCTTGAACAAATAAGGTCTGTTGGCATCGAATGTTGTCATATTTTTGAGACTGAATGTGGTATATAGAGGAGACTAAACGTAAGTCTATTTCTGACCCTAGATTACATATACTCTTGGCCATTATTAACTTCAAAAAACATGTACAAATTACTATGCATTATATTTAGGTGCAGCAAAAATGTCAGAGATCTATGTTAACTTCTCTTTTTGTGGTGTCGATCTTGGTGGTTGCTTTTTTCGTAGTTGCTATCGTCAGCTAGAAATTGGAGAATCCTTTATGCCTATCTTAGCCACTTCAGTCTGAACAAGGTCTGTGATCAATTAAAGTTTTATCGTCACAGTTTATTGTCAGTTTGAACAAGTTATTACGGACCCATGTTAACAGGAACTAATTTTTGAAATTTAAATATTTGAACCAATAAGAAGTTAAATATAGGTATTCATTCATTCAATTAAGATTGGGTATGGATCAATTGAGAAAGACTAACAAAAATGAGCAGGGGGCTAAGGGATCTGGAATATTCCAACTGCTAACAAGATATTCCTTCAGCTTGGAGAAGCAAATGGCATGAAAGGAAAGTGAGATGCAGACGTGAATTTATGGCCAGTAGGGATGCCGTAGGGATGATGACGGGACAACCAACTCACCATTGTCGGACCTAGGCCATTGGCCGGTCCGGTAAAGACGAGAGACAAATGAATGGGAAAGGTGTTGTGAAAGTGCATGGTTGATCCCATGCATGGTTTTGGTAATTAATGACAATCTCTATGGACTAATATTTGCATTGAGCTATATTTGTAGGTGTCCATTAGCTTGCTTGTCTCCATGTGTTGGAGTCAAGGTTTAGGGAAGAAGATCAAGGCCAAGGTGTTCGTCATCGAGAGAAAGGCCAAGTGAAGATATGCCGAAGGAGTGCTTTCCCCATCTTGGTGTATGGGGGAGCGTCATGTGAATCTTCACCAAGCAAGGCGCGATCAAGAAAGGTGGTTCGTCTTGAGGAGATGAAGATCTTCTTCTTCGACCTCAAGTGGATTTATGCGCAAGGCAAAGGTATGATCTTGATAGGGTTTCTATTTTACCGGTCTCATGTTGTTTAGTGAGAGACCGGGTTATAGGATAGATAGCCGTACTATCAAGAGGGGCTCTCGACCGAGTATCGTGATCGTATCGTTCGTGGAGAGCTCAAACCTTTGCATCCATGCAATCATCTTTATTGGTTCTTATGGCTTTTAAGCTCTAGTTCATCAAAAACGGATCTCATGTATATCTTCTTGCGTTTTTTGATATCGGAGGTTTTACCGGTTTGTCTCTTCTACGAGAGGTCAAACTCTCTCCTTATGTTTTCCTCCTCACATGATAGACTATGATGTGTATATGCATGATCTTGTAGGGCTTGTGATTTTCTTCGAAACAAGCCCAAGATCATTGAAAACGGAGTCTTGATGAAAAGCTTATGCGTTTTCGGTTTTGGAGATTTTGCCGGTTCATCTATGCGGAAGGTTTCACTCTTCCATTTTTTAGCAAAATCTCCATTGCTTGGTTTCAATATTTTTACTTTTTGTAGGGTAGCTCGTGTCGTCCTCTTTCCAACAAAATTGGATTCACTCGACGGAGTTGCCACGCAAAAGTTATTCAGTTTCAGGGTTTGCCTGTTTTTCTCTGCTGGCCGGAAGTACCGGTCCCTGGACCGGTACTACCGCTGGGCACTTCCGGTGCCCAGTTCCGGCCCTACTGCCGCTTATTTTTCTGGGTACTGGACTCCCTGGGTTCCCCCGAATTTTTGCAACCGGAAGTAGCACCGGTAGTACCGGGCCACCGGAAGTACCGGTGGCCACAGCGGTACTTCCGCTCCTACTTCCGGTGGAAAGTTCCGGAGGAACTTCCGCTTTTTTTTTCAGGCACTGGACTTCTCGGGTCTCCCAACTTTTGGACCGGAAGTGGGCCCGGAACTACCGGCCCACCGGAAGTACCGGCCCCCGCCGCGGTACTTCCGGTCCTGCGGGTTTTCTTCTCTGAAGTGAGCCGTTGGGGCAGTTTTGCTTGGAGCGGTAGTACCGCCCCTTGGGCCGGTACTACCGGCCCTGCGGGATTTTGTGCCCAACGGCCAGATTCCCAGGGCTCCTATTTAAATGGGTTTTCTTCCCCAACGGTTTAATGGATCTTGGTGAACCTTTTTGCTCTCTCTCTCCTCCATTGTTGCACTTCTTTGAGAGCTTGATTCCTCCTCTTCCCTCCAATGATTCTTGCCCATCTTTAGGGAAACAAGAGAGGAGATCTAGATCTACCATTCCACCAATCAAATCCTCCTCTAAGTGAGGGGAACTTAGTGGATCTAGATTTTTGGGTTGCTTTGTGTTCATCCCCTTTGTTCTTCCTCTCTTATTCTCTCCATAGCATTAGTTGCTTTGGTTGGAATTGGGAGTGAAGGATTTGACCACTTTGTGTGCTCTTGCCTTTTGCATTTGTTGCATCGGGTTGCTCCCTCCACGGTGATACGTGAAGATCGATGTTGAAGAGCTTGTTACTCTTGGGTGCATTGTGTTCCCAAGAGCTTGTTGCCTCTTGGATGCATTGTGTACCCTAGACGGTTGGAGGTGCCGCGAAGACTTCGAGTTGTGAAGCTTCGGCACGAGTTTGGGAGCCCCCAATTGAGTTGTGGGTGTGTGCCCCAAGGAGAAGTTGTAAAGGGCTCCGGAATCCGCCTCGAAGGATTCCGATAGTGGAAGGTGAACCAATCCCTTGGGTGAGGTTCATCGGAGAATAGGGTGAGGCCTTTGTGGCATCTTGAGTAGGCCTCTTGTGGCGAGCTCACACCCCTCCAACGAGACGTACTCCCTTAACAAGGAGGAACTCGGGAATACATCCTCGTCTCCGCGTGCCTCGGTTATTCCTATACCCGAGCTTTACTTATGCAATTTACATTGTGATAGCCTTCGTGCTTGAAGTTCATATCTTGCTATCATCTTGTTGCTTGAATTGCTTAGCATAAGTTGTTGGTGCACATAGGTGAGCCTAGAATATTAGGTTGTTGGCTTGTTAATTTAAACACCTAGTTTTATTCCGCAATTATCAAGCCCCTAATTAGAAAAAGTTTTAATCGCCTATTCACCCCCCCCCCCCCCCCCCCCCCCTCTAGGCGACATCCGGGCATTGTTTGTTCTTTCATGTTGGCTATGGAGGTGCGCGTCAAGCTTTTCCATAGGCATGGATGTTCCATTAAGATTTTAGGTCAGACTGGCAAGAAGTGTACTTACGTCGAGTGGCCTTTGGGGATAAATTGTGTGTGAAATGTTGTGTGCTACAATTAAATTTGTAGAAAGAAAACCAGCTGTGCAACAATTTCCATAGCACAAAGAATTCAAGAAAGGAGGGCATTTTAGTGAGTCAGGTCTTTATTTTAGTTTGATTCTCTCAATTTATACAATATTTTTTTCGGTTATGTTTCTTGATGTAACAGAAGTGTTATCTTTGTCTCTATCAATGATTAAGGAGAGATAAACATTTACATCACGTGCATCTTTCATGGTTTCTAAATAAGGTACTTAATACACTATTATCTCTCCTTGTAGGTGAGGAACGTTTCATTTGTAAATCATACATTCAATACACAGTTATGCTGAACTTATAAAGGGTGGGATGAGAAAATGAAAGTTGCGGGGTGAGTGGATAGAGAAAGAAGCCCCTTAACTTGGTGCAACGAGAGGGTGAATAAGGAGACGTGATGACTAAAAAGAACCGAGAGAGTATCTGTATTTGTCGTTATATGAATGGAGACCACATGGTCCACATGCTGACATGATCTATACATTTTCTCACATTGCAAGAATTGCTTATCTCTTAACTAGGATTCTAATTCTCTACAATTGATACTTGTGATTTCCTTTGTCTTTCAAGGATCAAAAGCTACGTGTACAACAACATGACTCAATTGTGCCTAAATCTTATGCCTTTGAGTTCTTTATGTGTGTATTTGTGACCTTTAATCTGGATGTTACACACATTTTCCCTTTGAGAAAGTGTTAAACATTATGCATGTCTCATAAGTTCATTACAAAAAGTACACATTTCATTTTAATAATTGGGTCGTGCGTTGCACGTGCATAGCAACTAGTGCTAAATAATGCCCAGTTCTTTTGGCAGCTTAAAAAATAAGCTGCCTCCTCCCCAGCTTTTTCTATAAGCCACCCGGTTTATTACTCGGAGCTGGATGACTAAACTAGAAGCTCCGAGTAATAAGCCGGATGGCTTATAGGAAAAGCTGGGGAGAGGACAGCTTATTTTTTAAACTGGCAAAAGAACTTAGCCTAAGTGCTGGTCGTTCACTCGTTCCTAAGTTCAGAAGATGTCCAATCTGAGTTTTCCTTCCTCTTCACACGTCTCAGCACTCGGCAGATTCCTCGTCGTCAAACCTCTCTTCACGCATGGTCACCGGTCAACACCCATTGAATAACCTCTCTTGTTGCTTTAGGCTAGCTGGAGTTGTTGACCATGAAACTATGGCACTATGCACATTGCACGCATCGATCGCAACCACTCATGGCTGTCAAACGCTACAAAAAATCCAAATGATCCTTTGATCACGGAACGAGGGCTAAGGACATCTCCAATGCGGTGGCGATTCGGAGTCTTGATTTTGTCCGTCGTTTGGGTCGTCAAACATCCGATCCATTTCAGTTCTTGCCTCCATTTGATCTGGCCTGAACGTTTCTTCTTCATTTTGCTCATTATTCATTTTTTATCAAAATAAGCCTGTAAATATAACTAGGCAATGCAAATTCTCATAACAGTAAAATAATGCCACGCCAACATATTGAATTGATGCGCTAGCCAATTAATCCAAAAGTCCGAACTGATGGAAAGTGTTAGTTTATATATTTATATTCTAATACTCCCCCTCACGTCTAGGGGGACATATGGTATGACCATAGACGTGTGATATATAGTAGGCCACAACTATTTTTAAATTAAATAGTGCGGAAGCCAAGACTTAAACTCGAGACCTTGGGCTATTGAATTGATGCACTAACCAACCAATCCAAAAGTCCAAACTGATTAAAAGGGCTAGGCTATATATTTATATTCTAACACGACATTCAACATTATACTCAAAAAACGCATGAGACCCCATTTGTTCCGGCCATAGTTCGTGGACAACACACAATTGAGATGGTCTCACCTTGTTCCTTTTTTTTTTTTGCTTCTTTTCAAATCAAGCCCTTTTTCGAGATCAAGGTGCTCAAGTCGATCGTCATGATACAGGCCTCCTCGGTCTTACTCTTCATCTTCTTCCTCCGGAGGCCTCGCTTCTCCGTCTCCTTGTCTCTCTGTTCCTTGGTGAGCTCTCTTTTCGGCTTCCCCAAGGCCTTGTTGCGGGCCGCAGCCCCAGAGTGTGTGGTGGTGTCCGCGGCAGGTGAAAGTGCATGGTTTGGCAGAGCCGTTGAGTTAAACGTACAGTACGAGTCTGTCCGCGTAGTGTCATGTGTAGCGTACAGGAGGATGCACGGCTGCCAAAACATTAGTGTACGACAAAGTCACGAGCAGGACTGCACCAGCTAGTACAGTATATGGGAGCGTGCGTGAAACAACCAACGGTGAGGATTAATGGTGGAAGACTGGAGTGAGGGAGCGTCCAAGAGAGTGTTGGGGCTCACCGGACTGGAGCACCGATACATCACATGAGGCCGGCCGGGACCGACCGACATGGGGTGTGATGACGATATATCGAGCGCTTGAAACCACCTCTCGTTTTCATGCGATCCATGCCCGCATTGAATCCAATTAGTTGTTGAATTCGTCCATACGCTACCTCGGAACCCTTTTTGAATAATACTACTAGTACTAGTACCGGACGTTGCAAGAATTTACTCTCGTGATGTACACTTGTACTAGTACTAGTGTCCATGGTACAAGGATTGAAACATCAGGTACAAAATGTCACATGTACCGCCGTTGCTTGCTAATAAGTGCTGGTCGTTCCTAAGTTCAGAAGATGCCCATCTGAGTTTTCCTTCCTCTTCACACATCTCAGCACTCGGCAGATTCCTCGTCAAACCTCTCTTCACGCATGGTCACCGGTCAACACCCATTGAATACACAACACCACCTTTTTTTTTTTTTGAACAGGGGTTGGCCCCATAGGGATCAAGAAGCATATATTCATAGTAGTGGCGAATTACCGGAAATATTCCGAAAACAGACAAGTCCATACATTTTGTGTTAACGACCCTAAAGCTAGGAGAAGAAACGCCACCGCATCGGCGAAGCACGCTGCAGCCTAGCACGTCACCGCTGGGGATGAAACCACTTGGGGTGGAGCACCGGGAGCCAGCTGCAGCACAGCCAAAGGACATCCATGTTGGCACGACGGCTCGGAGGTAGAGGGAAGGAGGGGTCGCCTTTCGACCATCCTAGATGGCAGCCGACGAAGAGCCACCATGGTTGACCTCCCAGGAGCAGCTTCCGAGCTACCCGGCAGCACATCCAACAGCCAAACAGTAGGAGGGTAGAGGCCATAATCTTCCTCGTCGCCATGACGAGAACCAGAAGAGGACTCCAACCGCCCACCATGGCCACCAAATCTGCAAGAACCGAGCTTATTTAGGCTGTCTTCGCCAGATCCACCACCAGTCGCCGCCATCCACTATGAATCGCGACCACCGTGGAAGATAGACTCGCCGCCGGCGCCGCTCGTGAGCACCAAAAGCACAAGACAGAACGGCATAACGTCATACGTCACATAAGACCAACACAAACAAACCCTAGACCTAGATCTACACCTATGCACAGAGGAGGGTCATCCTCCCCTCCCCCAACATCTCCAGCCGGCAAGGTTGCCGGAGATAGGGGGAGATGAGTCGGGATGGCAGCGGCGAATCTCAAAGAGTTGTTGAGGAGAAAGAATAGAAAGGGTAAATGAGAGCCCCACAGCAACACCTCTATTTGTTGCTTTAGGCTAGCTGGAGTTGTTGACCATGAAACTATGGCACTATGCAAACATCGCAACCACTCATGGCTGTCAAACGGTACAAAAATCGAAATGAACCTTTGATCCATGGAACGAGAGCTAAGGCCATCTCCAACACGACGACACAAACGGATACGAGTTATGTCCTGATTTTGTCCGTTTGGATCGTCAAACGGACAGACGTTCGACTTATGTCCTGACTTTTCTAACAGTACATCCAACGAGGTGACCCATTTGGTCCGTCCTGACTTTTTTCTTCTTCATTTTTGCTCATTGTCCTTTTTTACCAAAATAAGCTTACAAATATATCCAAGCAATGTAATTTTTCATAGTAGCATAATAATGCCATGTCGACATTCAACATTGTAGCCAAAAGAATCAGACGAGATCCCATTTGCCTTGGCCATAATTCACAAACGACGCACAATTGAGATGATCTCAATCATTGAATTGCATAAAGAATTTTGGTTCTTCTTAAACCAAGCCTTTTTTTAGGGGTCAAGATGTTCAAGTCGATCGTCATGATCCGGGTCTCCTCGGCCTTGCTCTTCACCTTCAGCCTTCGGAGGCCCCGCATCTCCGTCTCCTTGTCTCTGCTCCTTAATGAGCTCTTTTTTCGGCTTTCGTAAAGCCTTATCACGGGCCGCTGGGACTGCAGTGGTGTCCGTGGCGGGGTCGGGATGGTTTCGTCGGCGGCGGGGCTACGGGTGGTGTGCTAGTCAAGGGCTTTCACTAGGGTTGTCCGCGGAAGAGGAAAGAGATGAAATGAGGATTGTGTAACTGGTGGGCGGGCTAGGACATGCCAAGGGAAGGACTCTCCGCGGATGTCCTTGGACGTTTGGAGACGATGCAAACCCGCTCAACTTTAGGTCGGCACGGACAGAAAAAAGGACATCAACCCGTTTGAATTGACGTGTTGGGTGATGATTTTTGCCAGAAAGACAGAAACAAACCGTGCTAGGCTAAATAGATCGCCCTGTTGGAGATGTCCTAATAATCATAATAATCATTGTTCTAGTTCTACTCTTCTTCGAGTCACAGACTCACAGTAGCTCGTAGTGTCAGTGTGTCCTCGCCCTTGCGGTCGCCCTTTCCCTTTCCTTCTCGCTCCGGCCCGGCTGTCGGAGAGAGCGACTTGCTTTGATGCCATCTGCATGCGCTGATTAACAGCACGACGACCACGACACTGTAGCTGCTGATTGAAGCTCCACTAAATAACAGAAAAATCATTGCGACAACTTAACGTCACACCTGTAAAGTGGTTCCGATGCATTAATGTCAACAGTATTGGTGTCCCCAAAATGCCGAATAATCCTGCGTGACATGCCAAACCGTATCCCGACCGTGTTCTGTTTCATTCCAGCTCCAGAGAAGCATATACAGTGACACAAACATTTAAATGGTACCCTGCTGCCAAATTCAAAATCTAAAGCTATGGGTTATTAAAAATTCTAAACTAAATTTGTGAGTGTTCACAGAGTTTATGTCTACAAATGTCTAAAATTTTCAGAGCCAAATTCAAAATACACATGACGAAAATAAAATCCAACATGAATAGTGTCACAAAACACAAATGGCACTTTTCACGTAGCAATTTATTTTCCCGTCTCTCCGTGTGAATTTCGAATTTTTTTTCTGAAGATTCTAGATATTGTAATCACCCATCTTGTGAACACTCGGAAATTTATTCTAGATTTTTAGAAATTTGTAAATTAAAATTTTAAACTTTGTATCATGGGATCATTTAATCATTAGTATCACTATATATTTTCCCTCCACCTCGTAGGGGTGCATAGTATAGTATACTGAAGATGGAGTACGTCGTGTTCTGCGTGGCTGCTTGGTTGACTGTCCGGTCTCGTGTCAAGGGCGGCCAGAAGGCTTGCCAACGTTGAGCGAAAGCTTTGCTTTGGCTATTTGTCGAGACAGGCGGCGTCGGCGCCGCTCTCTTCTTGGAGATGTCGTCGAGGCGTGGTGCTTGCTTTCATTTGGGACCACTTCGGGGGAGACCCTAGATCTTCTTGGGAGCGGACGATGGTGGCGTCTGCACCATGCTACCTCTTCGCGAAATCGTTTCTTGAGTAGTGACCGGCTGGAGGGACATGTGGTTGCGTGAGGTGGTGGGGTCGTCGTTGGATGTTGTCAGTGTTGGTGATAGTGCTTCTGTGTCAACGACGGTGGGGTGAGTGATGTTAGGCCGGTCACGAAAATGGTTGCCTCGGAGGAGAAGTGATGACAACGACGGTAGTTGGCTCTTTCCTCGTATTGTTTGTCACCATGAAGTTGGTGTTGCAGCGGCGAGGTCCCCGTGGCAACACTGAAAAGTGGGCACGTTCTGTTCGGCTTCGCTCAACCTCTTACGTCTATGCTAGGTTGGTGGTTTGTGAGTTACTTGACGCATGCTCGAAGGAGAAGTGATGACAATGACGTGTGATACCTCGATAAAGCTATGTTCGTAGTAGTGTGCGTGGAGTTTGTGTGTGCCCCTCCACGAAACAGGATTTCACCCCGCTTTATACATAAAGTCAAATGGCCGAACTGATACATGGTGATGAGGAAACCCTCTTACAAGGTGTATCAAAGATAGACAAAAGAGAAACAAAGGAAAGCCAGACTTGCCACCGAAAACCCGACACAAGGTCGAGAGATACCAAGAGGGTGACGATGCATAGCGCCGCCATCATCGAGACCGAGATGGTCAAGGATTTTCACCCTAAGCCCTAACGCGGGAGAAGGTACCAACAACAACGCCCCAAGAGGGTTACGACACCCGCATGAGTCATCGTCGTCGGTGCCAGAGCGTAGAGCTTTCGCTCAGAAAAATCTTCACACCACTCCCGGTAACTCGACCCGCCCACTATTCCTAAGCCGGTCCTGCGGAACGAGATCTGGAAGCCGCCATCGCTAGCTCCGGGATCTCCCTCCGCCGGCTCCTTGCCACCCACGTGGCCAAAGAGAAAGACCATCACCGCTGCCACGTCACTCGCCGCAGAGTCGTTCCTTCCGAGGAGGCTGCCCTGGCATTCAAGATCTCGCCCTCATAGTGTAGTAGATACCTGACGGCAGGTCCACCGGAGCGGACATGAGAACGACAACCCCAACCAATCAGCCCTAGGGCAGCGGGGGTACATCGAGCAGGACGCACCCCGCAGAGGCGCAGACCCCGAGCAAATGGGGTTGCTAGGCGATCACTGGATCTAGGCCCTGCTGGCCCGGATCCAACACCCCTTCCACTCCATGGCAGGGGAAGGGCTCCCAGGCAGCATGCCCCATCCAACCTGGATGGATCTGGGCCGAGGTCCCCACCACAACGGTCCCACTCCACCAGTCGCGGTCCCTAAGCCGCGCCACCTCGTCCTTCTCCGTCACATGCTCTGATGATGTCCGTCGAGGCATGACGTCTCCTTCCCTGCCATCAGATCCTCTGAACTTCTCCAAGGCCGACCACCCCGCCACCAGAGCCAGGGCCGTGCCGTCGCACAGCTCCACGACGCCGCCTACTCCGACGCTCTCCCGCCGCTAGGGTGAGCTCTCCTCCTCACTGCACCCCGCCAGATGGACAAGCCCCACCGAACACTCTGCGCACGCGGGAAATGGAAGGAGGCCGCTACCGGTAACCACCCGGGCTTTGCCCGGTGGATGCTGCCGGCAACAGCGGAGGGGTAGGACGGGGAGAGGTGGACAGACGCGCTCTAGGGTTCGCTCCGGCGTCGCCAGCGGGGAGCACGAACACGAAGGGGTATTTCTAGCATGCACGCTGTCCATTGACAGTCTGTGTGTGCCCCTCAGTAGGTTGTGACGGTTTTCATCCGATTTTTCATCAATTATGTGGACAACTCTCTTTTTATTTTTATTAATTAATGGATGAGGTAAATATTTTGGCTTCGTCTAAAAAAATAATAATACGGTTGTCAGGTAGGCAAGTCTGCTTGTCTCATGCTCCACTTCCCATGTGGCGCCAGCACCACAGCAATGCTCCTATGGAATAGAATAGATATCCGCAGACTCTGATGTGCCATCGTCTCATATATTTTTATGAATGAATCTGACGCATCCTTGTATGTTTTGGAATGAATGCTTGGACTCCAACAGGGGGGGCATTGTTTTACTGGATGAAGCAGGTATAGAGTAGAAGAAACTAAAACTTGGCAGTGAAAAGGTAGAAAATGTAAACAGTAGGCGACATGATCCCTGCTCCAACCGAGTAAACAAACAAACCAAGAGAGAGACTTCCCCCTCCGGAGTGGCAACCCGTGCGTGCGAATGGAGCAGATCTGCGAACCGAACCATAAACTCAAACAAACATGGCGGCGAGCCATGGATCATCGAGCCATCGGAGATGCTGTCATCGCCTTTTTAGGCAGATCGCGCAGACTTTCTCCCCGGTCAGTCCCACCGTCGTCTCGTTTGACGCGAGCACCCACCCCGTGTCACCATCCCACGCCGCACGCGCAACCGCACCTCCTCCACTAGTGGTAGTTGCTACCTGTAGTAGAGTAGCAAATACCACGCCGCACCGCCGCCGCCCCACCGCGCACGCCGGGTCACTCCGCACTCGCAGCTTCGCTTCGTACTGCCGCACTGGTGGAGTGGGGAGCGTGGCTGGCGGCGGGCCTGCCTGCCTCGCGCGTGGCCGGTAAACCCGCACCTAAACCGCAGATCCCTCCCACCCCACTCTTCCTTCCTTCTCCCAGTCACCACCTCGCCGGTTCGCGCGCGGCGGCCGAAGCAAGCAAACCCGTTGAGCGAATTTCCGGGCATTTACGCGGTTACGTACGCCTCGAGGGAGGATGCGCGCGGATCGCGCGATGGCGAATGGGGCACGCGGATCGACCTGGGCGCGCAGCTGCGCTCGCCGCTGCGCCTGCCGTACCACAAGGCCGACCTCAAGTCCGGCCCCGTCAGCCACCCGGGCGCAGTGCCCTTCGTCTGGGAGCAGAGCCCCGGCCGGCCCAGAGCGTCCGCACCCGCCGCCCGGCTCCTTCTTCGCCCCTAGCCGCCGCGGCCGGCGGAGAGCGGCGGGGATGAAGCCACCGGCGGCGCC
This sequence comes from Puccinellia tenuiflora, assembly GCA_012064385.1. Lineage (NCBI taxonomy): Eukaryota > Viridiplantae > Streptophyta > Magnoliopsida > Poales > Poaceae > Puccinellia > Puccinellia tenuiflora. The sequence continues at coordinate 450,949 of QRDG01001988.1, forward strand.
ACCCCTTACCACGACGCCCTGGGGGACCGCGATCGACCGGCGCTCTATCCTCTCGCCACCGCTGCCGCCGCCGCGCCTCGGAACGGAGCCGTCGCGGGGCGTGAGATCGAGGGGGCGGAGAAGGAGGCCAAGCAGCGCGGGAGGTGGGTGTCCGTCGCCGACGTGCTACGGGACCAAGAGGAGGACGAGGAGAGGTTCTCCGACGCGCTGGACACGCTCTCGCGGACGGAGTCCTTCACCGTGAACTGCAGCGTCAGCGGCCTCAGCGGCGGCGTGCCGGACCGCCCCGCCGGCGCGGCCGCTGCTGCGGCTGCAGGTACCGAGCCAGGAGGAGCCCGTGGCTTCATGATGGACCGCTTCCTGCCGGCCGCACAGGCTGTGGCCGTGGGCTCCCCACAGTACACCTTCCGCAAGGCCGGCGCCACCGGCAGCTCTGCTCGCGAGCACGCGCACGCGGCTGCGGCCAATTGGAGGATGGGCAGTGATGATGATCGCGCCAGGAGGACGCCTGTCCAGCTCCCCTACCAGCACCTGCCTCCCAATTATTTGTCCTGTAACTATCCGAGACGCGAGGAGCATGGAGAAGAGGATGACAACGACGACGACGACGATGTGCATAGTACACGGGGCTTTGCATCCAAGGGCTGTGGTTGCTCCCTGGTTTGTGTGTTAAAACCTCCTTGATGCTACTGAATCCAATGCCTACAATGAAGAACGGCAAGGTGCGTGGGAGAGGGAGAGACAAGGGGTTGCCATCCAAAGGCAGGGGCCAGAAGGCACCCAGCCCTCTTGCCCGGAGCTCACAAAACAAGAGTCTTGGTTGTGATTCTAATGGGGTAAGCAGATGCACACACACAACATGCTTCATAAATTCAGTGTTATATCGCTTTTCCTTGGTTAGTTTGAAGAGTGAACTTTCTAATCAACTCAGTCTTTGTTATATTGCAGCGATACTGGGAGGAAGTGTATAAGCACAAGTTAGAACGGAAGTACATTCACCAAGGAGAGGATAGGAGGAGCAAGATGACAAGTGAGTCGAACCATCTGACGTTTTGGAGTGACTCTCATGCTGGGGATGGGGTCTTCACCATTTCACCACTCCATAGGTGATGGTGTGTCTCCCAACCGTGTCGATGTTGCCTTGTCGCCGTCAACTAAAGCAAGTGAGTCGTTTGGAATAAGAGACAGAGATGAGAAAATGAGTAGAAGCATGGCTCTAGCTCAGTTGGAATAGACCATGATCATAGCTCATTGGTCGGATCAGATCGCAGTAGTTTGAAGGGATCAAGCTCCATGAGCTCGGGGGTCGATAAATCATTGCACGAAGACTCAATGGATCATGGTGCAGGTATTGATTCAGAAACTAGCCACTTGGCTCTGCTACTGGATCGAAAGGCATCTTTGAATTCAGGATATGATGTTCAACCTGGAGGACGACCGATAGTTAGAAGTAACAATATAGCGGAAGTACAAGACAATGGTCCATCTACAAAAAAGATGATCGATGTGCCAGAGCCCCCTGTGTTAATGCCTTCTCGAAATGCAGGATCAGTGGAATTGGATGATAGAAAACTTCCACGCATGATACTAGTCGGAATGTTCCACTATGTTTGGAAGAGAATATTGCTGTCAAGAAGGAAAGTAGCCCATTGCAATATCTAGTTCCATTGCCTGTCCCAAAATCACCTTCGACTCCTGGCTTTCTCGTAGTTTACCATCTGTTAAGAATAAACCACATGCTCCATCTTTTCTTGGAATCCAAGTACAGCCGAAGAAACAAGCTCCCTGGGCTTCGGCACATCCAAAGGAGAATGATCTTAAGCCTCCCAGGCCACGCCAAATAAGATTTGCGGATGTAATGCATAACATACCCCTCTTCTGCTTATATTCCTATTTACTTCTCAGAGTTGGTACTGAACGTTTTTATTTGTCTGCTTGTTTAGGTGGTCGAGAGGCCTACTTATTTGGATACTGAGATATGATGTCTTCATTCAGGACCAATATCTATTCATGATATGATTCTTTGGTGGACATCATGTCATATGCCTGCGACTACCAGCGCCCAATGGTTCCATAGAGGCATATATGTACTATGTTTAGCTGTTGCAGTGATGGCTGGTAACCACCTACCAGAAATTCAGCATGTTGGTAATTTGGATGTGCATGCCATGTTTGCATACTACATGTTTTATGTTGCCCAATGTATGTTAGTGGTGGCTTAGTTATGTTGTAAATCATATATCTATACAGGATTGTTTCTGTTTAGTTTACCTTACTGTCCATAAATTATGTAATACTCTTTACACCATGAAACGTTGAGTTGATCTTCAGATGTATCATAGAATAAAATTCAAAACAAATGTCAGCCTTCTGTTTGCAAGACATTTTCAGTGCAGTGTCAATAGCATCTCTCGGTGCATGTCTCATTTATTTCCAGTGATACTGGCGTTCGTTCTTAATGGTGATAGTACTTGGTGGAACAGCATCTGGTTTGTTATAGACAGCAGACTTCGTCATGTCATTTATTTATTTTACAATTTCAGAACATTTTTTTCAGTGTATTGCATGATTGGTGACTACGTCTGTCATGTTTTTGTTGCTGATTGGCTTTGAGATTGAACATTGGAACATATATAGCACTATTTTTTTTCTCAACGAAAGGTCTATAGATATACAACAATACAGTTCACATGCAGAATGCTTGGAACCTGTGAGCTTCAGAGGTGCTCTAAAAGATGCTGTCCTGTGATAAACAAAATAACCTAAGATGATTGGTGTATGCTCTCAATTCTCAAGACATTGGAATTTCATGACAAGCTACACATCCGTTTACCTAAGTGCCGCAAAGCCTGTTGTTTTGTGTTCACTCTGTACATTCTGTTCGCCGAAGTGCTTATCAAAATCAAAATACGAGTAGTAACCACTGAACTGGTTTTTTCGAATGAGTGAACTACAGCACTAGATATACGATGTTCAACTAGGACACTGCTGGTGCTGTTTTGTTGGTTCGGACTAAGATGATTTCTTGTGCTGATTAAACATCAAAATTGCTGCTGCTCTTATTCAGACGCATGTAGAGCGCAGACAGATGCTATCTTTCCTTCTTCCATGCTGGATGAACCTAGCCGATGTATCGATTCAGCTGGAGATTCAATGCGAAGAGAAGGGATATAGTGATAACATTTAGTTTTTATGTTTAACAATCCACATACTCTATATGCAACAATAGACAACTCGGTTTCCTTGCTTCAGCAAAGGTGAAATGTTTTTACGTATTTCCCCACTATTCGCCAGATGCGGAGTAAGGTTGTCCACCTGACCATCTTCCTTCGCTCGTGCAGTGAGAACGACTAACTTGCTAGCCATAATATTAAATATAATCGAGACATGGGATCACCCTGTCTTAGACCCTTCGTAATCTCAAATTAGTGTCATATATCATCATTCACTTTGATACCAGTAGCAAAACCTTTCATGCATGACACAAGCCTTGCGAATACCTATGGAAAAATAGTTCATACATTCATGAGCGATTTGAATGAAGCCCATGGATGGTTTTATCCTGAACTACCACTCCATCCAAAATGTGTCGTCCTGACATGAATCAGACTGTGTCGGTCTAACAACAGTATGTGCGGTTTCAGTTATTCGATTGGTACGCACATTAGTGAAAATCTAAAAGCTGATGTTTATAAGATAGATATGGTGATATTGTTGAATATGCATTGTAGCCACTTTTTTTGGGAAGAAGGGTCATGATGCCAGCATTCAACCGAAACAAAGGCAACATTCCTTGTTAAAACTCACAAAATATGGCTATTAAGTTCCCTTTAATAATATCCCATATTTTGTTTTTGATAAAACTCAACAGGAATGTATTCCGGTTTCGAGCTTTGTTGTGTATATAGCCTCTCACACTCCTTTTCAGAGAATGAGAATATAATATCGGTCTCTTCAGCAGGCAATTGCGCTATGTCATATGTAAACTCTTCATGCATTGAGAAGAAGCTCGATACATATCCCACAAATAAAGAGTGTGGTGATATGGAGGCCAAGCTCCACGGAGCTCGGTATTCCAAAAAAATTGAAATCAATAATTTAGGCTTCAAAAAATTCTGGAAAAAAATACTAGGTGTAGGTAATATTGAGATCTACCGGTGTGCCAAATCTTGATAAAAAAATTCGATGTATTTTGGCATGGGTAAAAAGAAAAATATATAGATCTGGATCGGTGAACAGTGTCCAGATTCAAATTTTCAAAATTTAGCCAGATTTGTTATTTTTGTGTAGCCTAAAATAATAAAAATTTGCATTTTTTTTTCACGATTATAGATCTCCACATAATCTACACCCAGTGCCACCGATGTTTCTCTCGTGTATTTCTTGTTGTTCGTGTTAGCCTACGTTCGTTTGACATACAACATCACTTTCAATAACATCAGTACCACCAAACTTAACAATGCGATAAAACGACTTGGTAGAATAAATATAAGATGATTCATAACACCAAATAGGCTTATCATCATCGAAAAAAAAGGGAAGCTATTGATTAGTATAAAATAATTCTTCCCACATATTCATTGGTCTGTCATCAACATGTGTGTAGAAAGGCAAGTTTGAGACTTAAGCCATCCCAAACCAGCGCAACAGTTGGATTTGCCGATCAAAAATGACAAATAACTCCCAGAAAGAAGATTGGAGTGGGCAATCACCAATCTAAATATCATGCCAAAAGTCAACTTTGCATCCAATTCTCAAATACCATTGTAAAATTCCTAAGGATTGTAATCCTACAAAAATCCCGTGAAATTCTTACAATTCAAAGAGAGCTTTAGGATTGGATGCCTTAGGGCATGTACAATGGGGGCAATATCAGTATTCTCTTAGAGATGCCACGTCGGATTTTTGTTTAGTTGGACAAAACGATGATGAAAGAGAAGGTTTTGTCTTTTTTAGCTGAGATGATCTTTTAAAATGAATAAGAGAAGATTATTTTCTATTGTATCGTATGTCTTCTATTGAAAACACAGTTTCATACTAAAAGATAATTAATTTTTATTAATTGTTACAGATATACCAGTAAGATATTATGCATTGTTCAACTTATTTGTTTGCATTCTCTAGATGATGTGAATGATTAAGAGAAGATGTGCCTTCTGTACCATTCTACATGCCCTTAGAAACAATCACATTATGGAGTGCGGTTTCGTACCAACATATACAGTAGTACACCACAAGCTCGACAAATAGATCTCTTTGTTTCAGTGCAAATGGGTCAAGCTGACAAGAGACGGGGTAAAGGTAGACCAACAGTACGGAATAATAACAATGGATCTCAACAGACGAACAATTCATCCTAATCAATAATGTGAGTCAGGTTTTCTATGTTAAAAACATATCTACCGAACCCAAAAAAATCTTCTAAATCACAGTAGGGTGAAATTGAAATCTTCCGCCGTTCGTTCCACCTGGTAGAACGAAACGCCCCGTGGAATCGACTGCCGGTTTCGTCCATCCCGTCCCGCAGCTGAACTGACGCAGCTCTCGGGCGCCGTCAGGGCAAATGAAGCTCGATCCTGAGCGCGGCGTCTTCCCGTCCCCGGCTCCAAACCCTAGCCACCAACCCTTCCTCCGGGCAGCCAAGTCCACGGCCTTCAAGCGCGAGGAGCGCCGCAAGCACAAGGAGCAGAAACGGGAGCGCAAGCGGCAGGAACTCCTCGCCGTCGCGCTCGAGCAGTGGGAACCCCTCGGCGTCCCGCCTCGCCCGGCTGCCATCTCCCCCTCTGGCGTACCACCGGACGACAAGCCGTGGCCGTGCGACCCGCCTCCGGAGGCCGATCCCTCCGCCGCCTGGAGCTGGGGCCCTCCATCGGAACACACCGCCGACCGGAGCTGGGGCCTTCCAGCGGAACCCGCGACACAGCCGCCCCCGCCGCCGGTCGCGGCAACGTGTCCCGAGGCCGCCGCGGTGAGGGCGTCCCGCGCGTTCTTCGGAGAGCACGTCGACAACAACGACGACGACGGCGACGAGGATGGGGAGGAAGAGGAAGGCAGTGATGTGACCCGTTCTTCGAGGACCTGCTTGAGAAAGATGCGGGCCTGAGGGGGTTCTACGAGGCGGAGCGCGAGACGGGCCGGTTCCTGTGCCTGGTCTGCGAGGGGATCGGTGCCAGGGCGGGCAAGAGGTTCCCCGGCTGCGCGGCGCTGGTGCAGCACGCTGGCACTGTCGCCCGGACGAAGAGGAGGCTTGCTCACCGCGCGTTCGCCGATGCCGTTGGCCGCCTGCTCGGCTGGGGCGCCGGCCGCACCACGCCTTTTCCGGTAAATGTCTATTGCCTGACCCTGTCGAAATGTTGCTTACTGCTATGCATATACATTACCACTTCTCTGAAGAAAACTGTGTCTATCACGTTGCTGAATGTTCTGTTGCAATCATACGAGATGCAGGCAAATTCTGACAACGACAGCTCTTGTGATCAAGCTGGGCACTTGGATGCTTCTGAAAGCACAGAAATGGAGGTGGCCTGACTTATCAGCTCATCGTGCTTCATTAGAGATTCATCTTGGTCAGACAACTTGGAAATACACTGATTTGGTTCGATGCATCAGTAACCTTTGATTCCCCTTTTCAACATCTACATGTAATCTTGTTCCATGCGCTGATAACCTTGACGCTCGTTTTAACATCTCAAGTGGATGTGGAAGTTTCTGCTGCAGTGCATCATATTTCAGGTGTCGTCCTGCACTGCAAAATGCGTGATTTGTATCGATCTTGATTCTTGAGGTAGAGGGAAAAGAATGAATGGAAATCCATCGATTCTAGTTATTGGTTCTAGTTGCTGAGAAGTAGTCTGAGCTTTATGGTTGTGTCCTTATCATGAAAAAACATGCACAATGGCTGTCCAGGTAAGAAAATCCCAAACACATACCTTATTCCAACATATAGAGCAATCCTTTTTTTCGATGGAAGGAACCCAAATGGTTTCTCAATTTCATGTAAGAAATGGAAGTGTCAGGTTTTGGGCCACACAACAATAAACAACCTAAACAGACAGCAGGACAGATACTAGTAAATATAGAGCAATCTGCAATGACGTTATCTGAAGATAGTAAATATGACACCTGATAGTTGAAACCTTAAGGTTCAGACCAATCTCTTGTTGATTTCATCTTCAAATGATCGAAGATATCATTCTAGTTCAGATTAAGGCTAACAGAAGAGAATGTGGGGACCATAAGTACACTGAGTTGAGTTACCTAGTTACAGCCAACTTGCTGTCAAAACTAGTGAGGTTGAGTAGCCAAAGCTTGGAATGCCCACAGGCAGTTGGTAGAATGGTAGTCCATTGAAAAATGTCATCCTCAATTTTTCCGAACTGAATGAAGATCACAGTTCAGATCTCGAATCGTTATCCTGAACACCCATGCTCACAGCGCCAGCTGGAGCAATTAGTTGGAAGTTCTTCACAGAAGCAGCCTTGACCCACCCGTGGAAATTTAAGCACCAGCACTGCAAATGCTCGTACCATCGTGCCACTTCACTATGAAAATCCAACGAGCTCGGGGTTCTGAGTTGCTCTGTAGCTTGTGGATCTATTGTGAGAGGGCACCGGAAACTGCAACGATTTCTTCTCGGTTCACTTGGTTTACATAATCTGTATTCATAGGATACTCGTCCAACTTCAAAACTGTTGCTGGAAACCAGTGGAGGAAACTGCAACGATTTCTTCTCGGTTCACTTGGTTTACATAATCTATATTCATAGGATACTCGTCCAACTTCAAAGCTGTTGCTGAAACCAGTGGGCTTACTTGTTTGTTTGTGAAACCGGACGCACTGCCTAACGCATTAGTGCCCTCGTTTGGTGGTTGCCTGTCATAAACCACGAACTTTGATCCCATGTCACACTTACAAACAAAGTGCAAATACTGAGATATCATTATGGTAGACCCTTCTTCCAACGGAACAAACCAATCTGAATTGTTGACCAAATATTGTCAGCACAATTGAACTATTATGTGACAAGCTGAGCTGTTATGCGGTAAAAATCAGATGTGCATGTGATTCAGAGCTAAATGCAGCAACATAATTTTTTTTCGAAATGGGGATGGCCCCAGCCTTACATCAAAATGATGCATATGGCTTTCTTATTGCTATGCAACAACAAATCTGGCTCCTCATTAGACAGAAAATTTGTAAATAATTTAGTATATCAAAAGGAGAAACAGTATGTGACCGTTTACAGAACTAATGAACATGTGAGATGAATATACTAACAGTTGACAGGAAATATTGAATCAAAGTCATCTATGAAATGGTTCACCTATGTCATGATGTCAAAACTGCAAATAGCACAACTAGAAATACAAATAGTAATGAAATAGAATAGAAAACACATGTTTTTTGGCACAAGCAAAACAAAAGCACTTATTTATATTCAAAAGTGAACAAAATAAGCGAAACAGAAATAGCATTCGATCCTTTAGCTTTCCAAAATACGAATGGCTTCCTCTAGATAGAACATCAGGGCCAGTAGTGATGATCTATTCGATGTGAAGTCCACGCCTAAATCTTCGAGTCACAAAGAAGCTTCCCATTATCAGTTAGTAGTACTAGGTAACAAAACAACCCATGAACAAAATGGCTACTAAAGTAAAGCATACAATTACGAAGTTACATACATCCAATTATTTGTGCATTTCTGCCAACTGTTTTTGTTACCATATTACCAGGATATCTTAGAAGATTTGCAAGTCATGATATAAAAAATATGGAAGGTTAAGAACCTAAAAAGGTAGGAGCTAAGATCTTATTCCATAACGCTGAAAAGATTTGTTGAGCAAAGTCTTTTTTTCTCCCATCCTAGAATTCAGTTTTTGTCTACAAACATTAGAAGTGGAACATACTACCACTGTCCATTAATGTAAGACATTTTAGGAAGCTAAGTACTTGTGACTTGTGAGATAGAAACATAGGCATCAATATGACATGATATTGTTGCCAATGAGGAGAGCAGCAAAACTACCGTTTGACTACCTCGGTCAGAAACAAGATCTTCTAAACTTGTTTGATGTTTAAAAGTTTGAACGTTGCAACTTAGGCATGTCCAGTTGGTGCCCTAATGTGCCCTTCCAAAATTTTGGCAACCAATGATATATTGGCTCTTATTTGGTTTGTAGCCAACATTTTGGTTGCCAATGAAAAGTTGCCCATCTACCTCGCATTCCATTCACATATGTTGCCAAGATTTAATTAATTTGGCCAACAATATAGGCCATTGAATCCTTAACCATTTTTTTTGGCTGCCCATGGTTGGCAAAAATTGTTAGGGCACAAGATGGCATGAACCAAACATCACATCAGACGTAGAGAATGAACATGGGGGAAGTTCATAGTGTCGTGGTCTGCTTCTTATTTCTTAGGTAAGATTACCGCACATCGAAATAGCTTGTTTAAAGCCTCGAGATATGGCTAATAAGTCAATTTTTTAAGAGTTATATTATGTTCCATGTATAAAATGTAAGTTTCCCTATTGTATTTTCGTGCATATTTGCCACATGTATTTGTACATATGTACTGCTTGGCCCTTAGTGAATACAGGTTTCATATTTAGTAACATGGTATATGCAACCACCACATGGGTATTATTTTAATCATGGCATGGTATGCCGTCTTCGTCACTTTTTAATGTCTCAAGCAAGCCCCCCCCCCCCCCCCCCCCTCCAAATTTGGGCATCCTTTATATGTTGATGACATAAGGTCTCTCCGGACTCTCCTTGCCTGAACAACTTTAAGTACATTGTCGTTGTCAAGGAACACAGGTTGAAATAAGGTATCTCCGGACTCTCCCTGTCTCAACGACTTCCGATTCAACGTCGACGATGGGCCTATGAGAGTTTCTATCAGTGTGAGCAATCAGTGTGGTTGGGTATTGGTACGACAACTTCGACATCTTGTTCTGTGTCGTTATTTTGCATGATACAGTTTCTTCAACTCTATACCGGTGGTGATGGATAGCAAAGATTATACTGCGTGTGTTGATGCTCCAACCAACGATGCTTCATCGATTTTCAAATCTCGTCTCAAGATCGATTGGCTATTGCGGTTTTTAAACCCTTGTATGGCGAGGCTGTTTTACCCTGTCCATTTCACTTATTATTGGTTCAGCGTAGTTTTCAATCTACGACGGACGGCGACAGTGTAATGATGGAGGAAGAAGGGTACTATATTTTCAGTGTTATTTTATTTTCTTAGTGGTCATTTTGCGTCTAATTGTATTTCCACTGTCTGTTGTTTTACTAGATAATTATGAGATGTAACATGCCCTTTGAGTGTCTTTCTTCCAAAGGAAAATTTATTTTTATTTATAGAGAGACAAATTAAATTGCAACTCAAACGGAAATTCACTTTGGCACCCGGGTGCACCTGCATCCGGTTTGCTTTTTGATTTTTCAAAATTTGAAAATGCTTCGGAAAAATCTGAAAAAAATTGGACACAAACATACACAAGTGTTGAACACTCGTGAAAAAGTCCGACAGAAAATACCAATTTTTCTGCTCTGTGCAAAAAAGACAAATTTCTGACAAAAACATACTTTTTTAGATCTCAGTTTTTGTCAGAAATTTGTCTTTTTTACACAAAGCAGAAAAATTGGTATTTTCTGTCAAAATTTTACACGAGTGTTCGAAACTTGCGTATTTTTCTGCCCAATGTTTTCAGATTTTTTGAAGCGTTTTCATATTTTTCAAATTTCGAAAACAAAACCGGATGCAGGTGCACCCGGGCACCAAAACGCCATCCTCCAACTCAAACTCATATTCAATTCGAAGGGTCGTTAATAGCGTGGTTTTGGTTTGAAATTGTGAACCATCGACTTTCATTTGCCTCTTTTTTTCGAAATAGGAAACATAGCCATGTATCGAAACGATGCACACGGTCGATTTATTGCATAGTTTTAATTATGATCAATATTACAACTCTTTTTTTTAGAGGAAAAGGGCAGGAGCCCCAGCTCCATTTCATTGAATATTACAACTCATAGGTCACATAGAGTGGAAACAAGAATCAGTCAGCGATAGAAATAACAAAAAACCTCTATGCATCTTGTATTCTATGTATTGCCGCTAGTCATCCTGATTGAAAATAGCCTGAACGACCGCCGTCAGCCGATGAAATCATGTAACCATAAGTTGTGTTCATTTGCCTATAAGTTGATTTCATTTTGCAAATGTTTATCCACCATCTCAAGCCATACCGACGCACACCATGACACCAAGTTTCTATGCACACCAAAAATCGACACAAAACAAAAACTTAAGTGGGGAGTCAGAGAAAACAAGCCAACCGGCCAGAAAGCCACGCGCGTGTGGGGTGACTATGCAAGCGGTGTGATGAACGAAGACATGAAAGTCTGCACCTGATTGAATGTGGAAACTCTCGGCGCGGGTGAGCTGCTCCGTTTGTCGTCGTCTGTCTAACCTTTGAGTGTCCATTAATGTCCCTTGCAAATTGCGTAGCCACCATCCGATAAGGATCCATGGTAGCCACATCAGCAGCTCCCTCCCTGATCGATGCTTACATATGCCGAAGATAGAAAATAACCAAGCGAACCATACGCAAGGATCAGGATTCAGGGCGTAGGAGGAGCAGACAAAAACGATGCGAGGAGGAGGACGTGTACAAACAGTCACACTGGCATAGCTGAGTCCTCGCCTACTCATCCGTAGCTCGCTCTCTCGATCGCGCGCAAGACCAGATCGTCCATCGGATGGACATGGCACGGTACATGGCGTGCCACCAGCAGTGGATCGCCGGCCAGGAGGCGGGCCTGGGCGAGCTCGCGGAGGCCGCTGCCAATGCCGCCGCCGGGCGTGTCACGGACGCGGAGCTGAGGGCGGTGGTGGAGCGGTGCATGCGCGGGTACGAGGAGTACGCGGCCAGCCGGCGCGCCATGGCGCCGGAGACGCGCGGCCTTCTTCTCCCCGCCCTGGTGCACGTCGTTCGAGAACGCCGCGCTCTGGCTCGGCGGGTGCCGGCCGTCGATGGCCATCCGGCTCCTCTACTCCCTCTCCGGCGAGGGCCTCGAGGCGCACGTCGAGGAGCTCCTCAGAGGCGGCGGCAACAACCGCGACGACGTCCACGGCGGTGGCGGGATGGGGATCGGGATAGGGCTCCTCGGGATCACGGCCGGGCAGCTGCTTAGGATCAACGACCTCCACCGGCGCACGCTGCGCGACGAAGGCGTCCTGACGGAGCGGCTGGCGACCCTGCAGGAGGACATCGCCGACCGGCCGCTGCTCCCCATCGTCCGGGAGCGCGCGCGCGCGAAGGCGTTATTATCTGGCGCCCGCGGTGGCGGGAGCGGGGTCGACGTGGAGGTGGACGCCGCGATGGAGAGCTACGGGGCCGGGCTGGCGGGGTTGCTGGAGGAGGCGGACGGGCTGCGGCTGTCGACGGCCAGGGAGCTGGCGACGGAGATCCTGACGCCGCGGCAGGCGGTGGAGACGCTGGTGGCGGCCAAGCAGCTGCACCTCTCCGTGCGTGACTGGAGCCAGCGGAAGGAGGGCGCCCAGCAGAACGCGCGTCTGCAGCCGCGCGCGCCGACGGTAGCGGCCAGTGCCAGCCCGTCCCACCGCTCGAACCCATGACAGGCTCGCTGTTCCTCTTCCTAGCTCGCCTAATTAACTTGCTTGCTTGCCGCTTCCGAAAATGTCATCCCGCCTACCCTCACGCGTTCCGGTCTTATCCTGGCCGACCATCGTGGGTTTTAGACGGCCAGGATTCGACGGCCAGGATATGTATAATTGCAACAAAGCACCGGAACGGATTCGACGGTCAGGATTCGACACCGGAACGGATTTCAAAAGGATTCGACGGCCAGGATAAGACCGGAATGCGTGAGGGTAGGTGGGAAAACCGCGTTGGCTTCTCTTCCTGTCCTTCAAATGTACATATATGTTCTGAATAATCTGTCTATTCTAGTTTGCATCGTGGTTCCTTCCTGTCCTTCTGAATATGGTCGATCCTCATGTTCCTGGCAATCCTGAGGAGGAGAGGGGAGGAAACTGATGTAGCGGGTGCCTGTGGTCGTGTCCATGTGTAGCTGTGGGCTGTGGCGGCAGGGCGGCGCCGGTTTTTACGGCAGCAAGCAGCCGCTCAGCTTGCTGGCCTTCCGGAGATTGCGACCGGCGGTCCAACGCGGAGCTCCGAGATGGCAGGAGGCGTTTGTTTCTCGCCCTATGCGTGGCCCGCGTCATCGCTCGCGTCGTGGAGTCATCTGGATTTTGGTCGCGTACGGCGTGGGCCGATGCATGGCCGCGGTGGTGCATGCATGCGGGACGCGTGTGCCATGGCATCTGCATGCGCTGATCTATTTTTACTCGAGCGCACACTTGTCAGCTGCCGGGCACCGCTACGACAGTAGACACACAGTCGCGCCGCGCTTCGTGCTAACACGGAAACAGAACAGGCCGATGGTGGACCAGCATCCTGAAAATGACCAAACTTAGAAACCGGGTATGATTTCCATCAAACAGAACCCAAACTCTAAATTTGTACATAAGGCGCACAATCGATCTATCAAGAACCAAACAATCATAATACAATGAATCCACCTACTCTGACTACGGACTGCTTCCCGTTGATACCGCAACACGTGGTCGTCCTAGGCGTCGGTACAAGCCGTCGGTTCCCCCTGCGTGCCTGTTGCTATTAAGTCGTCATAGGTTACATCGTGTGATACCCCCTCATTATATAGTAGGCCCCGTCTATAAGAGTTCGACTCCAATACTATTCACATCTTATACAACTTCAGTCCAAACATAACCCAACTCGTACACAATATTCGACACAAAACACAAATAAAAAAATCGTGCTGCTATTGAATGTATTTTTCATAAAAAATGGACTTTGGGCCGAACTAACAGCACAATGGCCTCTTCTGAGAACAATTTTCAAATCTGGCCCTTGAGTTCGGCGCCAAATAGACCACGCGCCAACATTGTGCAGCACGATGCCAAGGAATTTTGCCATTAGATCCGTTAAAGGATTAGGCGCTGGCTCTTGGCGTCGAGCTTGGTTCGGGGCCGTCCTATCCTGGCGCCGAGCTGTACAACGTCGGTGTCGGCCCATTTGGCACCGAGCCCAAGGGCCAGATTTGAAAATAGTTCTGAGAAAAGGTCACATGTGGTGTGTTGTTAGTTCGGCCCAAGGGCCACTTCTGAAAAAAAATACCAATGAACGAACATCTCATAGTTGTTCATCATCATACAAACATAATACGTGATCATAAGTACATATATAACAGATTCATGGCAGAAACTTAATCTTAACGAAGAGCTAACCATAACCCTAACTCCTCGAAACAGGATTTGCCCCGCTTTATAAATGAAGCACCAACCAACAACATCCAGCCAGATACAAACGCAACACCACAGAAGCTGGGGTAGCAACACACACAAATTCAAAGAAAAGAAAGAAAAGAAGAAAGAATGGAGACATAGGCGGATTGACAAATTAGGGTGACCCGCGACCGCTGCGTCTTCGGAATAAGTACCACCACGCTCCTAGCCCCGAACCGTCGAGTACCAAGCAGCACCTTCAAGAAGGATAGTGCTTGCTGCTGTCCGGACCAAATATCTTAGGGTTTCCCCCGGCACACGGATGGAAGTGGACGACCGGTAGCCACGACGCCCTTCAAGAAGGGGGATTCCACCGAGGGGCGGCACCGCGCGGTGTCGGGCGAGCCGACAAGGATTTCTCCTAAAAAACTCAGTCAACAACCCGGACATTCTAGCACAGGAGCCCCATGAGGATAAGCCTCGATACCACCATGCTCTCCGCCCACGGTCACGAA